>JAFEMH010001267.1:0-502909 GCA_022495995.1 Adenophora triphylla var. japonica | reverse complement strand
TTAGAGCATTCAAATAACATCGTAACATAATGATATCAACAGGATTAAGAATCGAAAGTAAAGCAAAATATATGCTATATGAATTGAGCTTAATCGAAAACTTGAGAGGCTACGATACCAATTGTTGAAACATTCCTATTCTAATATTGCAGCTTTCGAAGCCTAGATCAAGTAAGAGAAGAAGATGAAGGCGAAAGCGTGATACACCATTTGAGTTCATCTTGTTTCTTGATGTTGTTCTTACTGAGGAAGGAAGAGAGAGAAGAAAGAAGAAAATGAAGGAGGGAAATGTAGATCTTCTTGATGATGAATGTCTTCATTAGAATTCGGATTATGGAGAGAGTATATAAGGATGATGTAGTGGTTTCTAGGTGATGATGGCCTCTATATATAGGAAACAATGACACCTCGTCAAGGACCTACACCCTTTCAATTAAGCGGTGTGAAATTATCATTACGCCCATCATAAATAGGTAATTTTCCACCTCGGGAATTCTACACATTTAATTAATATTCTATACTTTACAATAACATTATTTTAATGATTTATACATGTACGTCTACATGTCACTTATATTTATTAAGTATACGCATTTTGCGATCCGTGTTCTTACGTATTATGCTTATTTGCATTTGAAGGTGTATAATTTAGTAAGAATGTTTGTGACATACATTATTTGCACTTTGATGAAAAATGCGTTGATATTGATATGTGTTCATATAATTTGCATATTTTGTTGTAGAAGTAGCATTACATAATGATAATTACGATTCGTCCTTATGAAGGACAAAGTTCGAAAGGAACGATACAAATAATTACGATTGGATCGAAGCCTAAAGAATGGTTCTTAGGTAAATGTGTACGGTCTTGGCTGAATCCGTTCTATGAACCTACCTGCAAATGTTGCAAAGGGCAAATAAGGAGACAACATTAGAAATATGTTGATGATTCCTATCCTATTGCTTCTTGTCTTATACTTGCAGCAATGTTTTAGAGGATCTTATGAAGAACCTTGAACCTGTGGAAGTTACTTTGGTCTAGCACGCGCAAAAGGAAATGTTCCAAATAGAACTAGGCAAAAGATGTATGTTGTGGTGAAATTAAAAGGCATGTGATGCAAAAAGAACAAACCGCAAGTGTGTTAATGATTAACACAAGAAGAAAGTTCCAAAGGGAAGGAAAAAGTAGGTAAAGCAAAGGTTGCTAAACCTAGGACAAAAATTTGTCAAAGCCGAAAAGGCTAAACCCAAAGTGTCTCAAAAGGATGCGGTTTGCTACCATTGCAATGAGATTGTTCATTGGAAACAAAGTTGTAAAAGGCTTATTAGGAAGGCACAAAAAAAGGTGAAGAGAAGGGCAATATGATTGCTCTTACTTCAAATATCTATATGATAGATATTTTCCTTTTGACTTCTTGTTCTTGGGTATATGATTTTTGGGATAAGGATCCCACATTTGTTTAAATGTGCAAGGAACAAAAATATAAAGCTACTCGAAGAAGGTAAATTAAACCTATGCGTAGGAATGGAGAAAAGAGTTGCTACATTAACCGTAGGGACTTATGAAGTCACTTTACCTTATGGACTAGTACTTGCTTTGAACAAGCTATGACTACATTCGGATTTGAGTAGAAGCATTATTTCAAGTTTCTTAAATGGATGACTGAAGGATATAATTTTCTTATTGATAATAAGAAGTTTTATATTTATTTAATGATAGCGCCTTATTGTATTGCATATGTCATTGAATGGATCTTCATATCACTTGATGATGAGAAACAAAATAATATTGAAGATATCTATAATATAAATGGGAAATCTAAACCGAACAATACCCGAACAACGCGCTTCATATGGCATTACCGAAGCTTGGTGAGATAAATAGAGAAACATATATCAGAAACTCCATTAACATGGACTTTTAGACTCATAATGACCATGAATCATTTGAGGAATGTGGATCTTATTTATTGAAGATTATTGACCTTAAACCACCCTACACTAAGAAGTAGTAGGAGGGCTTAGTGACTTATTGGGTCATTATACATGAGATGTATGTGTGGACCATTAAGCAAAGCATTGCTAGGGAAGACTTCGGTATTTCATCATCCATTCACCGGTGACTTATCTAGATATGACTATGTCTATTTGATGAAGTCTAGAGGCGACTGTTTGAGATATTTAGAATATTTCAAAATGAAGTACAAAGCAACTTGGCAAAACTATTAAGTACTTCGATTAGATCGAGGTGGTGAATATTTGAGCCAAGAGTTTGACAATCGCATCTCAAAATGTGAAATTGTTTCAAGAGTTGACTCCACACGGAATACCACTATGAATGGTGTGTCTCGAAGAAGGAGGAATTATGAACCCCCGTAGGACATGGTTCGTTCGATGATGTGTCAAGATGACTTTCCTAATTCCCTTTAGGAGGATATGCGGCTAGAAATAATGCGGTTACACCGAATCGAGTCCCTACTAAATGCGTTCCTAAGGCCCCACGTGAGATGTGGGATGAAAGAAAACTTAGTTTGTCTTTCAAGAAGATTTGGGTTTGCAAAGCTTATAAGCAAGAGACTTGTCTCTCATAAGTTAGCACCAATCGACAAAGGTTATTTTCGGAAATTAATCTTACAACCTCAAAGAGAACAAAATGTTTGTTGCTGCGTACGATTCGTTTCTTGAGTAAATAAGTTTCTCAATAAAGGAATCTAGTGGGAGTAAAATTAATCTTGAAAGAGTTCAAGAACCCAGGAAAATAACATGGAACCAAGAGTAGAGACTAACCAAGTTCACAAAGAGTTGTGGAACCGGTTCAAGATGCACTGTGAAGTCCATCGTAGATCGGATAGGTTACAATCCGAACTCAAGAAATATTGATTTCTCGTTTGAAAAAGTAATAAAGTGGAAATCATTGAGAATGAGGATCCTGCACTTTCTATCTTGAGGCGATGTCCGCTCCTAACTCGGATAAATGGTTGCGAAAGACCATGTGAGTCGAATTATAATCCATGTTCAATGATCAAGTTTGGAACTTGATTGGAGCTACTGAAGGTGTAAAAACTAGAGGGTGAAAGTAGGTGCTCCAAGAAGCGATATGGATGAGAAGGTGTATACTTTCATGACTAAAGGATTGTAGCAAAGGGATTTAGGTTAATTCATAGTATTGACTATGTTGAAACCTTTTCGCCAATTTTACAATGTATCAAAGTCTAGTAGCAGTTTCAATTGCCATGATCAGCATCTATTATGACTATGGTGATATGACAAAATGGATGTCAAAGCGACTTTCTTAAGAATGTGTATAGTACACAACCCGAGAGTTTTGTCGATCCAAGAAATTCTAATAAAGTATGCACATGTTGCAAAGATCCATGAGAATGGGTTGAAGCAAGCTTCAAGGAATTGGAATCTTCATTTTGATGAATCGAGTCAAAAGTTTGACTTCATCAAGTACTGAAGATGAACAGCTTGTGTATCACATGAAATTCAGTGGGAGGCGTAGTATTATTTCTATTGTCTTATTACAATGATATCTCACTCATTGGAAAAACGAAGTTCCGACACTCCCAAGTGTTGTCCAAGTCTTCCGAGTCTGGAAGGAAAGGCTTTTTCAATGAAAGATATTGGGTGAATGCCGCTTACATCCTTGGCATCGAAGATCTATAGAGATAGATCTAGAAGGATAAATTGGTTTGAGTCAAATTATTCACATTGACAAAAGTTCTTAGAAGAGTCTAAGAAAAGTAGCTTGTCAATGGTCATGGTATTTCTCTTAGCAATACTCATTATCTTATGACATTGTATGATGAGCAAAGGAATGAATGAAGTTCCATATGCTCCAGGCATTTGGATGTTGTCATGTATGCCATGATTGGTACTAGACCCAACGTCTCATATGCTTTGAGCATGATGAGTCGATACCAATCTAATCTAGGATATGAACCATTGGATGGCAAATCGAGATAATCCTAGAAAGTACTTAAGAAGAACTGAGGATAACGATCTTGGGATTTGAAAGGTTGGAAGATAATCTTGTTGTGAAAGGGTTACATAGATGCTAGCTTCCAAACCGATAAAGTTAATTTTAAAATCAAAATTAGGATTTATGTCTATGCTTATTAAGAGGTGAAATTTTGATTGGAAGAGTTCCAAGCCAGAGGAAAAATTGTAGCCGATTCTTACTACTAAGGCCGAATTTTAGCAACACTATGATGTGGCTAAAAGAGGCAAGCTTTGAATCAAAAGTTCATTAGTGTTTTTGAAATGTTTCAAAAAGTATTACTAATCGGTGAAACTTTTTTGTTATGACAATAGTGGTGCCATTTGTGCAAACAATGGAACCAAGGTCACAAAGGGTGATCCAAATACCTACACTTAGACGTTTTCGAGGAATTCATAAAGAATGAGAAGACGTTAAGATATGCAAAGTATCAACCGATGATGACATTGAGATTCACTTACAAAGTCCCCTCATACAAAAGACCAGAAGCTATTGATGGTCAGTGTTAGGTCAGCCCATGAGTATTCGATACATAAATGGAGCCTAGTGCGAAGTGGGAGACTCATGGTGTAATGCCTAGGCTTTAGTTATGTTTAAATTAAAACTTAGTTATGTATCATCTTTATCATTTAAGTTTATTATTAGATTATTATATATTTTGCATATTTATTATAATAATCATCCGAGTCCCTAATTATTAAGAGGAATAATTAGTATAATTGTCAAATGGATAATCATATGATGATTATATGCGTAGAGATGCACATGATGAAATTATGGGTACTTGTTAGTGAACAAGTGGACTTGGACTTCGACCGTATGAGATTTATGTCATGGTCGATGTCATAATTAAATCTCATATGGTCGCTTCATTTAGTCCCTAGACACTGAGATTATCATGACCTTACATATGTGTAAGTACCCAAAATCTCGCCTCCAGTTGCCTTTCGGATAAGTTTCGGTAAGAAATCTCCGGACTTTCCTAGAGTTCCTGAGCAATTCGGAACCTGTTCCAAACCTCCCTAAGGGCTGAAGAGGATTGCTCCTAAATTAAAAAGGGCACATTTTAATTGATTTAGGCATCCTTCTAGAATTGCCACCTTGCATGATTCTCTAGAAACATGCCGAGTCACACGGGATTAAATGCCGCACGAGTGCATTAGCCAAGAACTCCTAGCCCTTGCACGTGACCTCATTAGCCTTGTATCCAGGCAGCTGCTATAAATAGAGTCCTCCTCTCCCAATTTTACACACCAACAACACACCATATCTTCCAAGGTCCCAAAAGCTCTCTAAACAACTAGCTGCGAGAATTCCAAGAAGGTGAGAGAGTGCCAAGAAGCCACCTCCCTCCTCCTCTGAAGCCTTCCAAGTTGGTCCATCCACTAGAGAAAGCAAGATCCAAAGAAGAAGAGGTTACCACCATTGGGTAACCTCTCACTCCTTACCTTGCATTATACTTGCTCTATGTGATTTAATTGCTCATTGCATTCATATATTGCCATCATATATTGCTTGGGACTTGGTATTTGTTGTTAAAGATCCTATCTTTTTATAAATCATACCCCTTTCCCTTTTGCATCCTTTGCGATGAAATAAGCATCATTTGTTCATAAATATGTAATCTTTATATTCAAAGGTGCATCCTTTCGCACCTAAAAATCTCTTTTTTACATAAAAATGTCATCTTTATGCATCCTCCTTTGCTCATAAAAATGCAATCTTTATATTCCAAATGCATCCTTTGCACATAAAAATCATATATCTTTATATTCAAATTGCATCCTTTGCACCCTAAAACCCATTTTCAATGCATCCTTTACGCACATTAAAAGTCATTACTTTATCTTTGAATTAGCATCATAGCTTTGTAATCCTTGTGCATCCTTTGCATATTAAATGCTAATTTCCACTCATAAAAATGCATCCTTTGCATAAAAATCATTCCTTTAAAACCAAAAAGCATCCTTTTGCAAATCAAAAAGCATCCTTTGCGTAATCCAAAATGTCATCTTTTTCACTAAAAATGTCATTTTTACATGCATTCCCCCATGTCCCCATTAGCAACCTTCGGGTATGAACCGGTGTAAAGATCCCATCTTTACATCAAGTGTTCTTCCATTAAAGGAGCCACAATTTCTTTTAGAAAGGGATAAAACCTTGAACCTATATCTCCGATTATCGCTTGAGGCGAGCACGATGGCTCCCATAAGCTCTCAATTGTCTCAAGGCGTAGGATTGATGGACTAAGGTCACTCCTTTCCTAAAGAACCTCATTTTGGACTATAAAGAGAGTCCTTCTCTCGATCACGCAAGGACCCGAGGTCAAATAGCGATGATCACAAGTCCAAGATGAGGACGGGATCAAAATCCCGAACACACAAAAATCCAAGGAATCCCGAGCGACAACCAACTAAATGGTTTGTACGTCCGGAAGACAACTTGGGACATCCCCTCCCCTCTCTTTTCAACAACATGTACACAAGAAAGCACGCAAGCAAGCACGAAAAATGGAATCTAGGGAGACTTGCTACGGCAAGGCACCTTGGGTGAACGACGATCCGTTCTTCCCAAGGGGTAACTTAACCTCCGAACCCTAAAAATCATTTTTTCAAAGTTTTGAGAAAATCAAAATGGCGTGGCGACTCCGTTTTCAAATTAAGCCGGATGTTTTCAAACTCGCGTGAATCCGATCTAAAAAACAAAAATTTAGAATTTGGGCACACATTCACAGTTTGGCGACTCCGCTGGGGAATATCCCAAAGGAGAAAAGCTTTTATTTTCAGAATAAACGATACCCCGTATATAGGTGGAAACCACTAACCTTCTGTATCGCTCCCTAACCCGGGCTTGGGATAAACGGTGGTTTAACAATCCCATGTACCGGTATCACTTTTCGAAAAAAAATAAAGAAAGCTTTTTCCTTTGAGCGGGTTAGACTCCCATCGCGGAGTTCCGTTTATCATGCTTGCTTTCTTTGCCTTGCATTGCATCATTTGCATCTTGGGAATTGTGCATACGAGGAACGGGAAAAAGAAAGGTGCCTAAAATGTTCGGGAAACAACGAAATTGCGAAAGGAGTGGAACCTAGAAAATTGATCCATGCGGTCGTACGGCTCAATCCTCCTTGGATTCCGATCGGGCGGCCTCGGGTGGCAATTCCACCAGGAAAAATTGAGGTTAATCGCGGCCTTGGCGGCTTGGGGCTATTCGGTTCAAGGCGGGGCGGGGCTCCCGAGAAAATTTACGTGCCTTTAACTGTTGCATTTTCCCCCGTCCCGAAAATCATTCTTTTAAAACACATTTCTGAAACTCTCTGTTTTAACTCAAAAGGAACATTTTAGGAGGCCACACACTACGCGCACCTTATATATCACGTACACTTTGCACGCACGTCCCTTTAAACCCGGGGTGGTTTTCCCATTCATGCCGATCACGGACTGACCTTACGATGCTCCGAGGCGCGCACGGAATCACCCAAACTCCCCATGGCAACCAAAGGTGTCGACCAATGTACGGTCAGGTGTCACACGTTTCAAAAGCGTGACTTTTGGTTGGTTTTTGGTCTAGTCCGTGTCATATAGCCCGGTTGCATATCCCCGTAAAGGTCAAGCCTTAGTTCATAACGGAAGTCAAGATCTTTCGCTCAAGCGAAACTCTGCCAAAATTCCGACAAAGGAAAAAATGGCAAGATCTTGACTCCGGCGTTGACTTCGACCTTGACCTGTACGGAATGTGTAAGAGTCGAGACCAAGTACGTACCCAAAAGTCCTAAAGATCTTTCGCTCAAGCGAAGCTCTGCCAAAATTCCGACAAAGGAAAAATTGGCAAGATCTTAACCTGGCATTGACTTCGATTTTGACTCACGCACGGCGTATGCAACGAGGTTCAATGTGACACTGTGTCATCCGGCTTTTACCGCCCGACCCATGCCTATTATCTTCTCGGACATTACCGAAAAGTCAAAACGTCAATCGCGCAAGTGAAATTCTGCCGAAATTCTGTTAAGGCTGAAAGACGAGACTTTCCCGGTATTGCCTTGACTATAATTCGCATCGCTCGTGCGTTAAAAGTTCCTATGACCCGCTAGACCCATTAGGAGCGTTCTTCTCTCGGTCGGTGGGATCCGCGTGCCCTATAGGACATTCGCCCGGGGCTGTCCACCCTGGGAGGTCGAAATACAGGTGGAATATGAGGGGCTTATAGACGTAGTGACGGAACCCACTGATCCAGGATCTAGAGTAGTTGCGAAAAAGAAGGGCAGAACCCCTTTTCCAACCAAATAGAAATTAATAAAAGACACTGTTTTAAGTAAACTGGAAGATTCTTAATTTGCATATTGCACGAGCCTTGACTAAACACCTACCCCGAGTCTAAACCTCTCTTATCCCTTTCCCGCGAGAAAAGAAGTGAGTGAGAGCACCGGTAGGTTTGTCGGCATAAAGATCTCAAGTAACCCATTAAAGTCTTCAAGTCTTAGCTTTCCAGTGTCAAAATGGCCAACATGGTAATCAACAATGGTAATGACCAAGCAGTCGGAGAGGCCATTCCAGTTCAACCCAGGCCCCACATCTGGCATGATGTATGTGATTGTGAAGGTATGCGGAATATGAGTATCAAGAATGGATTAATGAAGACGCTCCTTCAAGGAAGAAGAAGAAGAGGAAGTCCACGCAGCAGAAATTAAAGGAAAGGTATGAAGCCGGGGACAAGAGCGTGGGAACCTTAGGAGAACCTTCAGGCAAGTTTGACTACTACGTCAGTTATGCCAAGGAGCCCGTCAAGGAACCCGTCATTCAAAGCACAGTCCAGCCTGACATCCCTGTGATCAGTGACCCTCTTGAAGCAGAGAATTCCGAATTCGTTGCCATCATAAAGTTCAATGAGAAGCTAGCAGATCTAGAACCAGAATACAGAAAGCCTATAGAATACGTGGCCAATCAGGGAAGGATCAAAGTCTCTCCCGAAAAAGACTTCATCAGCATCATTCAAGCCAACCCTCCTGTTGGCTACACTGACAAAGTTGTGATATCGAAGATTGGTAAAGAGAAGATGACTTATCAGCAGTGCATTAACAAGATGAGCCAGACCCTCCAGTCAATGAGTCCAGTTGTCACGGACGAGCTCGCTGAAAGACTGCATCAAGCTACTCTAGCTCCCCTCACCATCTTTCCACGGTACCGTCAATGATTTCCGGCAAATTTTCGATCGGTTCGAAGTTTCCAACTTTACGAAGAATGATGACAAGGCTGCTACTCCCCGGGCAACGGGAAAAGTAAACCCCGAGTGATCCCAACCCGCGTCAAACACTTCGAGTCAATAAGTAGTGTAGGGTCCAGAGTCAGTAGGGTCAAGAGTCAGTTGAGTCAGGAATCTTTGAATTCCAGTCCTCTGAGTCATTCGAAGGCCTCACGCTTGAGGATTATGAACATGTAATCAATGTCATCTTTCCCTTTGTTTTGAATGAAATGACAGATCTTTTTGAGTATCCTCTTATTGCCAACTTAACAAATGATAAATTAACTCAAAACTTAACAACAATTAATAATGAATCATTTGAACAAGATGCTGTAAGTACCCAAATCTGGCTCATGCCTTCCGGTTAAATTTCCCGGCAATTTCGGTAAGTTTCCCGGTAATTCCCCGGACCTTCCTAGTGTTAGAAATGTTAGAGCAGTCCCAAATTAAATTAAGGGCTGAAGGGAGCCTTCCTAATTAAGAAACACGTTTTTCTTAATTAGGAAGAGGGTTCTAGAAATTGCCACCTTGCATGGTTCTAGAAATCTTTGAGTCACAATGGATAATGCCGCACGGCTGCATTAGCTCATTTGTCCCTAGCCGCACGACTTCATTAGCCTTATCAGGCCCCTATAAATAGAGCCCTCCTCTACCCATTTCAACACACACAATCCATAGCAAGTCACCCACAAACACTCCAAATACGTGAAGAATACTGCTGGAAGCTCAAGAAGGTGAAGAAGAAGGCCAAGAAGCTCCCTCCCTCCTCCTTGAAGATCCAAGACCAACCTCTCCTCCTAGCTCCGACCAAAGAAGCAAAGGAAGCAATTGGTAACCTCGCACGCCCTAACCTTGCTTTTAATTGATATACTTGCTCATTGCATTCATATATCTTGCTTGGGACTTGGCATTTATTCATAAAGATCACATCTTTATCACCCCCTTTCCCTTTTGCATGCATTAAGACCTCATTTGTCATAAAAATGTAGTCTTTTTCATAGAGGTGCATCCTTTGCACCTAAAACCCCCATTTTCAAATAAAAATGTCATTTTTATGCATCATTTGCACATAAAAATCCAATCTTTTCAATAAAAATGCATCCTTTGCATTCAAAACCCTTTTTCATGCATCATTTGCATAAAAATCCTATCTTTACGCATCACTTGCATAAAGGTCATTTCTTTCAATCAAAAAGCATCATTTGCTAAAACCAAAAATGTCATCTTTTCATTAAAGAGTCATTTTTCATCATGCATTTCCCCTATCCCCCAACCTTGGAACGGACCGGTGTAAAAGATCCTATCTTTACATCGTTCCTTCCATTAAAGGTTCACGATTTCTTTGGAAAGGGATAACCTTGAACCCTATATCTCCGATTATCGCTTAAGAAAGAGTATGAAGCCTCTATACGAGCTCGACCGTCTTAAAGCGTAGGATTGATGGGCTAAGGACCCTCCTTTTCTAAAGAACCTCATCTTTGACCAAAAGAGAGTCATTCTCTCGATCACGCAAGTCCCGAGGGTCCCGAGGTTTAAAATGCGATGATCACAAGTCATAAGATGAGGACGGGATCATAATCCCAAATACATAAAATTCCAAGGAATCCCGAGCGACAACCAACAAATGGTTTGTACGTCCAGGAAGACAACTTGGGACATTCCCCCTTTTTTTCAAACACATGCACACAAGAAAGCACGCAAGCAAGCACGATTGCGAAATCTTGGGAGACTTGCTCCGGCAAGGCACTTTGGGTGAACGCCAAACGTTCTTCCCAAGGGGTAACTTAACCTCCGAACCCAAGTAAAAACCTTTTTTTCAAAGTTTTGAGGTAATCAAAATGGCGTGGCGACTCCGTTTTTCAAATAACTCGGATGTCTTCAAACTCGCGTGAATCCAACAAAATTTGGGCACCACATTCACAGTTTGGCGACTCCGCTGGGGATTTGTCCAAAGGAGAAAAGCTTTTATTTTCAAAACAAAAAAAATCGATACTCGGTATATAGGTGGAAACCACTTACCCTTCCTGTACACTCCCTGACGTGGGAGTTGGGATAACCGGTGGTTTAACAATCCACGTACCAGTATCCCTTTTCGAAAAAAACAATTTTGAAAAAAATAAAAGAAAGCTTTTCCCTTTTGAGCGGGTTAGACTCCCATCGCCGATTTCATTAATCGTGCTTGCTTTCTTTACCATGCATTGCATCATTTGCATCTTGGAATTTGTGCATACTTTGAAACGGGAAACAACCCGAAAAATAGCAAAAGGAGTGGAACCTGGAAAATTGATCCATGCAGTCGTACGGCTCAATCCTCCTTGGATTACGACCGGGCGACCTCGGTGGCAATTCCACCGGGAAAAATCATGGTTAATCTGGCGGTCCCTAGCGGCTTGGGGCTACTCGGCTTCATGTAGCGGCCAGGACTCCCGAGAAAATTTACGTGCTTACGTGTTGCATTTTCCCGTCCGAAAATCATTCCTTTAAAACACATTATGAAAATCTCTGTTTTAACTCAAAAGGAACATTTTTAGGAGACCGCACACTACGCGCACGATATATCACGTACACTTTGCACGCACGTCCTTCAAACCCGAGGTGGTTCAGTGCGATCACGGACAACCTTACGATGCTCCCGGGCGCGCACGGAATCATCCCAACCTCCCCGTGGCGGCCGGTGTCGACCAATGCACAGTCCGTGTCACACGTTTCAAAAAACCGTGACTTTTGATTGGTTTTTGGTCTAGTCCGTGTCATATAGCCCGGTTGCATACCCACGTAAGGGTCAAGCCTTAGCTCATAACGGAAGCCAAGATTTTCGCTCAAGCGAAATTACGCGAAATTCCGACAAGGAAAAATCGGTGGGATCTTGACTCCGACATTGACTATTGACCTTGACCCGCACGGAATGCGTAAGAGTCAAGACCGAGTCTTTGCCAAAAATCAAAAGATCTTTCGCTCAAGCGAAGCTTCTGCCAAAATTCCGACAAGGAAAAATTTGCAAGATCTTGACCGGCATTGACTTCGATTCCGACGCACGCACTGTGTATGCGACAAAGTTCAATGTGACACCGTGTCATCCGGTTTTTTACCGCCCGACCCATGCCTATTATTCTCTCGGACATTACCGAAAGTCGAAAACCGTCATTCGCTCAAGCGAAACTACGCGAAAGATCCGTCAAGGCGAGAGACGAGACTTTCCGGTGTGCCTTGACTATAATCCGCATCGCTCGTGCGTTGAAAGGTCCTATGACCCGCTAGACCCGATAGGAGCGTTCTTTACTCTCGGTCGGTGGGATCCGCGTGCCCTATAGGACCCTCGCCCGTGTCCACCTGGGAGGTCGAAATACGGGTGGAATACGAGGGGCTTATAGACGTAGTGACGGAACCCAGCGATCCGGGATCTAGAGTAGTTGTGAAAAAAAGAAGGGCGAGAATCCCTTTTCCAACCAAATAGATATTAATAAAAGACCTTTGTTTTAAGTAAACTTGAAGATTCTAATTTGCATATTGCACGAGCCTTGACTAAACACCTACCCGAGTCTAAACCTTTCCTATCCCTTTCCGCGGCGAGAAAGAAGTGGGTGAGAACAGGGTCGGCGACTTGTTAGCAGAATCCTCGGACAGGTTCGCGAGAATCCTCGGTTTTGTCGGCTTTTCGGTGTCAAAATGGCCAACATGGTAATTCACAACGGTAATGACCAAGCGGTTGGAAGGGCTATCCCGGTTCAACCCAAGCCTCACATACGGTATGATGTATGTGATTGTGAAGGCTTAGAGTATGAGTATCAAGAATGGATCAATGAGGACGCTCCTTCAAGGAAGAAGAAGAAGAGAAAGTCCACACGGCGAAGCTTAAGGAAAGATACGAAGGTGGGGACAAGAGCGTAGGAACTTTGGGAGAGCCTTCGGGCAAGTTCGACTACTATGTCGGTTATGCCAAGGAACTGTCAAGGAACCCGTCACCCCAAGCACGATCCGGCTGATATCCCTATGATCGGTGATCCTCTTGAAGTAGAAAATTCGAGTTTGTTGCCATTGTAAGATTCAACAAAAAGCTAGCGAGATCTAGAAGACGAATACGAAAGCCTATAGAGTATTTGGCCAATCGGGGAAGGATCAAAGTCTCTCCCGAAGAAGACTTTATCGGCATCATTCAAGCCAACCCTCCTATTGGCTATGCGACAAGGTGGTGGTATCAAAGATTGGCAAGGAAAAGATGACCTATCGGCGGTGCGTCGACAAAATGAGCCGGACACTTCGGTCAATGAGTCCGGTCGCTACGGAAGAGCTAGGCGAAAGATTGCAACAAGTTACTTTAGTTCCCCTCACCATCTTTCCACGATCAGAGCATCAATGATTTCCGGCAAGCTTTTGATCAGTTCGAAGTCTCCAACTTTACGAAGAACGCATTGGCAAGGCTTGCTACTCCCAGGGGCAACGGCAAGAAGGAGTGAGATCCCGGTCCAACCCTTGTCAAGCCCCCTTGAGTCAATAAGTAGCGTAGGGTCGAGTCGGTAGCGTCTATTCGGTCAGTCGGGAATCTTTGAATTCCGAGTCCTCGAGAGTCATCCGAAGGCCTCACGCTGAGGATTATGAAAATGTAATCGATGTCATCTTTCCCCTTATTTTGAATGAAATGACAAATCTTTACGATTATCCTCTTATTGCCAACTTAACAAATGATAAATTAACTCAAAACTTAACAACGGTTAATAATGAATCATTTGAACAAGATGCAAACACACTAAACGAACAATACATTAAAGAAATCTTTAAGCGGGTTTCGGAAAAAGAGGAAAACCGGGCCCAAGGCTTTGCCGAAGAGGTTTTGATAAGTGTGAACTTGGGTACTATTGAGGAACCTAAAGAGACACAGATTGGAAGCTTCTTCCGGGGGTTGAAAGGGACGGATTGATCGAGTTGCTCGGAGAATATACGTCGACGTGTTTGCATGTAGTCATACAAGGATATCTCTTAGGGGCTAGACGGTTCGATAGTAGAACACGAGAATCCCTCTAGCACCGAGATGCTAAGCCGGTAAAGCGAGCGAGAAAGATCAAGCGGAATGGTCTCTACGGGTCAAAGAAGAAATTGAGAAGCTACTGCGGGTAGGGTTCATCGAGTCATTGAATACCCGACATGGTTGTCCAACATCGTGACCGTAACCAAGGCCCGATGGGAAGGTGCGGCTGGCTGTGTGGATTTCAGAGATACGAACAAGGCCGGCCCAAAGACGACTACCCTACGCAAACATAGACATCTGGTGGACTCCACTTTGCCAACTACGAAGTCAAATCCTTCGTTGATGGTTTGCGAGCTACAACCGGATCAAGATGGCCGAGGAAGACCAAGAAAAGACGGCCTTCACCACACCATGGGGAACCTCTTGTTATACGGTAATGCCATTCGGGCTCAAGAATGCCGGGGCTACTTACGAAGAGCGGCGACCGCGCTTTTTCATGACATGATCCACAAGGAGATTGAGGTCTACGTAGATGATATGATAATCCACTCCAAAGGAGAGGGTGGGCGGCACTTTGTTGACCTACGAAAATTCTTTGAGAGGTTGAGACGGCATTCCATGAGACTAAACCACCGCCAAATGCACCTTCGGAGTGACAAGGGGAAAAGTGCTTGGGTATATGGTCACGGGCGAGGTATAGAAGTTGACCCCAGAAAGATCAAAGCCATCATGGATATGAGGCCACCTCAAACCCAGGACGAAGTCAAGAGCTTCATGGGTAAATTGCGGTACATCGGCCGTTTCGTCAATCGGTTGACCACTATGTGCGAGCCCATCTTCAAGCTCATGAAGAAGAATGTGGACACGAGAATGGACCGAAGAATGCCAAGATGCCTTTGACCAGATCAAGGCATACTTAGTACATCCCCGGTACTATGCCCCCACATAGACGAAGCCTCTTACGCTCTATCTCCTTTGTCGCGAACACGGCGGTTGGGGCTATGCTTGCTCGGGAAAAGAAAGACTCTCGGGTAGAAAACGCCATTTACTTTGTCGGCCGGAAGCTACGGGAGTGAGCTCAATTACTCGGCATGTGAAAAGACACATGCGGGGCCCAGTGCAGGTAGTCGGCAAATTGAAGCATTATATACGAAGCCCACCTGTGAATTTGGTCTCGAAAATGGACCCCATCAAGTACATCTTTGACAAGCCTTCCCTCTCGATGCGTTTAGCGAAGTGGTCCTTCTTCTTGGCGAGAATACGACATCAACTATGTGACCGGAAAGGCCATCAAGGGTCAAGCATTGTTAGATCACTGGCGAACTTCCCCGATAATGAAGACGAGAGGGCCTGAACCCCAATTCCCGGAGATGAAGGGATCTTTGCGGTTGAGCACGAGAATAGATGGCAATTGTTCTTTGACGGAGCCGCTAACAAAAGAGGAAATGGTGTAGGAATGCTATTGGTCGATCCGAAAGATGAGCATACCCCATAGCCCTCAAGTTGAACTTTCTGCCACGAAACAATGTCGCTGAGTATGAAGCTTTGCATTCTTTGGTTTGGAAAATTTGCCTTAGAAAGAAATGTCAAGGAGCTCGAAGTTTACGGAGACTCGGCCACGATCATCAACCAAGTCTCCAACAAGTGGAAGGCTGTGGACCCTGTCTAATGCAACGGTATCATGCCCATATGGAGGAGTTATTTGGACGGTTCGGAGAAGTGACTTTCCACTACTTGAGAGGGAAAAGAAACGGTCGCGAGATGCCCTAGCTACTCTAGCCTCATTGGTAGAGATCCCCGAGGAAAAGCCATAAAGCCCTTCGAGTGGGTAGAAGAGAAGCTGACCTTACATTTGTGAAGTGGACACAGGACAGAGCCTATAAAGGAACCTTGGTACAATCAGTTACCAATTCCTCAAAGACGGAGAGTCGGCTTTCGGAGACGAAGAAGGTAGACCAAAGAAGGTGTCGAGCCAAAAGCTTGCGAGCCACTGAAAGGTTGGCCTCCCATTATGTCATCCTAGGAGGCAACTTTGTACAAGAAACGCTATCAAGGACCACTCCTCTTATGTGTCACTCAAGAAAGAGCCGGAGAGTTGATGGCCGAAGTCACAATGGTCCTTGCGGTCCTCACATGAATGCGAGCCACGATGCAAGTGATCCTCGAGAATGGGTTACCTCTTGGATCTCCATGGAGACAGAGGCTGCGTCGGCACGTCCGAACTGCGACAAGTGCCGGCGGTTTGCCAACCTCAACCATCTCCCACCTCATGACACATCTTGCATGACGACTCCTTGGCCGTTTGCAACTTGGGGCATTGACGTGATAGGGAAAATAGCCCCGACGGGAAGCAATGGGCACGAGTTCGTGTTGGTAGCCATCGACTACTTCACCAAGTGGGTAGAGGCCAAGTCTACAAGGTCCTCACTTCGAGAAAAAGTGGCCCGGTTCATCAAAGAAAACATAATGTGCGGATATGGGGTGCCCAGCGAGATCATTTCGATAATGGGTCACACTTCGAAGGAGGCTGCGATAGGCTGGCATCGAGAATTCAGAGTTACTCGCCACAAGTCGTCCCGTACGAGACCTCGAGACCAATGGAGGCTGTGGAAGGCTGCTAATAAGACACTCGAGCGGATCATCAGGAAGATGGCCACCGTGGTCGTGATTGGCCCGAAAAGCTGCACCTAGCACTCTGGGGCTCTGAACGTCTGTCGAACGGCCACGGGAGAAACTCCTTTTGCCTAACTTACGGGATGGAAGCGGTGTTACCGGTGGAGTTGGAAATCCCGTCATTAAGGGTCCTCTGGAAAACAGTGTCAACGAAGTAGAATGGCTACGAAGCCGGCATGATGAATTGGCCTTGCTCGATGAGAGAAGGCTCAAAGCCATGGAGCACACCCGAGCCTACCGAGAGGCGAATGGCGGAGCGTTTGATAAGAAAGTCAAAGCCGAAACATCAAAGAGGGTGACTTAGTGCGAAAGTAAAGCCCCTACCGAGACAACCCCTGGGAAAATGGGAACCCGTTTGGATCGGCCCTTATGTAGTGCGAAGATGCGTCGGGAGGAGCAATGAAGCTTGCGAGACTTGGATGGCAATCCCTTTGTCCACCCGGTCAACGGTGATAAACTCAGAAGATACTATGTCTAATAATAAAAAAAAAAATAAAAAAAAAAAAAAAAAAAAGAAAAAATCTTAGTGCAAAAAGAGTAATACCCGGCTAAATTTGAAAAACCCAAAAAGGGCGGTCTAGGCAAAAAACAGGGTTGCACGAAAAAAAAAATAATAAAAAAAATATATATATATATATAAGAAAAAAAATCTTAGTGCAAAAAGAGTAATACCCAGCTAGGCTGAAAAACCCCAAAAAGGGCGATCTAGGCAAAAAACAGGGTTGCACAGAAAAAAAAAAAAGAGACTTAGTTTTGTTAGTTCACCAGAATGAACTACGAAGACCTGAGCCCCTTAGCCTTTCTTGTAAAAGGGGAACGTAGGCAGCCATATATGGTTCGGTCTAAACAATAAAAAAGGGCAATAAAGCTTCCATAAAGTGCGTCCTTAGCAATAAATAAAAGGGTATTTCTGTTTTCATAAAACGGGTCCCAAGTAATAAGACATTTGAATTTCCATGAAACATGTCTTGATTAATTTCTAAAATAATATTTCTTGTTCATTACAAGTCAAAAATTTCTTGATGAGTTCAAGCACGGTCTACCTCTTGACTACGCTAACACTAAAAGATCTAAAATACAATAAAATGCCTAAATAAACTAATGTGTTTGCAAATGGCAATAAGAGGATCTTGAGAAAAGACTTGTCGGTCGTCATTCGCTAAGTCTTCTTTGGTCTTCTTCCCTTTTCCTCGGCCTCGTCGAGTTTTCTTCCTTTTCTTCTCAATAATGTCGGTATCCCTCATTCCGACCTCTGGTATCCTCGCTGGAGCCTCTACCAACCCCGTGTCAATAAGCGCTCTCTCTATACGAGCACGAGTCCGTATCTCCTCCCTGCGAGACTCGGTCAAATGAGCAACCTCGGACAACCTCTTGTATCGAGCCTCCATGTCCCCGACCAAGTCACACGATTGGTTATGGCAACTCGCCTTAGCCTCGGTCTCCCTCGAGTCCTACTCGAGTCGTGGTCATCCCAATAAAACTCGGCGTCTATCCTCCAAGATAACTTTGAGTCGCTCCCATCTCCCTCTCGTACCGGTCAGTAGACGGTGGTCAAGATCGTGCTCTTCACGCTCCTAAAGATAGCCACGGGTGGGAAGCGAGTGTATGTCCAAGCCCTCGAGAAAAAAAGTGAAGATTTGGGTCCCTCATGTCTAGAGACATCACCTCCATGGTCAGGATGTCCTCCCGAGTCACTCAAAGGCTCTGTAAAGCCCCAAACTGCTGGATACCAAGCGGGGTATGTAGAAGGATGACCGGCGAGAATCACGGAACCCTCACAACATAAGACTCCTGAAATATCCTCACAGTGCGCAGCCTCCAGTGTGGTATCCACCAACGGATGTCCGAAGTGGATAGCCTAGCCATCATCGGCTCCCGGCTACCCTGTTCTGTTGCCTAGGTGCACCTCTCTGAGAAATCACCCAAGGGCACGAGTCGGCAAAGCCCCAGCAAAGCCCCGAGCCTCTCCTGCAGCCACAAAGTCAACATAGCCGGACTCCCGGACCTCATGAAATGGTCTCCCCGAGCCATCATGTCGATCCCATGCAAAGTCTCTCCCAAAACCGGTGGGACGATATCCTTCCCGGCCACTGAGTCTCGACCATGTCCGAGGAGACCACCGTGACAAATCCCCACGGACTCAGCGGTAAACGAAGCAGAAAAGACGCAAAGGATAAATGCGTCCATAGCCACCGTGGTAGCGGCCATAGGCGGAGACCCAAACACTGCCGGGATATCGGAAAGGTCAATCCTATCCGGGCTACCATCATCTCCTCGGCCTCTCCCGAGGAATGCAGAAAAGATGCAAGCTTTACCGCCACCGGCACGTCTCCGATCAACGGAATAGATATAGCCTCGAGTCTCGGGACCCCCAATCAAGGCTCTGAAGTCTTCGTGCGTTGGGACGATTTCGTTGTAAGAAAAGCGATAAACATGTCTCCGGACGTCCGAACTTTCTTTGCGGCTCTCAACAGGTCCCAATCGGGCGGGAGATCCCTCAAATGCCATAAAGACTTGATCTTGAAGGAAGAATCAAGCAGCCCCTTGTGATTTTGGAAGTTATGTCTCGCCCAAGATTGAAGACCGGACAGAAAATGGTCTCTCTTCCCCCTTTGTAGTCTAACGGGCCTCTCCATCGCAAAAGTGATCAAAGATGGTGCTTTTAGGTCCAAAATGTGCTCTGGGAACAATTGGGACAAGTCTAGAGTGAAAATGAAATGAAATGGCCAAGCCTTGCTTTTATTCAGAAAATAACCAGTTCAGACAGAACTGTGAGCCGCACGGCTTCATTTGCCCCAGAGACCTATCCGCACGGCTACATTAGCCCTCTGCAGAAAAAAATTCTGCAGCAACCAAAGTTGCTGCCCAAGGGAGTTTTCACCCCACTTTTTCAACCAAAACCTGTACAAAAACATATCCAGAAGCCATTCAAGCATTTATACACCATTATAAATCATTTTGGCCCAGTTTCAGCCCCGATTCCAAGCAAAAAATCGCCCCAAGGCTCAGATAATATGCAAATTGAAAAAGCATGAATTAGAAAAGCAAATAAAACATAAATACAATGTCTTCGCCCCACCGGCGTCAAAATAAAGCAAAAAATAAACAAGTTGTGCATAAAAAAGTGTTCATTGTTTGTTCTTGTTCCAAATCTACCCTAGAGACCCCCTAGGCCTCAGATTCTTCTTCTTCCTCATCACTGCTCAGCTCATAGACGCTAGGCTCTCTCATCACGTCCTCCTGGTCGCTCGCATCGGAAAGAGGGATGTTGTCGTGCTCGTACTCGCGCTTTGCTCCAAGATATCAGCATTAGGACCTCGCCCACGAGGCTGGCGCTGGATGAATACTCCGAAGCCGAGGAAGAGGATGCTGCGCCCGACATGCCTCCTTTTGCGCACGAGGCTCCTGCACGCTTGTTGACGCCTTTAGTAGCGCGAGCCGGCTTCTTGACCAAGGATCGGCACACGTCTTTCCGGCCCACATTGCCCGACCAACTGTCATAGGTGCGAGTGGAACCCGAGAAAAGAAAAGAAAATCTCAGAAAATCTCGAAAAATCTCGAGAGAAATTGCAAAAAAAACGAGAAAATGCGAAAGCTAAAAGGGAATAAGACCCTAAGAGTATACTCACGGTGCTATTAGGTGGCGGGGTATCTTGGGGCTCTCTCGTGTCGGGGACAGGAATCCTCATCCTCCTCGGTACTCCGTGTACGACGTATGAGAGGTGTGCGGGAGGGATAGGCGGGTCGCAGGCTCATCCTCCCCATATCCCCTGAGTGACCGCCGGCTTCGTCGGTTACGTGGCGTCCTCGGGCGTTGCTCACAAACACGGCGTAGGGGTACCCATGTCAAAATACTCCTCATGCCTATACCTCCACAGTACCTCTCAATCTCATCCGCTTTGCCAGTCCACAGGCTGCGGCATCCGTCTTGGAGGATCGTGTGGAGTAATGGCGTCCAATGGAGGGACATGACCATCTTGCCTCGAGAAGCGGTCCCCAGATATATGATGTCGCAAGTCGGCCCAGTGAGCCACCTCCTCGCCTTGTCACCTCAATAGCATCTCCCGGCAAAATCTCAGGATACTGCCCCGGGGTAGAAGTCCACTCCATCCGGTCCATCCTTATTGAGCACGAGGCTTCACCATCTTGTAGTCGAAAGTGATCCGGGTCTTCCCGTGAACCTATCCCTCACATCTCCCCTCCGGCGAACCATCGCGGGGAAAATGGTGATATCACTCTGCCGGTTCCAGGAAAGAACCCGATCACCTCGCAGAACCAGGCCTGCCTATTCAAAGCATCAAAAGGTCATTCTCTCTCTCATAAAAGTCTCAAGACAGAAAAGAGAAAAGAGAAAAGAAAGGAGACTACCTCAAGGGCAAATGAGAAGCGGTCCATGGAAGCGGCTTTGTTCCAGACCTGTACATGTCCAACGAGAAGTACAGCTCCGCCAATCCGGCCTCTCCCCAAGAGACCGTCCCTATCCCATCCACATCCTCCAGAGAATCAAGGAGGCAAGTCATGGCCAGCGTCCCAGAATTAGCAAAGATAGTGACTGATAGCATCAACCATATGAAAGCTCTAACCAGCTGGTGGGCAGTCACGTCACTACCAGCAAAGTCCCGCATGCAGTTCTGGACTGCTACCTCGACGTTCCTCGTCTCCATACCCAATCCCTTTGGAATCAGCTCAAATCCAACCAAAGCCTGGAACTCCTCGGCTGTAATATGGTCTCTCCAAGTCACGGGCCTCCCGGTGAACTGCGAGCCGATGTCATTGTAAAATCGGCGGGAGTCACAGTAAGCTCTCCCCGGCTCGGGTGGAAACTATGAGTAGAGTCCCACCAAAACTCGAAAGAGCTGAACCAGGCCCTTGCTCTTTGAGGTGATGTGAATTCCCGTGCCGATGGCCTCCACAAACGCGTCCAGACCGGTAGCCCTCACCAAATTCTTGGGGTTCACCCCATTCTTCTCAAAATCCGGCATCCTCTGCCAAAGATTCACTGCTATCTCAGATGGTCCCCTAGACTTGTTCTCCTGTAGACAAGCACATTGAAAAAGAAGTGTCAGTCCTTCATCTCATTTCAAAAGCATGCATATAGTCACAAAAGCGCACATATTTTTTAAAAAAAGAAAAGCATTCATACAAGTCTTTTTAGCATCTTTTGCATCAAAAACGTGACTTTCATCATTTGAAACACGTCATTTTAAGCACGTTGCTTTCCTAAGGCACAAAATCATAATTTTCACGATTCTTTGCACATAAGCATTATTTTTCAAATAAAATGGCATGCATGAATCATTTTCATCTTCCAAAATCATGTTTTCTCATTGAAAATCAGAATTTTGACCTAGTTCTAGCACAAGGCAAGAACTCCGTCTCATATTTAGACAATTCTCATTCTTACTTCATTTGCGAGAAAAAAGTGAGTCATTCTCATAATTTTCATCAAATAAATTGCACATGCATATTCTTAGCCTCATAGGTTGTTCATGCATCTCAAAATCATTCAAAAATCCTAAGAAAATCCTAGAAAATTCCTAAGTTCGGGTTAAGCCCTAAATTATTCAAAAAATCAAGCAAAATCATCGGATTTGAGCCAAATAAAAAAGCTTACCCCAACCGATCGCGGGTTCGTTGATTTATGCTCTCTTCTCCCCGGGTAAAGCTCCGACGGAGGCGTAAGAAAGTCATACTTTCTTTCCGTTCGCACAAGCTCCTTTCTCCTCCTCCGAGCGGCCGCCGAGATGTTCCTTCTAGCTTGCCTCGGCATTGGGTTCCCCTCCGGATCCATTCCAAATCAGTAGAGCCAAAGGGAATTGAAGGAATTTCAAAATTTCTCTCCCTTCTCCTCTCTCTTCCTCGGCAGTTCTTGGGCGGCAATAATGCCCAATGCCCGTTCAAACCTGTTTTAAATAATCTGGAAAAAACAGGTCTCTAGCCGTACGGCTCCTTTTTCTACATCTCATGTCGGGCGGCTTCATTCGCTACGAGCGAAATTACAATCCCGCCCCTGGACCTTCCACTTGGGCATGCAATTTCCGTTATCTTTTAACCAAGATAACATCTTTTTCAGAAAAATATCCCTTATCTCTTTAGCAATCAAGCTCTATTCCCAGTCACCTCCGTTAATTTCATTATAACGGGATAACGCTAGGTGACAACCTCCGAATTGTCAAGTTTCTCTCAACTTAAGCTACCTCTATCCCGAATAGTGACGTACGCTTAAGTTTCTCTCAACTTAAGCTACCTCTATCCCGAATAGTGACGTACGCTCAAGTTTCTCTCAACTTAAGCTACCTCTATCCCGAATAGTGACGTACGCTTAAGTTTCTCTCAACTTTAGCTACCTCTATCTTCTCGACAGTGACGTAAGCTCTAGTTTCAATCAGGTGACATCCTCCAGTAATTGTCAATCAGGTGACAGCCTCCATTAATTGTCAAAATCTCAAGAATCCTAGACATCGTTCCTAACTATCTAGTGATGCTTGAACTACGATCAAGGCTTGATTCCTCCGGGATACGTAGGTAGCCTTTTATAAAAGGTCCAGCCATTCGACCACTTTGGTCACCCTGTTTCTTTGTCACTCCTCAGTGATAAAGCAGCCCCTCATAGAGGTTCAGATATCCGACCACCTTGGTCACTCCTAGCATATCCCCAGTAGGATCAATTGCTTGACCTCCTAGGTCATTTTCTCTTCTATTTCCCCAGCAAGAGACCAGTTTCTCTTCTTCCTTCCCCAGCGGATCCTAATTCCGAACTACGGCCTGGCTTGATTCCTCCGGGATACGTAGGTAGCCTTCCAGAGGTTCAGCCACTCGACCACCTTGGTCACCCAATCCGTCTCGGCATTCGCCAGATCGGATCCTTTTCTATCGACAACCCCACTCGCCTTGCAAGTGACGTTGCCGAGGGGCTTCTGTAAGTACCCAAATCTGGCTCATGCCTTCCGGTTAAATTTCCCGGCAATTTCGGTAAGTTTCCCGGTAATTCCCCGGACCTTCCTAGTGTTCCAGAAATGTTCTGGAACAGTCCCAAATTAAATTAAGGGCTGAAGGGAGCCTTCCTAATTAAGAAACACATTTTTCTTAATTAGGAAGAGGGTTCTAGAATTTGCCACCTTGCATGGTTCTAGAAATGCTGAGTCACAATGGATAATGCCGCACGGCTGCATTAGCTCACTGTCCCTAGCCGCACGGCTTCATTAGCCTTATCCGGACTGCCTATAAATAGAGCCCTCCTCTACCCATTTCAACACACACAATCCATAGCAAGTCACCCACAAACACTCCAAATACGTGAAGAATACTGCTGGAAGCTCAAGAAGGTGAAGAAGAAGGCCAAGAAGCTCCCTCCCTCCTCCTTGAAGATCCAAGACCAACCTCTCCTCCTAGCTCCGACCAAAGAAGCAAAGGAAGCAATTGGTAACCTCGCACGCCCTAACCTTGCTTTTAATTGATATACTTGCTCATTGCATTCATATATCTTGCTTGGGACTTGGCATTTATTCATAAAGATCACATCTTTATCACCCCCTTTCCCTTTTGCATGCATTAAGACCTCATTTGTCATAAAAATGTAGTCTTTTTCATAGAGGTGCATCCTTTGCACCTAAAACCCCCATTTTCAAATAAAAATGTCATTTTTATGCATCATTTGCACATAAAAATCCAATCTTTTCAATAAAAATGCATCCTTTGCATTCAAAACCCTTTTTCATGCATCATTTGCATAAAAATCCTATCTTTACGCATCACTTGCATAAAGGTCATTTCTTTCAATCAAAAAGCATCATTTGCTAAAACCAAAAATGTCATCTTTTTATTAAAGAGTCATTTTTCATCATGCATTTCCCCTATCCCCCAACCTTGGAACGGACCGGTGTAAAAGATCCTATCTTTACATCGTTCCTTCCATTAAAGGTTCACGATTTCTTTGGAAAGGGATAACCTTGAACCCTATATCTCCGATTATCGCTTAAGAAAGAGTATGAAGCCTCTATACGAGCTCGACCGTCTTAAAGCATAGGATTGATGGGCTAAGGACCCTCCTTTTCTAAAGAACCTCATCTTTGACCAAAAGAGAGTCATTCTCTCGATCACGCAAGTCCCGAGGGTCCCGAGGTTTAAAATGCGATGATCACAAGTCATAAGATGAGGACGGGATCATAATCCCAAATACATAAAATTCCAAGGAATCCCGAGCGACAACCAACAAATGGTTTGTACGTCCGGAAGACAACTTGGGACATTCCCCCCTTTTTTTTCAAACACATGCACACAAGAAAGCACGCAAGCAAGCACGATTACTGAAATCTTGGGAGACTTGCTCCGGCAAGGCACTTTGGGTGAACGCCAAACGTTCTTCCCAAGGGGTAACTTAACCTCCGAACCCAAGTAAAAACCTTTTTTTCAAAGTTTTGAGGTAATCAAAATGGCGTGGCAACTCCGTTTTTCAAATAACTCGGATGTCTTCAAACTCGCGTGAATCCAACAAAATTTGGGCACCACATTCACAGATGCAAACACACTAAACGAACAATACATTAAAGAAATCTTTAAGCAGGTTACAGAAAAAGAGGAAAACCGGGCCCAAGCTGCCGAGGAGGTTTTGACAAGTGTTAACTTGGGTACTGTCGGGGAACCTAAAGAGACACAGATTGGAAGCTTCTTCCAAGGGGTTGAAAGGGACAGACTGGTTAATCTGCTCAGAGAATACCTGGACGTCTTTGCATGGTCGTACAAGGATATGCCGGGGCTAGACAGTTCAATAGTAGAGCACAGAATCCCTCTAGCACCAGATGCTAAGCCAGTGAAGCAGAAACTGAGAAAAATCAAGCCAGAATGGTCTCTACAGGTCAAAGAAGAAATTGAGAAGCTACTGCGGGTAGGATTCATCAGAGTCATCGAATATCCGACATGGTTGTCCAATATTGTGACCGTAACCAAGGCCAATGGGAAGGTGCGCTGCTGTGTAGATTTAAGAGAAGCCCCGGCCTTCTGTTGTGAAGTAGACTTGGGACCTGAGCCTATCAAGGAACCCTGGTACAATCAAATTTACCAGTTCCTCAAAGATAGAGAGTCAGCTTTCAGATATGAAGAAGGCAGACCGAAAGAAGGTGTCAAAGCCAAGAGCTTGCAAGCCCTGAAAAGGTTGGCCTCCCATTATGTCATTTTAGGAGGCAACCTGTACAAGAAACGGTACCAAGGACCACTCCTCTTGTGCGTCACTCAAGAAAGGGCCAAAGAGTTGATGACTGAAGTCCACAATGGTCCCTGCGGTCCTCATTCGAATGCTAGAGCCCTAATGCAAGTGATCCTCAGAATGGGTTACTACTGGATTTCCATGGAGACAAACTGTATCCAGCATGTCCGAGTGTGCGACAAATGCCAACGGTTTGCCAACCTCAACCATCTCCCGCATCATGACCTGTACTGCATGATGACTCCTTGGCCGTTTGTAACTTGGGATATTGACGTGATAGGGAAGATAGCCCCGGCAGGAAGCAATGGGCATGAATTTGTGTTAGTAGCCGTCGACTACTTCACCAAGTGGGTAGAGGCCAAGTCCTACAAGGTCCTCACTTCCAAGAAGGTGGCCTAGTTTATTAAGGAAAACATAATGTGTAGATATGGGGTGCCTAATGAGATCATTTTCGATAATGGGTCGCACTTTGAAGGAGACTGCGATAGGTTACTGTCAGAATTCAGAATCACTCGCTACAAGTCATCCCTATACAGACCTCAGACTAACGGAGCCGTAGAAGCTGCTAATAAGACACTCGAACGGATCATCCAGAAAATGGCCACCCGTGGTTGTGATTGGCCCAAAAAGCTGCACCTGGAACTCTGGGGCTACAGGACGTCTGTCAGAATAGCTACAGGAGAAACTCCTTTTGCCCTAACTTACGGGATGGAAGCAGTGCTACCAGTGGAGTTGGAAATCCCGTCATTAAGGGTCCTCCTGGAAAACAGTGTCAACGAAGTAGAATGGCTACGTAGCCGGCATGATGAGTTGGCCCTGCTCGACGAAAGAAGGCTAAAAGCCATGGAACACACCCGAGCCTACCAGAGGCGAATGGCCAGAGCATTCGACAAAAAGGTCAAGGCCAGGGACATCAAAGAGGGTGACTTAGTGTTGAAAGTGAAGCCTCCTACCAGAGACAACCCCCTGGGAAAATGGGAACCCGTTTGGATCGGCCCGTATGTGGTGCAGAAGATACTATCGGGAGGAGCCATGAAACTTGCAGACCTGGACGGCAATCCCTTTGTCCACCCAGTCAACGGTGATAAGCTCCGAAGGTACTATGTCTAAAAAAAAAAGAAAATAAAAAAAAAAAAAAAAATCTTAGTGCAAAAAGAGTAATACCCAAATTAGGGCCGAAAACCCAAAAAGGGCGGTCTAGGCAAAAAACAGGGTTGCACATAAAAAAAAGAGAAAGAAAAAAAATCCCAAAGGTGCAAAAGAGTAATGCCCAGCTAGGCTGAAAACCCAAAAAGGGCGGTCTAGGCAAAAAACAGGGCTGCACATATAAAAAAAAAAGAAAGTTCACCAGAATGAACTACGAAGACCTGAGCCCCTTAGTCTTTCTTGTAAAAGGGGAACGTAGGCAGCCATTTATGGTTCGGTCTAAACAATAAAAAGGGCGATTAAGTTTCCATGAAATGTGTCCTAAACAATAATAAAAGATATTCAAGTTTTCATAAAACGGGTCCTACTCAATAAGACATCTGAAATTTCCATGAAATTATGTCTTGATTAATTTCTAAGATAATATCTCTTGTTCATTACAAGTTAAAAACTTCTTGATGAGTTCAAGCACGGTCTACTCTTGACTCTGCTAACCTGCTACAAAGATCTAAAATACAATAAAATGCCTAATAAAACTACTGTGTTTGCAAAAATGGCAATAAGGGAATCCTAAGAAAAGATCTGTCAGTCGTCATTCACTGAGTCTTCTTTGGTCTTCTTCCCTTTACCTCGACCCCGTCGAGTTTTCTTTCTCTTCTTCTCCAAGATATCAGTCTCCCTCATCCCGATCTCCGGTATCCTCGCTGGAGCCTCCATCAAACCGGTGTCAATAAGTGCCCTCTCAACACGGGCACGAGTCCGCACTTCCTCCCTCTGAGCCTCAGTCAAGGGAGCGACTTCAGAAAGCCTCTTGTATCGAGCTTCCATATCCCTGATAAGGTCACCCGACTGGTTATAGCGGCTCGCCTTAGCTTCAGTCTCCCTTAGAGTCCTACTCGAGTCGCAGTCAGCTCCCAGTAAAGCCTGACGTCTCTCTCCCAAGATGACCTGAGTCGCTCCCATCTCCCTCTCGTACCAATCCAAGTAGACCGTAGTCAAGATGGTACTCTTCCTACTCCTGAAGATAGCCCTGGGTGGGAAAGCAGTGTATGTCCAAGCCCTCGAGAAGAATGAGAAGCTGGCTGGATCCCTCATATCTAATGGCACCACCTCCATGGTACGGATGTCCTCCCAATCGCCCAACGGCTCCTGTAAGGCCCCGAACTGCCTGGATACCAAGTAGGGTATGTAGAAGGATGACCAGCAGAACCCTGGAACCCTCACTATATAGGACTCCTAAAATGTCCTCCTGGTCTGCAGCCTCCAGTGAGGTACCCACCAGCGAATATCCGAAGTGGATAGCCTAGCCATCAGCAGCTCCCAGTCACCCTGGTCTTGCTGCCTAGGCAAACCTCTCCGAGAAATCACCCAAGGGCACTGAGTCGGCAAAGCCCCTGGCAAAGCCCCAAGCCTCTCTTGCAGCCATAAAGTCAACACTGTCGGACTCCCAGACCTCATGAAACGGTCTCCTCTAGCCATCCTATCGATGCCATGCAGGGTCTCACCCAGAACCAATGGGACAATATCCTTCCCAGCCCTGCAATCTCTGACCATGTCCAAGAGACCACCATGACAGATCCCCAAGGACTCAGCGGTGAACAGCGAAGAGAATATGCAGAGAATAAAGGCATCCATAGCCACCGTGGTCGTAGCCATAGCCAGAGACCCAAACCTGCCTGGGATATCGGAAAGTTCAATCCTGTCCGGAGCCATCATCATCTCCTCAGCCTCTCCCAGAGAAATCTACAGAAAAGATGCCAACTTTGCCGCCACCGGCACATCTTCGATCAGAGGAATCGATGTAGCCTCAATTTCTGGACCCCCAATCAAGGCTCAGAAGTCTTCATAGGTTGGGACAATCTCATTGTAAGAAAAGCAGTAAACGTGTCTCCGGACGTCCCAAAACCTTGCTGCTGCTCTCAAAAGGTCCCAATCGGGCGGGAGATCCCTCAAATGCCATAAAGATTTGATCTTGAAGGTAGAATCAAACAGTCCCTTGTGAGATTGAAAGTTATATCTCACCCAAGATTGAAGATCGGACAGAAAGCGATCCCTTTTCCCCCTTTGCAATCTGACGGGCTTCTCCATTGCAAGATGATCAAAGGTGGTGTCTTTAGGTCCAATATGTGCTCTGGGAACAGTTGGGACAAGTCTAAGTTGAAAATGAAATGAAATGGCCAAGCCTTGATTTTATTCTGAAAAAGACCAGTCCAGACAGAACTGTGAGCCGCACGGCCTCTTTTGCTCCAGAGACCAGACCGCACGGCCTCATTTACCTGATGTAAAAGACAATCTGCAGCAACCAAGTTGCTGCCCAAAGGGAGTTTTTCACCCCACTTTTCCAACCAAAACCTGTACAAAAACATGTCCAAAGACCATCCATGCAGTTGTGTATCATTATAAATCATTTTGGCCCAGTTTCAGCCCCGATTCCAAGCAAAAAACTGCCCCGAGGCTCAAGTAATATGCAAATTCATAAAGCATAAAATAGAAAAGCAAATAAAACATTAATACATTGTTTTCGCCCCATCGGTGCCCAAATAAAGCAAAAAATAAACAAAATGTGCATAAAACTTGTTCATTGTTTGTTTTTCTTCCTAAGTCGATTCTAGAGACCTCCTAGGCCTCCGATCCTTCCTCATCGCTACTCAACTCATAGACACTCGCCTCTCTCATCAAGTCCTCTGTGTCACTCACATCAGATAGATGGACATTCTCGTGCTCGTATTCAGCCAACTGCTCCAGGATGCCAGCATTGGGTCCTTGCCCCCGAGGAATGGCACTAGAGGAGTACTCTGAGGCTGAAGAGGTGGATGTCGTGCTCCCGACGTGCATTCATTTGCGCACGGGCTCCTGCACGTTTGCTGCCGCCTTCGAAGCGCAAGCCAGCTTCTTCAAGAGGGACCGGCACACATCTTTCCAGCCCCTATTCTGCCTGACCAGGCCGTCATAAGTGCGAGCTGGAACCTGAGAAAAAGAGAAGAAAATCTCAGAAAATCTTAAAATTGCAAAAAAAAAGCAAATCTGAAAAAGGGAAAAGACCCTAAAGTGTACTCACAGCGCTGTCCGGCGGCAGGGTATACTGGGGCTCCCTAGTGTCGGGGACAGGTATCCTGAACCTCCTTGGCACCCCATTGACTACATAAGAGAGATGGGCAGGAGGGATCGGCGGGTCAGAAGGCTCGACCTCCCCATATCCCTGAGTGATAGCCAGCTTCACTAGCTTCTGTGGCGTCCTCAATCACTGCTCCACAAACACAGCATATGGGGTATCGAGATCAAAATACTCCTCAGCGGCCACGCCTGCCTGATATCTCGCTATATCGTCCGCCGACCAATCCCGGGGCTGCAGCATCCGTGCTGGAGGATCATGAGGGGTAATGGCATCCAATGGAGGGATGTGGCCATGCTGCCTGGAAAACCGGTCCCCCAGATAGATGACATCACATGTCAGCCCGGTCAACCACCGCCTCTGTCTAGTCACCTCCACGGCCTCTCCTAGCAGAATCTCTGGATACCTCCCCCAAGGATAAAAGTCCACTCCGTCGTGCCCATTCCTGTTGATAACCGGCCTAACCATCTTATAGTCAAAGGTGATCCGGGTCTTCCTGGTGAACTTATCCCTCGCATCTCCCCTCCAGCGGACCATAGCGGGAAAGATGGTGGCATCGCTCTGTTGGTTCCACGGAAAGAACCTGATCACCTCGCAAAACCAGACCTGCATGTTCAAAACATCAAAAAGGTCATTTCTCTCTCATAAAAGTCTCAAGACAAGAAGAAAGAAAGAAAGGTGAGACTACCTCAAGAGCAAAAGAGAAGCAGTCCATGGAGGCAGCCTTGTTCCGGCTGTACATGTCCAGGGAAAAGTAAAGTTCTGCCAAACCCGATCTCGCCCCAAGAGACCATCCCAATCCCATCTACATCCTCCAGAGAGTCGAGGAGGCAAGTCATAGCCAGAGTCCCAGAATTGGCAAAGATGGTGACTGACAGCATCAACCACACAAAGGCTCTAGCAAGCTGGTGGGCAGTCACCTCATTAGCAGCAAATTCCTGCATGCAGTTCAGGACTGCCACCTCGACGTTCCTCATCTCCATCCCGGGCCCCTTGGGAATAAGCTCAAACCCGACCAAAGCCCTGAACTCCTCTGCCGTAATATGGTTCCTCCAGGTCACAGGCCTCCCGGTGAACTGCAGGCCGGTGATAGCAGTGAAATCTGCAGGTGTCATCGTCAGCTCCCCCCAGCTAAGATGAAAGCTGTGGGTGGTGTCCCACCAGAACTACGAGAGGGCCTGGATCAAGCCCTTGCTCTTCGAGGTAATGTGAATACCTCTGTCGATGGCCTCAATGAACAGATCAAGGCCGGTAGCCCTCACCAGCTGCTTAGGGTTCACCCCATCTTTCTCAAAATCAGGCATCCTCTGCCACAGCCTCACTGCAATCTCGGAAGGCCCCCTAGACTTGTTCTCCTGTAGACAAGAACAACAAAAGAAACGTGTCAGTCCTTCACCTCATTTCAAAAGCATGCATATATTCAAAAGTGCACATGTTTTCAAAAGAAAAGCATTCAATAAAATTCTTTCTAGCATCCTTTGCATGAAAAACGTGTTTTTCATCACTTGAAACACATCGAGTCAAGCACATTGCTCTCCTAAGCAAAAAATCACAATTTTCAAAATTATTTGCACATAAGCATTAATTTTTTTCTCAAAAATGGCATGCATGAATCCTTTTCATCATCCAAAATCCCGTTTTAGCATCCATGATCAAAATTTGACCTAGTTCTAGCGCATGCAAGGACTCCGTCACATCTTAGACAATTATTTTACCAATTTATTTTCAAAAATGGGTCATTCTCATTATTTCTTAAGAAAATTGCACATGCATGATCGTTAATCTTTTTAGCCTCATAGGTTAATCATTAATATTTCAAAATCATCATCAAAAATCCTAGGAAAATTCGAGAAATTCCTAAAACTCGAGTCAAGCCCTAGAACCAATCAAAATTCAATCAAAATCGACGGAATTGAGCAAATTAAGAATGCTTACCCCAACCGATTGAGGATTCGTGGATTTGTGCTCCCTCCTACCCGGGTAGAGCTCCGATGGAGGCGTGAGGAAGTCATACTTCCTCTCCGTACGAACGAGTTCTTTCCTCCTCCTTCGAGCGGCCTCCGAGATGTTTCTTCTTGCTTGCCTTGGCATAGGATTCCCCTCCGGATCCATCTCAATCAATAGAAGCAAGGGAATTGAAGGATTTTGAAGAAAATTCTCTCCCTCCTCTCTCTCTTCCTCGGCGACTGATGGGCGGCAATAATGCCCAGTCCCCGTTCAAATCTGTTTTAAATAATCTGGAAAAATCAGACTTCTAGCCGTACGGCTTCTTTTGCCCCCGTCTCACGCCGGGCGGCTTCTTTCGCCCTGAGCAGAAATTACAACTTTGCCCCTGCACTTCCCACTTGGACGTATAATTCCTGTTATCCTTTAACTAGGATAACTTCGTTTTCCAAAGGATATCCGTTATCTCCTAAGCAAATAGGCTTTCTTCCCCAGTCGCCTCCGTTACTTCCGTTATAACGGAATGACGCTAGGTGACAACCTCCGAATTGTCAGAACTCTAAACTTAAGCTACCTCTATCACGAATAGAGAAGTACGCTCAAGTTCTCCAAACTTAAGCTACCTCTATCACAGATTGAGAAGTACGCTCAAGTTCTCCAAACTTAAGCTACCTCTATCACGAATAGAGAAGTACGCTCAAGTTCTCCAAACTTTAGCTACCTCTATCACAGATTGAGAAGTACGCTCAAGTTCTCCAAACTTTAGCTACAGATTGAGAAGTATGCTCAAGTTTCCCAAACTTCATCTACCTCTATCTCCTCGATAGTGACGTAAGCTCTAGTATCCAATCCGGTGACAACCTACATTAATTGTCAAAACCTCAAGGATCCTAGACATCGTTCCTAACCTATCTAGTGATGCTTGAACTACGACCAAGGCTTAATTCCTCCGGGATACGTAGGTAGCCTTTCATAAAAGGTCTAGCCATCCGACCACTTTGGTCACCCTGTTCCTTCATCGCTCCTCAATGGTGAAGTAGCTCCTCATAGAGGTCCAGACATCCGACCACATCAGTCACTCCTAGCATATCCCCAGTAAGATCAATTGCTTGACCTCCTAGGTCACTTTCCCTTCTATTTCCCCAGCAAAGACCCGTTTTCTCTTCGCCATTCCCCTGCAGATCCTATTTCTGAACTACGGCCTGGCTTGATTCCTCCGGGATACGTAGGTAGCCTACTTTAGGTTCAGCCAATTCGTCAAATATGACGCCCCCTTTCCCCAGTGGATTCCGAACTACGATCTGGCTTGATTCCCACTCAGGATATGTAGGTAGCCTTCCAGAGGTTCAGCCACTCGACCACCTTGGTCACCCAATCCGTCTCGGCATTCGCCAGATCGGATCCTTTTCTATCGACAACCCCACTCGCCCTGCAAGTGACGTTGCCGAGGGGCTTCTGTAAGTGTAGCGTTGTGAGAAAGAATTTTATCTTTTTGAGTCGCCACCTATATTATTCGTTTGGAAACATAGGAAAACCATTTTTGAAAAGAGATTTGAGTTCGGGGCTTAGGTTATGGAATGGGTAGGTCGAGGAGCATCCATTCCACCCGATCCGAAAATCGGTCTTGCTAAAGAAAAGAGAGGTTTTCAATCTTTACAATATATACAATTAAAGAAAAAAAACAAGTAAACCCTAATCAATTTCTTGATTAGGAATGTCAGATTGTATGCTTCGAGATCGCCTTCATCGATTGAAGGGACTCTAGGCCAATCCTTTTGATGGGATTACATCACTCTAAAAGCCAATAGAGAGAGAGATTGAGAAGAGGAGAGTAAAAAGTGAAGGAGTTTACCTAGCATTTGGGGAGGATTTGATTTAGAACGTGGTTCTAAGATGTCTTCTCGATCGAGAAGTGATTTGGGCAGAGTTTCGACTCAATATGAGAGTCAAATCTTGATGCGGACAGAGCTTCGCCTCAATCCTTGATTCGGGTTTGAATGTTTGTTGATCAACAAGGTTGATAAACAAACTTTAGGTGATTTTAGGGAGGTTTTGTGAGTGATTTGAAGGAGTCTTTCGTGGAGAGAAACCAACAAATTGTGTGTGTTGTGTGGAATTCTGGACCTTTGAAACAGTGGAAGTCACCAAGTATTTATAGGGGTTTAAGAGGTGGATGGATTACTTTGTCATCAAGATTAGGACTCTCAAGGAAGCTTCCGAAACCCAAATGTGATTGGATGACCGGATTAGATGAGGTTTATCAAGAAAAGAGGTTGAAACGGAGAAGGAGAGTGATTTCTGCACATCCTGCCGAGGGGATATCTCGCGCGAGATATGATATCTCGTGCGAGATAACTAGTCTGATGACTATTTTGTCCTCTTCAGTTGTTCCGTTAGTTAGTTAGGTCCAAAACTAACGAGGTTAGTTAGAAACTTAACAAAACATGACGAAACTGATATGCTTTCATCAAAACACAAAAGAGAGACGAAGAGTAGTGTAATCATGAATTATTGGTTCAGAATGGGGTGTCTACAGAGCCCCTCGGCGACAGGTCTTATGAAAGAAGAAGTGTCGTCGATAGAAAAGACATCATTCTGAACATTGGGATGGTCGTGCCGCACGGCTGCCTACGTATCTCTAAGAGAGAATCAGACCAAACGTAGTTCGACTCCAAAATACTAAAAAGGCTATTTTAGGTATTTTGAAAAGAATTTTTTTGAAAATTGAAGAGGGATTTTTTTTGAAAAGGTAAAATCATACTGAGGAATCAAAAGACTTGACCCAATTCTAAAGATACCTGTTTGTTGATGAAGTTGTTGAAGTGCGCCGCCCGAGGTTACTGACATTGATGTTGTTGCCGAGGTCGCGGACTTGAAGTTTACTGCCGTCACAGACTTTGAAGTTGTCACCGAGGTCACGGACTTGAAGTTTGCTGCCGTCACAGACTTTGAAGTTGTCGCCGAGGTCACGGACTTGAAGTTTGCTGCCATCACAGACTTTGAAGTTGTCGCCGAGGTCACGGACTTGAAGTTGCTGCCGTCACAGACTTTGCTGGTGTCGCCGAGGTTACGGACTTGAAGTTTGCTGCCGTCACAGACTTTGCTGGTGTTGCCGAGGTTACGGTCTTGAAGTTGTCGGTTGAGATGAAGGTTCTGTCGACCCCTGTAATGCAAGGATATATGCATGCGAATCTCGGATAGACCCGAAAGATTCTTACCTTTCTGTACCTGTCAGCACATAAAGATTCCAAGTAGATTTTCCAGATTTTAGTTGTTCAACTGGACTTACGTGGTGGTGCTCACGTCTGTTCGTGTAAATGGCCGGTTGGTCATTTTGGTGGTGAGTTTATGTATGAGTATATGGAGATGTAGGGACATTTGTATGGATTTGTATTTGAGAGAGGTGAACTGTATGAGTGAACTTGTGTTTGACAAGTTGGGACCAAATCAGGTTTTGCAGAATCTGTTGCTAGTCAGCGAGGCTGTATTGTTGTAGAATTTCGTTCGATGAGTATCCTTGTGTGATCACATCTAGGCCTGTTGCGGATCTTCATTCTTACTTCTCCTTTGAGTCGTGTCTCTAGGAGGCAAACGACTACAAATCTGTCGACTGTCGTAATGGCTTTATGTCCAAGGCCCTTTGGTGTCTCAAGCCCCAAGTTGCTTGCAAGTGGTAGATGACTTTGTGAACAGGCTTGTGAAGCTGTTCTCTTGATTTGAAGGTGATTGAAGAAGACTATCCTTGTTGATTTGGTTTGAAGAAGATCGAATGATGTTCGATGAAGAAGGTTGAAGGATAGTCTCCCTTTGTCCTTTGATTTTTTTTTCTTAGTGACGCACCCTGGTTTTTTCCTAGACCGCCCTTTCGGGTTTTCAATCTAGCGGGCATCTCTTTTGCGCCTTTTTTTTGTGCTCTAACTTTTGCCTAGGCCGCTCTTTACAAGTTTTCAACCTAGCGAGCCATTTTTTTGAAAAGTATGTGTACTCGAAGAGAACTCAGAGGAGAGAATCTTATTAAGGAGAGAGAGATGAGATCTCAAGTTTAGTTGAGGAGAGACGGACTCTATACTTTGGAAGGTGATCCAAGCATTGATTTTTTGGAGAAGTGTATTCTATAATGATGAGGGTGAGAAGCATAGAGGAAGGCTCCTAATGCAGATTTGATTGTTTTGAAGAGTTGAAATAGAGGTTGACTGGGGGAGGAAAGGATAGGAAGCCCCAGTTTTGATGCTTGGATGTGTATGAGAATGGCTAACAAGAAGCCCCTAGACTCAACAAGAAATGTTACTTGGCTCAAAGATCTAAAAAAGTTGTTCTACCTTTTGATGAACCGTGCATCATCTAGAAGTTTCTAAATAAGTTTGAGAAGAAAGCCAATCATTAGTATGACTTAAGGGTAAACATTTTTCTTGATACTGAAAGTCTTCTTCACTTGTTGTAAGAGGATACTGAGGAATCCTCTTTTCTTTTGTTGGTATCGCTTGACTCCTCTTCTTTGTGGGAGAGTCCTTCTTGCCTTTGTTGAAATTTCATCCTTGTTGTGGGGCGATGAAGGCTTGAGAGTTTTTTTTTTTTTTTTTTTTTTTTTTTTGATGCTCTATTTTTGCCTAGGACGATTTGAGGAGTTTCGACCTAGCGAGCTTTTTATTTATTTTTGTACTCTCAAAGCCTTGAGTTGAGTAGCCCCACTCTTCTTGGGATGAATGTTGATAGCAGTGCCTTTGGCTTCCTTCGCTTGTTGATCTTTAACTTTCAGTAGGGGTAATGTTTAACCCTTAAGCCTCCTAATGATAACTTGCTTCTTAAAGTCACTTAGAAGTTTCCATTTTTGCGATGATTTAGGGAATGGAAGGTCCATTATTTTGCATGAGTTGAATGATATTCATGAGGTAGAACAACCTTAGGGAAAGTATTTAGGAAAAGAAAATTACTTTGATTAATTGAGAAATTTAAGAACAGACTCGATAGTTTAGATGACACAAACTAGAGGGGGTGAGAAGTACTAGAAAGACAGAACTACTCTTCGAGTTCATACTAGGAAATTTAAAACCTAATCTACTTCTATCAAAGGAGAAAGGGAGAGAATGGTTGTAGCCTCAAAGGGGTAAGTGTTGATTTCTTCTTGGAGCTTCATCTTCTTCATGGAGTACGAGGAAGAGGATTGGTGATGACGTTGGGACGTTCTAGATCTCCATTGTCAAAGAGTTCTTGGATGATGTCCTTCAAGTGGTGGCAAGAGTTGGTGTCGTGGCCGGTGAAGTTGTGGTACTTGCAGAATAAGTGATGAGCATGATTCGGACCCATATCCTTCGGAGGACCACCTTCCCTTGGTTTGATCATTTCATTCTAGACGAGCACATCGAAGAGTTCTTCTTGAGTGATTCCTTCAATTTTGTCGTAGTGCCTCTTTTTCTTTTCAGGAGGAGGAACAGCAGAATACTTTCCGGTGTTGGAGCGGTTGACTGCAATGGCATTGACTGAAGCATCCTTACTTGTAGCGGTTTGTTGTAGCGGAAAGTACTTTCCTTCTTTTTGCTTTTTAGGAAGTCGTCAACCCTAATTCCGGACTCGAGGAGTTCATTGAAACTAGGAAAGTAATTACCGGTGAGCTTCTCTTGAAATTCATCACGGAGGCATTGGAGGAAGATGTGGATTTGCTCTTTGAGAGTAGGCCTTTCGACGATTTCAGTGAGTTTGAGTCTCCATCTTCTAGCAAATTCAGCAAAGGACTCATTGGCATGTTGTTTGGTTTGTTCAAGATCCCTCCTAGTAGGGTGGTAAGTGGAGTTGTCTTCAAACTGCCTTTGGAAGACCAAACATGCGGACGACCAATCAAGCCTTGTAGTCGTAGGAAGAGACATGTACCAATCCCTTGCAGCACCTTCTAAAATTTGAGGAAAGCATTGGGCCAATATGGTGTTATCAACACCCATTGGAAGCATAGTCCAAGTGTAGGTCTCAACATGAGCTCGAGGACAGGTAGTACCATTGAACTTGGCGATATCGGGTGTCTTGTACTTGCGAGGAAACTTGGTGATGGATTGTTGAAGAGCATCGGGATCAAATGGAACGAATGACCCTTTGGAAGTGTCAAGAGTCGCAAGCTTCTTTTCGAGGTAGATCTTAGTAACATGGTCACCAAGTTTAGTAGTTTCACCACTGCCTTCTTTCTTGGTTTTAGCACCCTTGGAGGTATGTTCCTCATCATCGGAGGAGGATGAGGAAGAGGAGGAATCGGATTCTTCCTTTTTCTTGCTTGACTTCTTGGTTTTTCTATTCACTTTGGTGTAGGATTCCTCTTCGTCGGAGGAGGATTCCACTTTCTGCTTTTGTTTTCTGCCTTTCTTGACTTTCAACTCGTGGAGTTCTTTCATGAGGGCAGCCATTTGGACATTTTGTTCATCAATTTGCTTACTTTGTTCATCCAACCTAGTCATGGCTTCGATGAGTTGGGCCTTAGCGTCGTTGATATCGGCCTCGGTGGTAGAAGGAGAAGCAGACATCGTGGCGAAGAACCTAGACGTGTAGCAACCGTGTTAAACCATGATCGAGTCCCAACAAGTCGGCTGAATAGGGTGAATGAAGGCTTTGAAGGTTTGAAGGTTTTGGCCAAAACACGAAAAGACTGAATGCTTATCTCGCACGGGAAAAGCAATCTCGCACGAGACTTCACCACGAAAAGTCACAATTTTCTGATTTTAATCCTAATTTTGGTCGGACGGAAAATCCGTTTTGGGGGTTTCTAACATTCAGAATCCAAACCTAGGGACCTAGGGGTCGAAGTAATCTCAAGTAACATCAAGTTTTGTGCAATAATTTTGGTGAGAAATTTTTCTCTTTTTAGGGGCAAATCCGAAGGGACAACCGTAGGGACATTTCCGAAGCGACGATTTTTTGATTTCTTTTCCATGGTTTATTGCACAAAACAAGATCTTGACAAGGGATTACAAAGACTCCAAGATCAAACCGACCGGTCACGGAGTGTCTTAAAAAGTCAATCTACATGATATGTGGCGATGCAGGGCTGGAAGGCTAGGCTCCCCGCGATATGACAATCTAGATGGATTGAATACGCGGAGTGGGATGATCCAACTTCGGAGAGACCGGCGACTAGGTGGTTACCGTCATCCGTCCTTAGTGTGGGTCCCGGGTTTATAGAGGGTATGTAGTGCAATGACAGTTATAATATGAGTGCGCGTGTGTGAGAGTCAATCTAGGTGATAGAGTAAAATAGAAAGTTTTATTTTTGAAAACTAAAGAAAAACAGATAGTGGCCGCACCAAGTGGTTGCCTACGTTTCTCCCAAATTAGGAAGACTCAGGCCGTCGTAGTTCCACATAAAGGAGAGAGAGAGAAATAAATAATTTAAATTACAACTCCCGAATCCCCAATGGACCGGACTTTAATTAAATAAAACCCAATCGCACGCAGTTTATAAATAACAATCGATTATTTAAATGAAATAAAGATTCGAGTTCTACACCTTAAGGGAGGCCTTAAGATGCGGGAACTCTGCAGATAGTGAATTCTGGGATCCCTCTTGCACGTTCGGCTCTCGTCTTGGATTATGAGATGAACGGGAGAAACCAGAAAGCAACCAGATTGCCGAGGCGATATCTCGCGCGAGATATGATATCTCGTGCGAGATATGCCTCATCTGAGAGCAGAAAATCGAATTTACAATTTTTTTTGAAAACCTCTCTTTTAATTTTGACGCAAGTTTAAGCCTCTTAATTTTAAGTCCCCAGCAGAGTCGCCACTGTAGCGTTGTGAGAAAGAATTTTATCTTTTTGAGTCGCCACCTATATTATTCGTTTGGAAACATAGGAAAACCATTTTTGAAAAGATATTTGAGTTTGGGGCTTAGGTTATGGAATGGGTAGGTCGAGGAGCATCCATTCCACCCGATCCGAAGATCGGTCTTGCTAAAGAAAAGAGAGGTTTTCAATCTTTACAATATATACAATTAAAGAAAAAAAAACAAGTAAACCCTAATCAATTTCTTGATTAGGAATGTCAGATTGTATGCTTCGAGATCGCCTTCATCGATTGAAGGGACTCTAGGCCAATCCTTTTGATGGGATTACACCACTCTAAAAGCCAATAGAGAGAGAGATTGAGAAGAGGAGAGTAAAAAGTGAAGGAGTTTACCTAGCGTTTGGGGAGGATTTGATTTAAAACGTGGTTCTAAGATGTCTTCTCAATCGAGAAGTGATTTGGGCAGAGTTTCGACTCAATATGAGAGTCAAATCTTGATGCGGACAGAGCTTCGCCTCAATCCTTGATTCGGGTTTGGATGTTTGTTGATCAACAAGGTTGATAAACAAACTTTAGGTGATTTTAGGGAGGTTTTGTGAGTGATTTGAAGGAGTCTTTCGTGGAGAGAAACCAACAAATTGTGTGTGTTGTGTGGAATTCTGGACCTTTGAAACAGTGGAAGTCACCAAGTATTTATAGGGGTTTAAGAGGTGGATGGATTACTTTGTCATCAAGATTAGGACTCTCAAGGAAGCTTCCAGAACCCAAATGTGATTGGATGACCGGATTAGATGAGGTTTATCAAGAAAAGAGGTTGAAACGGAGAAGGAGAGTGATTTCTGCACATCCTGCCGAGGGGATATCTCGCGCGAGATATGATATCTCGTGCGAGATAACTAGTCTGATGACTATTTTGTCCTCTTCAGTTGTTCTGTTAGTCAGTTAGGTCTAAAACTAACGAGGTTAGTTAGAAACTTAACAAAACATGACGAAACTGATATGCTTTCATCAAAACACAAAAGAGAGACGAAGAGTAGTGTAATCATGAATTATTGGTTCAGAATGGGGTGTCTACAGTAAGTACCCAAATCTGACTCATGCCTTCCGGATAAGTTTCCCGATAAATCCCTGGACTTTCCTAGAGTTCCGGAGCAATTCCGGAACTGTTCCAAACCTCCTAAGGGCTGAAGGGGTTGCTCTAAATTAAAAGGGCACGTTTTAATTGATTTAGGCATCCTTCTAGAATTGCCACCTTGCATGATTCTAGAAACATGCTGAGTCACACAGGATAATGCCGCACGGCTGCATTAGCCAAGAACTCCTAGCCGCACGGCCTCATTAGCCTTATCCAGACTGCCTATAAATAGAGCCCTCCTCTTCCCATTTTACACACCAACAACACACCATATTCAGTCCCAAAAGCTCTCTAAACACTGCTGCGAAATTCCAAGAAGGTGAAGAGTGCCAAGAAGCCACCTCCCTCCTCCTTGAAGCCTTCCAAGTTGGTCCATCCACTAGGCAAGATCCAAAGAAGAAGAGGTCACCACCATTGGTAACCTCTCACTCCCTTACCTTGCATTATACTTGCTCTATGTGATTTAATTGCTCATTGCATTCATATATTGCCATCATATTGCTTGGGACTTGGTATTTGTTGTTAAAGATCCTATCTTTATAAATCATACCCCCTTTCCATTTTGCATCCTTTGCATGAAATAAGCATCATTTGTTCTTAAAGATGTAATCTTTATATTCAAAGGTGCATCCTTTGCACCTAAAAATCTCTTTTTTACATAAAAATGTCATCTTTATGCATCCTTTGCTCATAAAAATGCAATATTTATATTCCAAATGCATCCTTTGCACATAAAAATCATATCTTTATATTCAAATTGCATCCTTTGCACCCTAAAACCCATTTTCATGCATCCTTTGCATTAAAAGTCATTACTTTATCTTGAATTAGCATCCTTTTGTAATCCTTGTGCATCCTTTGCTTATTAAATGCTAATTTCCCTCATAAAAATGCATCCTTTGCATAAAAATCATTCCTTTAAAACCAAAAAGCATCCTTTGCAAATCAAAAGCATCCTTTGCAACCCAAAATGTCATCTTTTTACTAAAAATGTCATTTTTACATGCATTCCCCCATGTCCCCATTAGCAACCTTCGGTATGAACCGGTGTAAAGATCCCATCTTTACATCGTTTCTTCCATTAAAGGTGCCACAATTTCTTTAGAAAGGGATAAAACCTTGAACCTATATCTCCGATTATCGCTTGAGACGAGCACGATGGCTCCCATATAAGCTCAATCGTCTCAAGACGTAGAATTGATGGGCTAAGGTCACTCCTTTCCTAAAGAACCTCATTTTGGACTATAAAAGAGAGTCCTTCTCTTAATCACGCAAGGACCCAAGGTCAAATAGCGATGATCACAAGTCCAAGATGAGGATGGGATCAAAATCCCGAACATACAAAAATTCAAGGAATCCCGAGCGACAACCAACTAAATGGTTTGTACGTCCAGAAGACAACTTGGGACATTCCCTCCCCCTCTCTTTTCAACACATGCACACAAGAAAGCACGCAAGCAAGCACGAAAAATGGAATCTAGGGAGACTTGCTACGGCAAGGCACCTTGGGTGAACGACGATCCGTTCTTCCCAAGGGGTAACTTAACCTCCGAACCCTAAAAATCTTATTTTTCAAAGTTTTGAGGAAATCAAAATGGCGTGGCGACTCCGTTTTTCAAATTAAACTGGATGTTTTCAAACTCGCGTGAATCCGATCTAAAAAACAAAAAAATTAGAATTTGGGCACACATTCACAATATGATGAAAGTCATGTTTGATTTTAGTCAAACGATATCTTAACACGATATTTATAAAGGATATCTTTGGCATGATCGGATTTATGATGGGAAGGATGATAAGTCAAGATGGAATTTGTCCCTCGAAAGAGAGATGTTTTGCTTGGGCCCCTCGATGAGTGATAATGATGAAAGTGTGTGGCCACACCCCAATATGATTGGACTATCATTATACTCAAGATCGAGAAACCATTGAACAAAATACAAGTTGATGTGGACCATGATTTGTGTTCAATATAATATCGTGAGACAAAGGGAGAAATGGAAGTGTACCATTGGAAACGTGAACTCTTACGTTATATTATTTGGGTAGACATAATGGCTTGCTAGAGTCCGCTTATGTCTTATGAGGGTCGATATGATCGAGCTCATTGCCAACATAATATAATCCTATTGGGTCACACACAACTAGAATGAATTGGTTAAACCAAAGGAAGAATGATTGAGAGTTCCTGATGAGGCATGCTTTGGCGCGCGACAAAACTGGCCATTGGCAGTTTGTGATCGTGCGACACTTCATGCCAAGAGGCGTTTACAACTTAGTTTTCTAATACGATTAGGGCACTAATATTAATACTATGGTAGTATAAATATGAGTCTGTGAGCAACCAAAAACCCTAGCCTAATTTTCTTAAGGAAAATTACAACAAAAGTTCTCTCAATATTCTTCAAGGTTTATGATCTAGCAATCATCAAGAAATCGTTCTTGGTTCATTCTAACGTGTGGATACAACAATAGAGGGTCTTCGCTCGTATGACGATCAAGGCCTAGAGTTCCAACCCGAAGTTTCAAAGGTTCTGAAGATTGAAGATTGTGATTCAAAATCACGTTAATAGATTGTTCGATAGCTCAAGATCGGAAAGCTATTAAGGTTGGTAAATTCTATCTCATAGGAATTCAATTTAATCGTATAGAACGGATCTTAGGGCTTTGGGTTTTGTGTTATTTAGATGCTTATTTCGCTGCGCATGGATCCATAAAACCCAACACAATGACCTTTATATTTTGGGTTAGTAGGTGTTTTATCTTTTTTTTTTCTTGTTGCTAGGTCCATCAGTATAACATGAAATATATATTAAGTTTCTATTTTTACTATTATTATTTAGTTTATGTCTCTCTTGATGACTTATTTGTTGTGAATTTGGTGCTCCCCCGTTGCAATCAAAACAAAGAAATCAACACACCCACAAGCACAAAGATGAAAGAATCACACACAAGAACACAAGAGTTGTTTACCCGGTTCATTCACCAACTCGTGAACTACGTCCGGGGGCAATTGCCAAGCCAATATGTTATTAGTCTCCTTCTAATATGTTGCTACAATGTGTTCTAGGCCGAAATTATGCTTATATAGTTATACAAGGAAGCCCTAACTCAGTTTAAGAAGAGATCTAATCAAAATAGGAAACAAAATAAAAATCTGCTGCAGATTCGGACCGAGCGAGGCCGCCCTCAAGGCCAGCGCGGCCGCCCTTAACGGCAGAAGATTTTGGCACCCACGAAAGAACTCCAGCGCGGTCGCTCTCCACCTGAGCGCGGCCACTCTCCTCGACAGAAGCACCTCCGAGATTTTTTTCCTTCTTGATTCACCGACTCCTCCGACTTAGGCTCCTCCTCTTCCTTGTAGATTAGGATCCAATCCCAACAATCTCCCACCGGAGACTAAACTAATAAACATAGAATCACCCATCAACTCCCACCATGGAGTAAAGACCTTCGAACACATTTTCCCCCTCCATATTGGCTTGACACTACCACTCCTCTCCTCAAGTACTAAGGCGAGTTGAAACCAAGCGACGTTTCAACCACTCCGTATTAGATCGTTCTTGCCTCCCCAAATCAGCTTCTACCTTGATTTCTCCCCGCAAGTCTAACTTCGCCTTCTCCCTCCAGACCCACCTTCCTCGCAATGCTTCCCCTTGAAACTTGGACACACCTTGTTTCTTGCATCGTCTGCTTTCGGTCTGATTCCGCTCTCTGTTAGGGCCCTTGGACATCCACACCACGTTGATCAACTTTGTGTCCCCCCCAACATACCGTTTCTTGATGTCTCCCCTTTTTACACCAACAGGCCGGTTCTTTAGCCTCTTGCTCCCACCGGAACGAACATCGACATTGTAGGTAGAGTACAACATCTTCCCCTTAACCCCACGAGCTAACACCTTAGCCCCTTTTGTGACTTCCCAAGACCCACCAATGAAAGAAACACCATACCCTTCACTGTCAAGTTGTCCCACAGAAATCACCCTTCTCCTCAAATCCGGAACATGCATCACGTCGTGTAGTTGTAAAACAGCCCCGTTAGGTGTCTTCATCATCACATCCCCCTTACCTTTGATCTTCAATGGTTGACCATCACCAAGATAGAGAACCCCAAAATCTCCAGTTTTGTACCGCTTCATTGATTCTGCATCCCCACTAGCATGACAAGAAGCTCCAGAATCCAACACCCAATCTTCACCCGACTGCTCCTCCCCTAGGATTAATACATCACCACCATCATCCACCACGTTAGCACCACCATCTTTTCCCGGACAGTCATAACTGATATGCCCCAATTCACCACAATTGTAGCACTTGACCTTTTTCCCCTTAGGTCTTCCTTTTCCCCTATTTCTCTCCACCCTAAGTGCAGCCCCATCTACGGAAGATTCTCCCCTTTTCTCTTTCCTTCGCAACTCCTCTTGAAGGATGAGATCTCTAACCTCCGTATACACCAATGCTGTTTTCGACGTACTAATCGTTGTGACAGTAACCTCCCAACTATCAGGCAATGACTTTAGTAGAAAACAAGCTAGCACTTCATCGGAGAAAGTAATATCAACACTTTTCAATTGGTCCACCATACCTTTGAAATTGCCGATATGACTTGCCGCTGTCTGCCCCTATGACATCTTCGCATTCGCAAACCTCTTTATCAAATGTACCTTATTGATATTCGACGGCTTCTCATACATGTCCGACAGCGTTTGTAGCAACTCCACCGTTGTCTTGGCCTCCATAGCGTTCCGTGCAACGTCGTCGGTTAGGGCACTCCTTACCGCTCCTAACGCCTTCCGATCCAACGTCTCTCAATCCCCTTGTGACATGTCTTCGGGCTTCGCCTTCAAGGGTCCATGAAGATCCTTACAATAAAGGTAGTCTTCAATCCTTATCTTCCAAAACGTGAAATTCACACCGTTGAATTTCTCGATTGAGTTCTTCATATTGACTGCTTCACCAAAAAACCCCAAGAACGCGATTCAAAATTAATCAGCTAATGAAAAGATTTTGAATCCTCCGAAACAAAGCTCTGATACCAGTTGTTGTGAATTTGGTGCTCCCCCGTTGCAATCAAAACAAAGAAATCAACACACCCACAAGCACAAAGATGAAAGAATCACACACAAGAACACAAGAGTTGTTTACCCGGTTCATTCACTAACTCGTGAACTACGTCCGGGGGAAATTGCCAAGCCAATATGTTATTAGTCTCCTTCTAATATGTTGCTACAATGTGTTCTAGGCCGAAATTATGCTTATATAGTTATACAAGGAAGCCCTAACTCAGTTTAAGAAGAGATCTAATCAAAATAGGAAACAAAATAAAAATCTGCTGCAGATCCGGACCGAGCGCGGCCGCCCTCAAGGCCAGCGCGGCCGCCCTCAACGGCAGAAGATTTTGGCACCCACGAAAGAACTCCAGCGCGGTCGCTCTCCACCTGAGCGCGGCCGCTCTCCTGGACAGAAGCACCTCCGAGATTTTTTTCCTTCTTGATTCACCGACTCCTCCGACTTAGGCTCCTCCTCTTCCTTGTAGATTAGGATCCAATCCCAACATTATTATGATGATTTTCGCATGATGGAACTAAGGGGAGGAGGAAATGAGATTATTTTATGTTTTTTTTTTCAAAAGTGCCAAAGTTTTAATCAATGGAATGATGGATTGTAGTGTGAGTTTTCTAGAAGTTAATGGGGTGTTTGAAGATCCAGTGTTGGTTGCAGCTCCTGTGGTGGTCTCTGAATCCATGTTGTTTGCAGGTCCAGTCATTCCAAAGTACAATAACTTAAGTTTATGGTCTTTATTGGTTAACTAATAATTAAACATGGAGTATATTATATTTATCACAGAAAAGTGTATTTACATGTATACTTTTTTCTATAATATACTATATTGTAAATTTATTTCATTAAACTAATACAATTTGTTGAAAAATTTCACGGCACACAATATTTTTTGTCCAACCTCTGTATTCACCGTCGTTTTCCACAATTAGAATCTTTAAACCACCTGGTGTTTTAACTCTAGAAATCGCAACATACAATTGCCCATGGCTAAACACTGGCTGTGGCAAATACAAACCAACATTTTCTAAAGTCTGTCCTTGACTTTTGTTTATGGTCATTGCGTAACATACCCAAACAGGGAATTGTCTTCTCTTTAAAACAAGGGTAGCTTTCCTTCTCCTGTTGTCAAGACGATTCGTGGAATCATGACTTTGTTACCAATATGCGATCCCGAAATAATTGTCCCTTCAATCACCCTTTTACCCAATTGTGAAACAATAAGCCTTGTTCCATTGCACATTCCTTGGCCTGGGTTGACATTTCTAAGTAGCATAATAGGAACTCCAATCTTTAACTGCAAACAATGATTTGGTATACCGGGGAATTTGAGACTATTCAAAAACTCCACTGGATATAACATGTCATAATTATTTGTGTTTTTCATTGACTTGTCAATAGTGTCGTAGCTATAGTAATCTTTCACATCTCCTTCCACTATGTCCATGATAAACTCATTTATTTGTTCCATAACTTCATTTCTAGGAGTTAAAATGGCACGATTAGTCAAGTAATCCGTGTCAAATTTTCTCCTCTCAAAATCTGGGTAAGTGGAGTTGAAAATGTGCTCAATTGGACTATCAGAGTATGATAAAAGTAATTCGTCTGGTATCTTAATCCACTCAGCTTCATCATCATCACCCCGAGTCTTAGCAATCTCTCGGCCTTCTCCTACTTCTAGAGTCCACTTTGAGAACTCACTCAAGGTCATTCTATTTCCATTGCTACTTGATTGATCACTTTGTAAACGCATATTCTGCCTGAGGACTCAAAGCTCACAATAATTTCATAGATAAGAACTATTCAAAGAAACCAGCACAATATCAGCCCGAGAACCTCCTTCAAAGAAACCAGCACAATATCAGCCCGAGAACCTCCTGGAATAATAGGAAGTGAACATACCAAAAGTGTCGAGTTGGGCTAAACGAGTAAAGTCCAATTATAGACAGCCTTGGTCCCCACATTCTTAATAAGGCTGGCCCAATCAGGACAAGGCCCAGAGCCCATCTCAAGTATCAGTCGACTAAGCCCATGGTCCGACCTACTAGGTCCCGACCTAACTTAGTCCGACCTCGTGATCCATGTTACAATTCGGGTACGAACCATGCTCTACCCGACAGTCAGGTCGACCATATTACAAGTGGCGACCTCGACCTAACCTACAAGTAGCGACTTGACACTCGCTGGCTTATTTAGTTGAACCATTCACGTAACCACATCCCTACAAATCAGGGACAGTTACTAACACGTTCACATGACCGAATAACCGCATTGCTATAATCTCGGAGGACATGTCTCCTCACCAAAAATACATTACTCTTGCCTATAAATACTTCGTCACTACCAACGGTGCAAAGGTAACTGCCATTTTGTTATCAGAATTCATTATTCTATACATTTTGAGCTATAAACAACGGTAACCTTACTCTCACGCCCGAGCGTCTTTGCCGGAGACACATCCGGCTAGTCGTGGGTTGTTTCGGAGTCAAGGAGCCAGGTGATCAGTCCTGCCACGTGGAGGAAGATTGATAAGCACATTTCCTGTAGCATCAGTTTGGTTCCATTGCCGGGAAACGTGCTTCAACTTGACCTCGAAATTTTTTAACAACCTGCAACAATGGTGACCTCGGACGGACACGTATCTGAGGCTTCACTTGGGCATGAAGAAGTGAACAACAACAACACTAATGCAAATGCAAATGCTGAAAACTTGAATTTGCCTCCTCCCCCACCAAATCGTCCTCATGGTAGAGCCACACGCTCTACCAGTATCGTTGATGGCAGGGGTTTGCACGACACAAGGAGAGGCAAAAGGCACATGGATGGGCAAGGAGCTCCACCCCTCCTAAACGTCCAACCGCTCGGGTGAACGTTGGACACGGGCGAGTCCCTCCACCAACCCTATGAGCAAGAAAGAGATGATGTTAGAGAGGGCCCGGATTTTGGCCGACCTAATAGCTATGGAAGAGGCGGAAGCGGGCCGACGTGCGCTCTGAAAGAGTGGATCGTACTCAGGTCTCTAATGGACAACAGGCTAGGAGTATGAGGCCAAATGAAGGTGTGGGACAGAATGGTGACAACAGGATAGTTCAGCGAGCTCCTACCATCGTGCATGTGCCGAGTAACGACCTGAGGGCCAGCCTCACCAGAAATAGAGAGCAGGAGGCTCAGTCTGACTTAAGGACACGCTTAACAGCCAATAGAAACAGGCATGTTTCTCCGGCGCGAACTCAGAGATCAGGGTCTCAAAGAGACAGAAACAGGCGCAGGTCGCCATCTGTTGCTGAGAGGCGCAGGTCGCCTCAAAGAAGTAACAGGCATAGATCCCCAGTTAGATCAGAGAGGGCCAATTCCCACAGAGACAGGAGGAGTAGGCAGGTGACTCCCCCTAGGAGTGAAGGCCAGAGGTCGAATGCTGCTCCCCCTCCAGGAGACGGAAGACCCGACGCTAGGGAATGGTTATTGATGAAGAAGACGTTCCAACAATGGGAGGAGGAGAAGAAAAAGGAGACCGGAAAGGTTGAACGAGTTGATTTTACCCTTCGACCTCTAGCAAAGGAGATCAGGGACAGTCGACCTCCTCCAACTTTCAGGTTGCCCCTTCTAGAGAAATATTCAGGGTCCACCAATGCAAAAAGTCACATACAACATCTGGAGGCCACTATGTGCTTTGTCGCCAATGAAGATGACAACATGTGCAAAGCTCTCCTAAGCACACTTACTGGGGCAGCCTTAACTTGGTTCAATGGTTTGGCTGCTGATAGCATCACCACTTGGGCAGGCTTCAGGACGAAGTTCTTAGATCGCTTCTCGACTGCAGGAGCTCGGAAGACGCCTGTCACAGACCTGAATAACTTGGTGCAGGCGAAGAATGAAAGCTCAATGAGCTACTTCACCAAGTTCAAAGAAATGGTAGATAAGATAGAGGAGGACATCACCGATAGGGAAGTCATCAGCGCTTCGAAACGGTATTTCTTCAGCAGACATGGATTATGAGCTTACAGTTCGTACAGTAACAACTCGACAGGAGTTGTTCGAGAAGGTATACAATGTCGCTCTTGCTGAGGAGAGGAAGGAGAAAAAGAATGGTAAAAGCCCCAAGGTGGAGGTCGCTGATGATAAAAAGGACTCCAACAAGAATGGGGGGAACAATAAGAGCGGAAAGAACAGAACTAGGGCAACAGAGAAGGTGCCCGAAGCTTTCACTCCCCTTACGGTGAGTCGAACGAGATCATGAATGCTTTGTCGAGCTAGCTCCACCGAGTCCCAATGAACCCAGGCAACAAATTCGGAAGGGACAACGGCAAATATTGTGACTACCACAAAGACACTTTGGTCATCTCACGAGAGGATTGTTTGGGTTTGAAGCGCATTATACAAAGAATGGTCGACCGGGGAAGATTCGACGCTTATGTGAAAAGACCTCAAGCCGGAGGAGGTGAGCGGCCAGCGGGTGGGCAACAAGGACCTGGCAGCCTAGGCTGGACACAGGGGGTCATCAGCCGAACAAGCGAGTAACATGGCCATCAAGCACAAAATATTCCGGCTCAATAAGGCCCCACATGTGCCTCCAAGGAGAGAAATCGAGATGAGGCAATCGGCTTCTACCCCCATGAATTGGCAACTAATATGGCGGCTAGGGAGCAAGTTCTCGTCATCCCGGGTCTCATAGACGGATGTACGACGAGCGAGACTCTTAGTCGACACGGGGGCTCGCAAGGATGTTTTGTTTTACAAAACTTTCAAGGAGATGGGTCTTAATGACGAACGGTTGGAAAGATATGATGGCAGGTTGGAAGGCTTCACCAACCATCGAGTTGAGGCTAAAGGCCAGATAGTGCTCGACGTCGATCTAGGCCAACACCCCCTCAGGGTTGTCTCGAAGGTACAATTTATTGTGATTGATGTAAATAGTGACTATGCCGCCATCCTTGGAATTCCTGGACAGTCGCTCTTGGAATGGTAGCATCAATTCCTCACCGGCGAGTAAAGTTTCCCACACTGTGGAGTGGGTTGCGTACAAGGCGCGGCTCGAGCCTACTGGATCATGTGCTAAGAGAAAGAAAGAAAAGGGAGCTAGAAATTGAGGCTGGCGATGGTTACTTGAAGTTGTCCCAATCGGTAACCAAAACTACTCGACTATCAACAATCACCGAGGTCGTGGAAGAGGCGACCTATCGCTCAAATGACGAGGTCATGCTTGAGTCGACACGTCACTCTAACACTACTGAGGTCGACTCGGATGTAGTTATGGTCGATCAAGTCCACATAGGCAACCTATGCCTCCCGGATCGACAATAACTCGGGGGCCACCATCGGCGAGGTTGCGAGACAAGCTCGATGATATGATAGCGAGAGGAAGCTCCGCATTTGGGAGGCGAAGAAAGGCAAAAGGTCGGGAAATCATAGTGGAGACACTACGGTTCGAGAGATGGACCAGAGTTAGAAGGCGTAGATGAGCTGGAGTCGGTCATTACCAACTCTTCCTACCCCGACCAAAAAATTCAAATTGGAAAGCGTTATCGAGTTGAGGAGCGAGCGAAATTATCAAGCTACTCAAAGAAAGCGATGATGTCTTCGCATGGAGAGTAGAGGACATGAGGGGAATCAAGGAGGAGGTCGCTGTTCATCGGCTCGAAGTCAACCCGACCATTAAGCCTAGACCCCAGAAATTGAGAAGCTTTGCTCGCGACAAGGAGGAAGCTATAAAAGCGAGGTACAAAAACTTTTGAGTGCGGGGATAATCAAAGAGGCCACTCATACAACGTGGTTGGCCAACGTGGTCATGGTGAAGAAATCAAATGGCAAATGGCGGATGTGTGTCGACTTCACTACTCTTAATCTAGCTTGCCCCGAAGGACGGTTATCCCCTTCCAAGGATCGACAAGCTAGTTGATTCTATTGTGGTCACTCCACCCTCGGTTTCCTCGACGCTTACTCGAGGCTACCACCGATTAAGATGCACGAGGATGATATAGTCAAAACGGCATTTCAAGCGGTGGGGGCATCTCTGCTACAATATGATGCCATTTGGTTTGAAGAATGCGGGTGCAACTTATCGAGAGAATGGTGAATAAAGTCTTTGCCTCACAAATTGGTCGAAATATGGAGGCTTACGTTGACGACATGGTCATTAAAACCAAGGCCGGAGTCACGTAGTCGACTTAAAGGAGACATTCGCCAATTTACGAGCAAACGACATGAAGCTCAATCCCGGCAAATGTGTGTTTGGAGTGGGCTGGCGGCAAGTTCTTGGGATTCATGGTATCTCAAAGAGGCATAGAAGCTAATCCGAGAGAAGATAAAGGCTTTAGTCGACATGAAGGCTCCTACCGGTGTCAAAGAGATGCGGCGACTTAACGGAAGGGTAGCGGCTCTTGGTCGCTTCATATCTAAATCGGCGAGAGAGATCTCTCCCCTTCTTCAAAGCGTTGAGGGGACGAAAAGCTTTGAATGGACGACCGAATGTCATTCGTCGTTCCAACAATTGAAGGATTATCTTGCTACTCCACCTCTGCTCATTGGCAGAGACGGTGAGACTTTATTTGTGTATCTATACGTAGGAGACAAGTCGATTCTTTGCGGTATTGATTAGAGAGGATGAAGGGCTTGAAGCTTGTGTACTATATCGGCAAAGCTTTATCGGATGTGGAAAGCAAGTATTACAACGGCGAGAAAGTCGCTTATGCTCTAGTCGTAGCTTCAAGAAAGTTACGAGCTTATTTTACGCTCATCCAATCGTGGTTCTTACCAATGCTCCTTTAAGAAAAATCTTGCACAAGCCAGGAGAGTTCGGGTCGACTACTCAATTGGTCAATTGCCCTCAGTGAATTTGACATTGAGTATCGACCTCGAAAGGCGTTGAAGGCTCAAGCTCTGGCGACTTCTTGGTCGAGCTTACGTTCACCAAGGAAGATGACGAGCGGCGAGCTCCAAAGAAAAGGGCAAAGGGAAAGAGCCGAGTCACAGAGTCGCCATCACTCTACCGTCGATTGTTGGAAGGTCTATTCGGACGGGTCGGCAACCAAAAATGTCGGTGGAGCCGGAATTGTCTTGGTCGAGCCGCAGTGCAGGGGCTGTTTACGAGGAATCGCTAAGGTTCAAATTTGTCGCTTCCAACAACCAAGTGAATATGAAGCCTTGATTGCGGCTATCGAGTATGCCAAGTGTTTTGGAGCGACTAAGATCATGGCTTCTTGTGATTCGCGGTTGATAGTCAACCAGGTCGGGCGAGTATGAGGTGCTCGGTGCCACATTGATCAAATCTGCGACACGGTGAAAGAGCGATAAAGGACTTAGAATGCAGGAGATTCAAAGGATTGGAAGAGAAGATAACGAGGCGGCCGACCTCCTCTCGAAACTAGCTACTTCGGATGAGCCACATGAGGAGCCCATCTCATTCCTCGAGAATCCGGCCTATGAAAGAGTGAAAATTCAATGCATAGATGATCCCACAAGAAATTGGACTCGGGGAAGTGTTGGATCGAGGAAATGAAGGCATACATTGGAAGTGGCGAGCGCCGGATGACGAGAAGAAGGCTCGAGCTATCAAAAGAAAGCTCCAAGATATGTCATTCAAGGAGGTGACTGTTCGGAAGATCCTACACTCGACCATTCTTTGAAGTGCATCCACCCTCAAGAGGTCGCCCTATTGATACACGAGGTACATAGTGGAATTTGTGGTGGACACCGGGGCGGGACCCTTGGCGACAAGTTAATCACTTTGGGGTACTATTGGCCACATATGAGGGCGACACTCACAACTTTGTTCGGCAATGTGATCAATGCCAAAGATTTGCTAACTTACCTCACGTGCCAACAACCGAAGCGAGACTCCGGTAATTGCGGCTTGGCCATTCGACATGTGGGGTGTCGACTTGATTGGACCCTTCCCTCCCGCCCGGGGTAGCTGCAAGTATGTGATCGTCGCCATAGATTACTTCACCAAATGGGTTGAGGCAAAACCACTAGCTCGCATCACGAAGAGAATGCCATCAACTTCATTCATGATTTCATTTGGTGTCGATTTGGTTTTCCAAGAGCCATAGTATCGACAACGGCTGCGGTTCTCTAAAGCCTTGAAGCGAGAGATGGCCGAGTAGGAATCAAGCATTGGCAATCCTCTGTCGCCTATCCTCAAGGAAATGGACAAGGCGAGGCGGCAAATAAACTTGTTCTATCTTCGCTCAGACGGGACTCGTAGGTCGACGTAACAATTGGTTGGACGAACTCCCCCTTGCTCTTTGGGCGGTTCGTACAGACCACTCGGGGGCCTACGGGGAAACCCCTTTTGCTCTCACTTACGGATCGAAGCTATGGCTCTGCTGAGCTCGAGATTCCCCATTTGCTAGAGTGACTTTCTTCAATCAAGAGCGAGAATGATACAAACAGATTGATCGACTTGGATCTCATCGACGAGAAGAGAGAAACAGCCTACCTCCGAATGGTTAACTACAAACAGCGAACTAAGAGTTACCACGACAAGAAGGTCAAGGCAAGGTCGTTCCAAGTTGGAGATTATGTGTTGAGAAAGATTGAAGCAACGGGTAGAAGGACCCAGCAGAACAAGCTATCTCCCTAGCGGGAAGGTCCTTATGTAGTCACTCGAGTCATCAAGGAAGGAACCTACATGATAGCTCATCCTGGAGGTGACGAGTTGAAGCACCCTTGGCATGCTACTCACCTCATCAAATACTACTTCTAGTCTTCAGTTTCAAACTTCAAAGCTTGTGTTTAGTTCTAGTTTCAAGATGATGTAACCATGTTCCTACTTCAATAAAAAGCGCAGTTTATTCGATCAATCATAGTGTTACACCTATCCTAACGAGCTCGATTCTTAATCAGCTTTGTTCATTTAACAAGTCCGACTCTTAGTCGACTTCGTTTTAACAAACTCGATTCTTAGTCAGTTTGTTCTAATTAGCTCGATTCTTAATCAGCTTTGTTCATTTAGCAAGTCCGACTCTTAGTCGACTTCGTTTTAACAAACTCGATTCTTAGTCAGTTTGTTCTAGTTAGCTCGATTCTTAATCAGCTTTATCTATTTAACAAGTCCAACTCTTAGTCGACTTCGTTCTAATAAATTCGACTCTTAGTCAGTCTGTTCAAGTTTGAGGTCGAACGAATCCATTAAGGATCAAGTTGCCTCTAAGCTCAAATTGACTCATTTGTCCTACTATATCTAGCTCGACACATACATCAAAGGCATACAACCTGCAGCAAGGAAAGTCAGCTAAGATAGCAATAAGTCTCCCAAAGTGGGCCAAGACTTAGACAAATAAACATTACAAAAAGTATTATGCCTCCCAAAAACAGGGCCAAGACATTCAGATAATTTCAGACAAAAGGCAGAAATATTGTTTGGAACTTGTTCATTACAACACGATAAATTTAAGAGACTTGACTTGCATCAGTTTGATCGACATTAGAAGCTCGACCTTCACCATCTTCTCGTTCTTGAGGGCTCGGGGATTTACCCGACTACGAGAATATATGCTTTGGGGTCTCACTTTCGGTCATGGGTGAATCGGGTTCTTCGAGCTCGGCTAATATGGTACAATAGTTGGCGGGTGCTACGGGAGGAGGAGTCCAAACTTACGCTTCGCGGCTGCATCATCTTTAGCAATCCTTTGCCATGTCATTGTCATTGTAAGGTACTAAGCTATGGCACAGTCGAGCGTATTATAGGGATCTGCCGCGGCCCATTGAGCGAGCCGCTCAGGCGAGACATCAAAAGTATGATCCACCACAATACGACGAGCCATGTGAGCTCGACCACATCCCAAAAAGCACTAGCTTCCTTAGCGACATAATCATGGAGCTCGTCATGTCTTTGTAAGCCTTAACGGCCTCCTCCTTGGCACTCTTCACGGCATTGGCGAGTTCAACCTCCCATTTAAGTCTAGGCGCTTCAAGCTCTTCACTGCTTCTTGGCCAAGGTGATTGGCCATTCTTCCAGCTATTTGAGTCGCCACTTCAAGATCTGCGGCCATGGCTTTTTCTCCTCTTTGAGAGCGGCGAGCTCTTTATTAGCCTCACCCAGCGGGCCCCAGGGCTTCTTCTTTGGCCTTGATCTCATTATCTTTCACCGGCTTCAAGGCCTCATAAGAGCTATCCAAATCGAATGCTCCTCCTTTGCCTTCTCAAGCTCTGCACTGCAACTTCTTCTTGTCCTCCTGCAATTCCCCTATCTTGGCCACTTCCTTCTCAAGCTTCAACGGCTCGTCATTCTTTTTTGCCGGCATGGACTTGGCTAGCTTCTCCTGCTCCTCGGCGGCCTTCCAATAAGTGGTGGCCAAGTCGATCATAGCAAGAGACTATATTATCGGGAAAGGGGAGGAGGTTAGATCAAGCATAAGAAAGAGACGGTATAAAAGGAAAGGAAAAATAGGAACATTAAAAACACATGAGTTACCTCGGAAGAAGCTAGTCCAACCCTAGCCGGCAAGCTTACGGAGTCGGTGGCTTGTTGGTAAACTCCCTAATCGAGGTCTGATCGGCCCCCTACGGACAATCACTTGACCATACTCCGGCTCAGGATACTCCTGGCCAAGTTTGTTTACCCTTGTCAAAGGAGTCACATTGCTCGGCTCAGCAACTCTATTACGAATCGGCTCGTCATATGAGACACGAATGGGAGAAGGCTGGTGGATTTACAGTTTCGATCTCCTTTGGCTCACTAGCATCAACACTGCTCGGGCCGAGCTCACTCTTGAGGGGCCAATTTTAATCACCTTCTTTGATGGGAGCTCCATCATCTTCATCTTCATCCTCATCGAAAGAAATGACATGAGATTTTCTTTTGGAAGCGGCTTTAGTTTTGGTCTTGGCTTTGGACTTAGCTTGAGCTCGGGTCTGGTTTGAGCGACCTCCCTCTCTGGCTCTATATTCAGCTCGGCCTCCTCCTCATCAACAGCATGGACCTCTTGAGCCTTGGTCCTCGGCACCGGCGGCATTCTCATTTTCACCGGCATCGGCTTGCTCTTCCAAGTTCTCCTCGGCGGGAATAAACTTTGTGGTATCCTCTTCTACCATTTTCGGCATATCATTCCTTTTGGCGGCTTCGATCTCACGGTTCTCCTTGGCATTAGCTCTTCCACGGCTCTTCTTGGCCTTCCTAATGTCAAGGACTCTCCCCATATTAGCTTCCGAGCGGGGGTTAAAGCGCACCGGACAAAGGTAAAGTGTTAGCTCGTCATCAAAAGTATAAGTTCTATGTACGAGCTAAATAGTTCTACGTACGAGCAAAACAACTATCGAGCTAATTGATACAATTCAAAGCGGTTCTATGTACGAATTAATTCTACATACGAGTGGTAATTTGATAAATGCGGAGATACGATTACAAGCGGTTCTACGTACGAGTTGGTGATTATACATGCGAGCAAGCAAGTGACTAGGCGAGATTTAAGTGTGCGAGATCAAAGCAATCCTATATGCCTATAAAAAATCACTTATACAAGATAACGGTGGACGAGCTAATGAACGAGGACGAGTAAACCCTTACCACCACAATGTTCTCCATTATTCCTGCGGTAATTCTCAACTTTCGACAAAAGGAACACATTCTCTCAAACTTGGCATGAGCATGGGTCACCCGGTCTGGATATCTCATGCATCTCACTACGGGAACCGGGGTACTACATCATCATCTCCTACCATCAATCCGGCATTGATATAATTGTTCTTAGTGGTTCCCAAGACCTTCCAGCGATGGGATTATCGTGACCAACTCCACCAACTTTCTACGCAAGTCCCCGTGCCAATGAGGTTCCCACGATCTTCATCCTTCACCACCTTGGTCTCCTTATTTGGTAGAGGGAACTCCCATCCTAACCTACTCTCCACCACTGCTACATGGGAATTCCGGCCTCCCGGCTTTGCTAGGCGGGTTAATGAATAATTTGGGAGAATTGGCCTTGGAGGGAGTGCTTATGCCACCATGTTTATCAAACTTCACGGCAAAAAACTCCTGAAAACTCTCATACAAGGCTCATTACCCCAAGAAGCGACACACCATAATAAAGCAAACCAAGACCCTACATGTGTTGGCTCCCAGTTGGAGAGGTAAGGCATTGGCACACTCTAAAAATTCGTTGATGAAGGGGTCTAATGGCAATCTAAGTCCGGCGATGGCGGCCATAGTAGAAGGCCACCTGGTGGCATCGGTTTTGTAAGTCTTTCCAAACTTTTTGAAGAAGTCGGCCTTCTTTGTAAAGAGTGACCTCAAAGTCATTCCTATTCACCTCGCAGAAGTCATAAAGGGTGGACACTCTAGAGGCAAAGTTCTGTTTCCCCCTAAGCGGCGGTTCGGTACATATCCCCTCTCATTCTGCCTGGATTTACGGTCGGTTCAAAGGCATCCACAATGTGTGGGCTTGATGAGGTCGAAGCATTGGCTCCACCTTGAGTCTCCATATACGTACAAGAAGAAGGGGAAACGGGGAATCGGTTCTACATGATGTCTCAGGAGCCCTAATAGACGCACTAAGGGGCGACCTAGATTCCCCCGGAAATCCTATCCTATTTCTAATGAAGGAGGGCTTAACAGCATCTTTAACATAAAACACAGCTATATGGTCGAGAAGCTCATGAAAAAGGTGAAAAGACACAACCCTTGGGTCATCCGTTCCTAAGACACCTAGTTCATCCCCTACAGGCAAACTCAGTTCATTGAAACGCAGTCCCCAATGTGTCAAAATTGAAGAACACTCCTCTACTGTTATCTCCCTCCACTCTCCACTCAAATGTTTGTAAACTCTATGATTGACAACACAGTAGCCATACCCAGCTCCGACCTCACAACTAAAGGTCCTAGCCATGGCGAAATCAAAGAGATTGCAGAAATTAAAACCCTAACTCTAAAGGATAAGGAGAATACCTTTAGCAGCGGGGAGAAACGGAACAACGGAGAGCAAAAACACCGATTTATAGCAAGAATCAATGTCCCTTATCACCGCCGGAATCACGCACAGAGTCCAGGGAAGACAAAAGTTGTAAATGGGGAAGGATTATTGATTTTATAGCTTCCTGAATTGGAAAGGGCATTATGAAATTTGAAATTAATTTTCCTAATTAATGGTGGAAACAGTTCCCTAGGCGGACTCTCAAACGACAAAAGTGTAATCATTATAGCCGAAATGGCGCTCCTTCATCTGTAACCGTTCATCATCAACGTTCTGGATTGTGCCACGTCATCTTGGTCGACTAAACCTCCAAACGAGTAACGACCTGCGAGTAACAACAAATTTCCAACAAGATTTCCTTAACTTCCTAGTCGACAAAGTCAACTCGAAAGTTGGGGGCCACTGAACATACCAAAAGTGTCGAGTTGGGCCAAACGAGTAAAGTCCAATTATAGACAGCCTTGGTCCCCACATTCTTAATAAGGCTGGCCCAATCAGGACAAGGCCCAGAGCCCATCTCAAGTATCAGTCGACTAAGCCCATGGTCCGACCTACTAGGTCCCGACCTAACTTAGTCCGACCTCGTGATCCATGTTACAATTCGGGTACGAACCATGCTCTGCAGACAGTCAGGGTCGACCATATTACAAGTGGCGACCTCGACCTAACCTACAAGTAGCGACTTGACACTCGCTGGCTTATTTAGTTGAACCATTCACGTAACCACATCCCTACAAATCAGGGACAGTTACTAACACGTTCACATGACTGAATAACCGCTGCTATAATCTCGGAGGACATGTCTCCTCACCAAAAATACATTACTCTTGCCTATAAATACTTCGTCACTACCAACGGTGCAAAGGTAACTGCCATTTTGTTATCAGAATTCATTATTCTATACATTTTGAGCTATAAACAACGGTAACCTTACTCTCACGCCCGAGCGTCTTCGCCGGAGACACATCCGGCTAGTCGTGGGTTCTGTTTTCAGGTCAAGGAGCCAGGTGATCAGTCCTGCCACGTGGAGGAAGATTGATAAGCACATTTCCTGTAGCATCAGGAAGTATTTGCCTGAAGTCTCCACCCATAGAATTATTTTTCCACTAAATAGTTTTTCAGAGCTATAAGTCGGTGTACCTCGTAAAATATCTTTAAGTGTTTTATCAACTGCCTCGAAAGCATATTTGGAATCCATAGGAGCTTCATCCCAAATTATCAAAGCAGCCTTTTGAATCAGTGATGCTAATTGTGTATTTTGCTTTATGGGACATGTCGAGTTCTCATCCAATGTCAAAGGAATTCGAAATATACTATGAGCAGTCCGCCCTCCAGGGAGTAATAATGATGCAATCCCTGTTTGAGTTCAATGTATAAATTAGCATTATGTTAGTTTCAAATAATATGTGAGAATAGAAGTTGATAGGAGATGTATTTGAAAGTAAAAAGTATTTAAATAAAGAGAAGGAAAAAGGTAGGTTAAAAAACCTTAGGATGCGACTGCCAAGACAATTTTGAATTCTGATCTCAACTCACTAATAATGGTGGTATATAGATATGTTTTCCCCGTACCACCAAATCCATAAAGGAAAAAGAGTTTAGATTGTTTATTGGCAACTGCACTGACAACTCTTTCGTATACACTGAGTTGTTCCGAATTTAAAGAACTTTCCAATAACTCATGCTCTGACTGAAGATGCGCAATGTCATAGTTCCTCTCTTCCATAATAAGTCTATTTTTTAAATGCTCCAACAAACTCTTATCCGGCAAAGGCATCCCCTCTATGTCTTCTAACGATCTTCCATTCTTCACCAAAATCTTTTGCAATTCTGCCAGAGTCAGATTTTTAATTTCATCTTCATTTAATACCAAAGAAGGCAGTCTCAACATTCTTCGACGCATTCTCAAAATATCATCACTAATTTTCTTCTAATTGTATTCCCAAAATTTGGCTGCATCTGAGATATCGCAAAAGAGGAGTATTGTTAGGAATAAATCTCTAAGTTGTGGTCCACTTGTCCAATGATTAGCTTCATCTATAGCTTCATGCCATTCTCCATCGTCTTCTAGAAGTCCACGTGCATAGCAAGCCATCTTATTAGTAGGATAAATGACATTATTAAAAGTTCTAATCTCTTCATAGGTTTGATAGCCTTTAACTATGTTTAAAAGAAGTCTCAAATAGTAACTTCCCCTGAGCTTGGATGCGCGTAAGTCAATCGGCCTATACTTTTTCCAGATTTACGGCTTTTCCAAACAAAAGTCCCTTTTTTCCATACATACTTTGAAGGAAAATCAGCATAGGTTAATGAACTTGCAGCGGCATCAATTTTATTTGTCTCCATCCACTCAGTAAACATAGTTTTCCTGGCCTTTTCTGTGTTTACAACCCTTGGCAAAGGGTCTTCGTCGGTAAATTCTATATACAAGGCATATTACATACAAGGCACCAATAATGGCCAAACTACCCTTCGCGTGTCGTGTGCGAAAGGACGACAGGAAGCCTTCATGTCGTGTACTTTTACACGACATCGACTAATTGTGTAAAATATTAGGTCGTATGAAATTATACGAAATTTAAATTTACTCTGTCATTAATGTCGTACACAACCACACGATATGATGTCCTAATATCGTGTATATCCATACGACATATCAAAATGAAGGTGTTCTTCGATGATTTGCAACACGATGTTAATGATACGCATATGTTATGTTATATTATTGAATTGTGTTGTTAATTGAGCAAAATTTATACACTTATACATGACAAGGAACAAACGTCATATTGGATCATACAATATCATATAACCTATCACATTTAAGTGATACCACTTTATTTATAATCACCTAACAAATGATTGTGGTGTTATGTTTCTAATCAATAATATATTTAAAGAGGTAATTAAACATGTTATAATGCATCATACAATATCATATATAAGCTACCACATTCATTAGGTTAATGTGATACCACTTTATTTATCAACTAACAACCGATGTTATGATGTGCATTTACTATGTTAAATTAATGAATTATGTGTTATATTTCTAATCAAGATTATATATAATGAGTTAATTAAACATGTTATATAACGAGTTAAGTTGTTTCGATGATTTGCCAAACGGGGTTAATGATAAGTTGTACATTAGAGGAATACCAGATACTCAAGATTATATATTTGAAATTATCATATTTGTTAATCAAGATTATATGTTTCTTGTTATAATAAGTTGGAAAACAAACAATGATTACATATAAGATTGAACCAACATCATACAATATCATATAACCTACCACATTTATTTATAATTAATTTTTATTTTATTATATGGTGTGTCATGTTGAAATACACGACATTTAGTAAGACATTTCGTATGAACAATACACGAAATGAAACATTATATCTCGTGTATTGTTCATACGAGATAATTACCAGAAACAAAGACTATATCGTGTGGTTTTACACGATATGTACCATAGTATCTCGTGTATATACACACGAGATACACCCTGAACCCTACATAAAACACGATATACATGCAGACAACTTAACCCTACAGAGAAACATCATTGCTGTACACCCATGCAACATTGATATACTCCACACCATTGTCCAAGTCTTAACACCCATAAATTTATACCCATTATTTTCATTAATTCTCAAATCATCTAACACCATAGTATGGATTCTCCACAACATTCTCCAAGTTTTTATGATCATATTGATCTTGATCTTGTGGAATATATTTTTGAAAAAGTAGGTTTGCCACCAAATTCTCCACATCAAAATCAAAATCCAAGCAGCAATGAAGTAAGTTTTTAAAGTTATATTTGGTGTTTTGATCAAAATCGCAATAAAATCCAATGTTGAAACGAAATTGTTTTTCAAGATTGGATTTTTAAATTCTGATATTACTCTATTTCGTGTGAGATTATACGAGTTTTATGCTATTTGTCGTGTGTGTCTACACGAGTGATGGTGTATTACCTCATATTATGTCACACGAGATAAATGCGTTTAAGTCGTGTATAGTTACACGAGATGTGCCAGACCATCTCGTATAATGTTACACGAAATGTCATACAGCCTGTTGTTTATTGTGCAATTTTCTAATTGATGGTAATACAATTTGTAGGGACCGGATGTCAGTGATCAATTCGATACATCCTGTAAGTACCCAAATCTGGCTCATGCCTTCCGGTTAAATTTCCCGGCAATTTCGGTAAGTTTTCCGGTAATTCCCCGGACCTTCCTAGTGTTCCGGAAATATTCCGGAACAGTTCCAAATTAATTAAAGGCTGAAGAGGAGCCTTCCTAATTAAGAAACACGTTTTTTCTTAATTAGGAAGAAGTTTCTAGAATTTGCCACCTTGCATGGTTCTAGAAATGCTGAGTCACAATGGATAATGCCGCACGACTGCATTAGCTTGAGGTCCCTAGCCGCACGGCCTCATTGGCGATTTCCAGACTGCCTATAAATAGAGCCCTCCTCTACCCATTTTCAAAAGAAAAAGAACAAGAGGCATCAATTACTCATATTACGAAGAAATACTCCCAAGAAGCTGCTGGAAGTCCAAGAAGGTGAAGAAGAAGGCCAAGAAGCTACCTCCCTCCTCCTTGAAGATCCAAGATCAACCTCTCCTCCTAGCTCCATCCAAAGAAGAAGGAAGCCATTGGTAACCTTGCACGCCCTAACCTTGCATCCTAATAGCTTTATAAATTGCTCATTGCATTGCCTTTATATTGCTTGGGACTTGGTAGATTAAAGATCACATCTTTATATTCCCCCTTCCCCTTTTGCATGCATTAGACATCATTTGTCATAAAAAATGTAGTCTTTCCCTATAAAGGTGCATCCTTTGCACCTAAAACCCCCATTTTCCAATAAAAATGTCATCTTTATGCATCCTTTGCATATAAAAATCAAATCTTTTCAATCAAAATGCATCCTTTGCATTCAAAATCCCTTTTCCAAACATCATTTGCTTTAAAGATCATGTCTTTACCATAAACTAGCATCATATGCTTTTCAAAATGCAATCTTTATGCATCATTTGCATAATGAATGCCAATTTCTTCATAAAAATGCATCATTTGCATAAAAATCATATCTTTATGCATCATTTGCAATAAAGATCATTTCTTTGAATCAAATGCATCATTTGCAACCCAAAAATGTCATCTTTTCATTAAAAATGTCATTTTTACATACATTCCCCCATTCCCCATTAGTAACCTCGAAACGGACCGATGTAAAAGATCCTATCTTTACATCGTACCTTCCATAAAGGTTTCATAATCTCTTTAGAAAAGGGACACCTTTGAACCCTATATCTCCGATTATCACTTAAGATGAGTATGAAGCATCTATACGAGCTCGACCATCTTAAAGTGTAGGATTGATGGGCTAAGGACCCTCCTTTTCTAAAGAACCTCATCTTTGACTACAAAGAGAGTCATTCTCTCGATCACGCAAGTCCCAAGGTCCAAAAAAATGCGATGATCACAAGTCCAAGATGAGGGCGGGATCATAATCCCGAATACATAAAATCCAAGAAATCCCGAGCGACAACCAACAAATGGTTTGTACGTCCGGAAGACGACTTGGGACATTCCCTCCTTATCATCAAACACATGCACACAAGAAAGCACGCAAGCAAGCACGATTAATGGGATCTTGGGAGACTTGCTCCGGCAAGGCACCTTGGGTGAACGACGATCCGTTCTTCCCAAGGGGTAACTTAACCTCCGAACCCATAAAACCTTTTTTTCAAAGTTTTGAGGTAATCAAAATGGCGTGGCGACTCCGTTTTTCAAATTAAACCGGATGTCTTCAAACTAGCGTGAATCCAACAAACACAAAATTTTGGGCACACATTCACAGTTTGGCGACTCCGCTGGGGAAAATCCCAAAGGAGAAAAGCTTTTATTTTCAAAACAAAAATCGATACTCGGTATATAGGTGGAAACCACTTACCCTTCCTGTACACTCCCTGACGTGGGAGTTGGGATAACCGGTGGTTTAACAATCCCACGTACCAGTATCCCTTTTCGAAAATTTTTTTTTTTGAAAAAATGAAAGAAAGCTTTTCCCTTTGAGCGGGTTAGACTCCCGTCGCCGATTTCATTAATCATGCTTGCTTTCTTTACCATGCATTGCATCATTTGCATCTTGGAATCTGTGCATACTTTGAACGGGAAACAACCCGAAAAATAGCAAAAGGAGTGGAACCTGGAAAATTGATCCATGCGCCGTACGACTCAATCCTCCCCGGATTCTCGACCGGGCGACCTCTGGCAATTCCACCAGAAAAATTGAGGTTAACTGGCGGTCCTAGCAGCTTGGGGCTACTCACTCCATGACTCGACTCGGGGCTCCTTAAAATTTACGTGCTTATGTGTTGCATTTTCCCCGTCCCGAAAATCATTCCTTTAAAACACATTTCGAAAATCTCTCGTTTTAACTCAAAAAGGAACATTTTTAGGAGACCGCACACTACGCGCACTCCGATATATCCTCGTACACTTTTGCACGCACGTCCTTCAAACCCGAGGGTGGTTCCACTGCAGTCACTGGGACAGCCTTACGATGCTCCCGGGCGCGCACGGAATCATCCCAACCTCCCCATGGCGCCAAAGGTCGACCAATGCACAACCCGTGTCACACGTTTCAAAAAACCGTGACTTTTGGTTGGTTTTTGGTCTAGTCCGTGTCATATAGCCCAGTTTCATACCCTCGTAAAGGTCAAGCCTTAGTTCATAACGGAAGAAGAACTCTGCCAAAATTCCGACAAGGAAAAATTGGCGAGATCTCGACTCCGACATTGACTATTGACCTTGACCTGCACGGAATGCGCAAGAGTCAAGACCGAGTCTTTGCCAACAAATCAAAAGATCTTTCGCTCAAGCGAGGCTCTGTTAAAATTCCGACAAGGAAAAATTGGCAAGATCTTGACCCGACATTGACTTCGATTCTAACTCACGCCCGACGTATGCAACGAAGTTCAATGTGACACTGTGTCATCTGGCTTTTGCCGCCCGACCCATGCCTATTATCTTCTCGGACATTACCGAAAGTTAAAACGTCATTCGCTCAAGCGAAAATCTGCCAAAATCCTATCAAGGCAGAAAGACGAGACTTTCCCGGTATTGCCTTGACTATAATCCGCATCGCTCGTGCGTTGAAAGTTCCTATGACCCGCTAGACCCGTTAGGAGCGTTCTTTACTCTCGGTCGGTGGGATCCGCGTGCCCTATAGGACCCTCGCCCGGGCCGTCCACCCCGGGAGGTCGAAATACGGTGTGGAATACGAGGGGCTTATAGACGTAGTGACGGAACCCACCGATCCAGATCTAGAGTAGTTACGAAAAAGAAGGGCAAACCCCTTTTCCAACCAAATAGATATTAATAAAAGACATGTTTTAAGTAAACCGGAAGATTCTAATTTGCATATTGCCTCGAGCCTTCACCTAAACACCTACCCCGAGTCTAAACCTTTCCTATCCCTTTCCCGCAGTGAGAAAGAAGTGGGTGAGAACACCGGCCGCCGACTTGTTAGCGCGAGTAATTCTCGTACGCTCGCCGTAATCCTCGCTTGGTCACCCGTAGAGTCGAATGTCCGATTCGACAGAGAACAAGACCGGTTTGGGGTAACCAGATGACTAGGGAAGAAGAGCTAGCCTTAGCCTTGGAAAATAGTCGTAAGGCCCATGAGAGGAACAAAGCAGCCATGCTCATTGATGCGCTACGCCGTCATGGGGTCCAGATAGTGGTAGAGCCCAATGGTTCCTTGGTTATGGTAGAAGATGAAACTCCGTAAGTAACCATCTCAAATTTCCTCTAGCCTATAACCGTGCCCTCCTCCATCCACATATGAGCCTTTGCCAAAGACTCGTCCCTTTTCGGCCTTTTCCGTATCCCAAGCCATTAGGGTCCCGACACCCTCTCCTCCTCGATAAGACCCACTTTGTTCCCTACCAACAGAGAACAAACGCCACAGCCTATTCCCGTAACGCAGCCTCTCGTATTACCCTATGGGATTCGCTCCTCTCCCCAAGATGGGCCGTCCTGCACAACTTCCGTGCCTCGAATCAATCAAGCAACCTTTTCAACTCCCGCCCGCCACGCAGATCTTCCACCCCCAACCTTGCCAATAGGATCCCACGAGGCTCCTTTTTCCTACTTCGCAACTATGAGCCTAATTCCTATGCCTCCGGTCACCTCGTGGAAACACCTGACTGTGCCAAGTTTACACCTATTTCCCTTCTAAAGACTCCCAAGCCACGGTACCGCCTACCACCGTGCCACCCACGCCCCGCCACTCAAATCTCGACAAGCCCGCTTCGTAGTCGAAACCGTCCCCCGACCCCAACATGACTTGGTTGATGGAACAAGTTAAGTCCATGCAGGAGAAGTTCTGAGAACCGAACACCAAAAGGCGGCATATCGATTACATCGATCCTAGCAAGATTGTCCCTCTTCCTCCAAAATTCCGGATGCCTGAGATTGAAAAATTCAACGGCACCGATTGTCCCCTGACTCATATTGAAAGCTACCTTCTTGCCATGAGAGCCAAGGATCAGACACATCAAAGCAAATGGCCGACCATTTTCGCTTGTCATTAAAGGGTTCAGCTCTTAGATGGTTCCCGCACGTAAAACCGTAAGCCCGAGCCACCTGGGACCAAATTAAGGAAGCCTTTCTCGGAGAAGTATAAGGCCAATTTGAATTGGGAAACCAAAGTAGGAATGACCTACAAGGCACTCTACGCCGCCTGCACGAGCCATGAGTGAATTTTACAGAGATGGAATCGGAAGCTCGGTGAAATGATGACCCCGCCGAATGAAGAAGAGCAGATGGAGATCTTCCAATCCCGCTTAAAGCCTCAACTAAGGGTCCAAATTGGCAATTACTATTATCCCGACCTTCGAGCGATGGTAAATGCCGGTACCAAGTTTGAAAATGCCTTCAACATGGCCCCGCCACGTGATCGCCCACTCTTATCGCTACAAAGCACCGTGTCAAACACCCCTGGCCGTCACTATAAAGGGAAAAGAAACGGGCGCCGTCAATTACATCCGTAATGAGAAAGTGGGACATAATTCAAGCCAAGTAGTTGCGAAGCCGAGACCTCGTTTCTATACCGCGTAAGATTTCTAATGCCACTAGAAAAGGTCTTTGACGGTTTGGTAGCCGAAGGACTCATCGACCTCCGGAAAACTCGGAAACCCAAAAACCCTAGTATCGAATGGACGAAACCAAACATTGCCGCTTCCACAAATATCATGGGCATAACACCAATGATTGCACCTACCGAAACTCCCGATCTCTCGCCTAATTGAAGAAGGCAAGCCGGAACCACCTCGGGGTCCTAATGTGGTCAAGAATCCTCTTCCGCCTAACAATCAGTCAACATGATCGAGTTCGGGAGACAAATGCGCCAACTTTGGAAATCCAGAGATCATGGACATTCTCAAATTCAATGTTCCTTATGCCGAGTTGCAAGGAAAATGGAAAGATTTGATCAACGCCGCCGCCATGGAAGGACAAGCTTTGGGCCCATAGTCGGAATTGATTTTGTTAATGTTGTCGAGCTCGGCCTCTTTTCTATGATATCGAACCAAGAACCATGGTCAAGATTACAGAAGAAAGGCTCACTTATGAAGACCGCGAGTTTGAAGTGAAACAAGCCATGTTAATGAAAGTTTCTTCGTAACCCTTCATTACCCATGATGAGCATAATGTATTTGTAATGGCTCTTACCACTCCCGAGGATCGCTCCCACTGCTTGGGAAAAGGTGGAAAGAAGAGTGAACCAAATGTAAGACTTTGGGATGAAGAAAGCCGTATCTCGTATGCCGAAAGCACAACCGGTCCTACCGCCCTGCAGGTACCGACAGATAAAGTTAAGTTCGTAAAGGAGATTCCGCCGTAATGGGCCAGGTATTCCCCATGGAAATGGTGTCAACAAAGGCAATTATGATCCACAGGATGAGAACGCCGACAAGACCGCTACTCCCTGTGGCAACAGCAAGAAGGAGTGAGATCCCGGTCCCAACCCTTGTCAAGCCACCCTCGAGTCAATAAGTAGTGTAGGGTCCAGAGTCGCAGCGTCTCGTTCGCCGAGTCAGAATCTTTGAATTCCACCCCTTCCGAGTCATCCGAAGGCCTCACGCCCGAGGACTATCAAAATGTAATCGATGTCATCTTTCCCCTTATTTTGAATGAAATGACAGATCTTTCTCGAGTATCCTCTTATTGCCAACTTAACAAATGATAAATTAACTCAAAACTCAACAATGCTTAATAATGAATCATTTGAACAAGATGCAAACACACTAAATGAACAATACATTAAAGAAATCTTTAAGTAGGTTTCGTAAAAGAGGAAAACCGGGCCCAAGTCCGCCGAGGAGGTTTTGACAAGTGTGAACTGGGTACCGTCGAGGAACCTAAAGAGACACAGATCGGAAACTTCTTCCGTGGGTTGAACGACAGACCGATCGATCCGCTCAGTGGAATACGTCGACGTGTTTGCATGGTCATACAGGATATGCCGGGCTAGACAGCTTCGATAGTAGAGCACGTAATCCCCTAGCACCGCATGCTAAGCCAAGAAATGTAACCGAGGAAGATCAAGCGAATGGTCTCTACAGTCAAAGAAGAAATTGAGAAGCTATCAAGGGTAGGATTCATTAGAGTCATCGAATATCCGACATGGTTATCCAATATTGTGACCGTCACCAAGGCCAATGGGAAGGTGCGGCTCGTGTGGATTTCCGAGATCCGAACAAGGCCAGCCCCAAGGACGATTACCCTTTGCCAAACATAGACATCCCGGTGGACTCCACTCGCCAACTACGAAGTCAAATCCTTCGTTGATGGCTTACAGATACAACCGCATCAAGATGGCCGAGGAAGACCAAGAAAAGACAACCTTCACCACACCGTGGGGAACTTATCGTTATACAGTGATGCCATTTGGCTTAAGAACGCCGGCTACTTACCAACGGGCAAATGACCGCGCTTTTTCATGACATGATCCACAAGGAGATTGAGGTCTACGTAGACGACATGATAATCCACTCCAAAGGCGAGGACGGGCAAGACTTTGTTGACCTCGCGGAAGTTCTTTGAGAGGCCGAGACAACATTCCATGAGACTAAACCCCGCTAAAATGCACCTTCGGAGTGACAAGGGGAAAAGTGCTTGGGTATATGGTCACTGAGCGAGGTATCGAAGTTGACCCCCAAAAGATCAAAGCCATTATGGATATGAGGCCACCTCGGACCTGCATTAAGTCAAGAGCTTTATGGGAAAACTGCAAAGACATTAGCCGCTTCGCCAATCGGGCTGACCACTATGTGCGAGCCCATCTTCAAGCTCATGAAGAAGAACGTAGACACGTAATGGACCGAAGAATGCCAGATGCTTTTGACTGCATCAAGGCATACTTGGTACATCCTCCGGTACTATGCCCCCACATAGACGTAAACCTCTTCGCTCTATCTCACTGTCCACCGATATCAGCTTGGGGCTATGCTTGCCTGTGAGAAGAAAGACTCTCGGATAGAAAATGCCATTTACTTTGTCACCGGAAGCCGCAGGAAGTGAGCTCAATTACTCAAAGCATGTGAAAAGACCTCGTGCAGATCGGTCCGGGTAGTCGGCAAGTTGAAGCATTATATGCAAGCCCACCCCGTGAATTTGGTCTCAAGAATGGACCCCATCAAATACATCTTTGATAAGCCTTCCCTCTCGATGCGTCTAGCAAAGTGGTCCTTCTTCTTAGCAGAGTACGACATCAACTATGTGACCGTAAAGGCCATCAAGGGTCAAGCGTTGTCGACCACTCCGGCAAACTTTCCCAAGAATGAAGACAGAGGGCCCGAACCCCAATTCCTGCATGAAGGGATCTTTGCAGCCGAGCCTCGAAACCGATGGCAATTGTTCTTTGACTGAGCCGCTAACAAAAGAGGAAACGGTATTGGGATGCTACCGGTCGATCCAAAAGATGAGCATACACCCATAGCTCCTCAAGTTGAACTTCCCCGCCACGAACAATGTTGCCGAGTATGAAGCCTCGCATTGCCGGTTTGGAAGCCGCCTTAGAAAGGAATGTCAAGGAGCTAGAAGTTTACTGAGACTCACCCGATCATCAACCAGTGTTTCCAACAAGTGGAAGACTGTGGACCCTAACCCGCAGCGGTATCATGCCCATATGGAGGAGTTGATCGGACAGCTTCAGAGAAGTGACCTTCCACTACTTGCCAAGGGAAAAGAACAGATTCGCAGATGCCCTAGCTACTCTAGCCTCATTGGTAGAGATCCCCGAGGGAAAAGCCATAAAACCCTTCCGAGTGGGTAGAAAAGAAGCCCCACCTTCGTTGTGAAGTAGACACTGGGACCCGAGCCTATAAAGGAACCCCGGTACAATCAAATTTACTCGCTTCCTCAAAGATGGAGAGTCGGCTTTCGAGACAAAGAAGGTAGACCAAAAGAAGGTGTCTGTAGCCAAGAGCTTGCAAGCTCGAAAAGGTTGGCCTCCCATTATGTCATTCTAGGAGGCAACCTATACAAGAAGCGATACCAAGGACCACTCCTCTTGTGCGTCACTCAAGAAAAGGCCAAAGAATTGATGACTCGAAGTCCACAATGGTCCCCGCGGTCCTCATATGAATGCCGAGCCCCGATGCAAGTGATCCTCGTAATGGGTTACTACCGGATTTCCATGGAAACAGATCGTGTCCAAAGACGTCCGAGCATGCGACAAGTGCCGCCGGTTTGCCAACCTCAACCATCTCCCGCCTCATGACTGTACCGCATGACGATTCCTTGGCCGTTTGCAACTTGGGGTATTGACGTGATAGGGAAAATAGCCCCGTAGAAGCAATGGACATGAATTTGTGCTAGTAGCCATCGACTACTTCACCAAGTGGGTAGAGGCCAAGTCTTACAAGGCCCTCACTTCCAGAAAAGTGGCCCAAAACATCAAAGAAAACATAATGTGCAGATATGGGGTGCCCAACGAGATCATTTCCGATAATGGGTCGCACTTTGAAGGGGACTGCGATAGGTTGCCGTCGAATTCGGAATCACTGCCACAAGTCGTCTCCGTACGCACCTCGTACTAATGGAGTCGTGGAAGCCGCTAATAAGACGCCGAACGGATCATCCGGAAGATGGCCACCCGTGGTCGTGATTGGCCCGAAAAGCCGCACCTGGCACTCCGGGGCTGCGTAACGTCCGTCGTAATGTGCCTACAGGAGAAACTCCTTTGCCTTAACCTACGGGATGGAAGCAAAGTGTTACCGGAATTGGAAATCCTGGCCATTAAGGGTGGTCCTCCTGAAAAAAGAGTCAATGAAGTAGAATGGTTGCAAGAATGGCATGATGAGTTAGCCCTCGCTTGACGAGAGAAGGCTAAAAGCCATGGAACACACCCGAGCCTACTGCAGGCGGATGGCCGCAGCGTTTGATAAAAAGGTCAAGGCCAGAGACATCAAAGAGGGTGACTTAGTTTTGAAAGTGAAGCCCCTACCAGTAGACAACCCCCGGGAAAATGGGAACCCGTTTGGATCGGCCCTTATGTGGTGCGTAAGATACTATCTGGGAGGAGCCATGAAGCTTGCGCACTGACGGCAATCCCTTTGTCCACCCAGTCAACGGTGATAAGCTCAAAAGATACTATGTCTAAAAGAAAAAAAAAAAGTGCAAAAAGAGTAATACCCAGCTAGGCTGAAAACCCCAAAAAGGGCGGTCTAGGCAAAAGACAGGGTTGCACATAAAAAATCTTAGTGCAAAAAGAGTAATGCCCCTAGGGCCGAAAACCCAAAAAGGGCGGTCTAGGCAAAAATGTGGCCGCACATAAAAAATACATATAGTTCACCGGAATGAACTACGAAGACCTGAGCCCCTTAGTCTTTCTTGTAAAAGGGGAACGTAGGCAGCCATATATGGTTCGGTCTAAACAATAAAAAGGACAATCAAGCTTCCATGAAGTGCGTCCTAAATAATAAAGGGTATTTCAGTTTTCATAAAACGGGTCCCAATAAATAAGACATTTGAATTTCCATGAAATGTGTCTCGATTAATTTTTAAGATAATATTTCTTGTTCATTACAAGTTAAAAACTTCTTGATGAGTTCAAGCACGGTCTACCTCTTGACTCTGCTAACCTGCTACAAAGATCTAAACTACAATAAAATGCCTAAATAAACTAATGTGTTTCCAAAATGGCAATAAGAGGATCCTAAGAAAAGATCTGTCAGTCGTCATTCGCTGAGTCTTCTTTGGTCTTTTTCCCTTTTCCTCGGCCCCGTCGAGTCTTCTTCCTCTTTTTATCTATGATGTCGGTATCCCTCATCCCGACCTCCGGTATCCTCACTAGAGCCTCTACCAAACCCGTGTCAATAAGTGCTCTCTCTACCCGAGCACGAGTCCGCACTTCCTCTCTCTGAGCCTCAGTCAAAGGAGCAACCTCGGACAACCTCTTGTACCGAGCCTCCATGTCTCTGACCAAGTCACCTGACTGGTTATGGCGACTTGCCTTAGCCTCAGTCTCCCTCGTAGTCCCGCTCGAGTCCGCGCCGCCCCCAATAAAGCTTGACGTCTCTCCTCCAAGATGACCCGATTCGCTCCCATCTCCCTCTCGTACTCACCCAAGTAGACAAAGGGTCAAGATGGTACTCTTCCCGCTCCCGAAGATAGCCCCGGGTGGGAAAGCGTGTATGTCCAAGCCCTCGAGAAGAAAGAGAAGCCGGGCCGGATCCTCATATCCAATGACACCACCTCCATGGTTCGGATGTCCTCCCAATCACCGAATGGCTCTGTAAAGCCCCAAACCGCCCGGATACTAAGCAGGGTATGTAGAAGGATGACCAGGTAATCCTGGAACCCTCACAAAGATAGGACTCCCGAAATATCCTCCCGGGTCCGCAACCTCCAATGAGGTATCCACCAATGGATGTCCGAAGTGGAGAGCCTAGCCATCGTCGGCTCCAGCTACTTTGGTCCCGTTGCCTGTGCACCTCTCCGAGAAATCACCCAAGGGCACCGAGTCGGCAAAGCCCCCGGCAAAGCCCCGAGCCTCTCCCCGCAGCCTATAAGGTCGCACATGACTCCCTGATCTCATGAAATGGTCTCCCGAGCCATCCTTGTCAATCCCATGAAGTGTCTCTCCCAAAACCAGCGGGACAATATCCTTCCCACCTTGCAGCCTCTAACCATGTCCAAGAGACCACTATGACAGATCCCCACGGACTCAGCGGTGAACAGAGCAGTAGAATACGCAAAGGATAAATGCGTCCATAGCCACCGTGGTCGCAGCCATATCCGGAGACCCAAACCTGCCCGGATATCGAAAGGTCAATCCCGTCCGGGCTACCATCATCCTCTCAGCCTCCCCAAAGGAATCTCGCAAAAGATGTAAGCTTTACCGCCACCGGCACGTCTCCGACCAGCGGAATAGATATAGCCTCAATCTCGGGACCCCCAATCAAGGCTCGGAAGTCTTCATGCGTCGGGACAATCTCGTTATAAGAAAAGCAATAAACATGTCTCCGGACGTCCTGTAACTTTGCCAGCGGCTCTCAAAAGGTCCCAATCGGGCGGGAGATCCCTCAAATGCCATAAAGACTTGATCTTGAAGGAAGAATCAAGCAGCCCCTATGAGATTGGAAGTTGTGTCTCACCCAAGATTGAAGATCGGATGTAAAACGGTCTCGCTTCCCCCTTTGCAATCTAACGGGCTTCTCCATCGCAAAATGACCAAAGGTGGTGCTTTTAGGTCCAAAATGTGCTCTGGGGAACAATTGGGACAAGTCTAAGTTGAAAATGAAATGAAATGGCCAAGCCTTGCTTTTATTCACAAAATAACCGGTTCGTACAGACCGTGAGCCGCACGGCTTCATTTGCCCTCTCGGACAAAACCGCACGGCTACATTAGCCATCTCAGAAAAATTCTGCAACAACCAAGTTGCTGCCCAAGGGAGTTTTCACCCCACTTTTTCAACCAAAACCGTACAAAAACATATCCGTAAGCCATTCAAGCATTTATACACCATTATAAATCATTTTGGCCCAGCCCCGATTCCAAGCAAAAAATCGCCCCCAAGGCTCGAGATAATATGCAAATTAAAAAAGCATGAATTAGAAAAGTAAATAAAGCATAAATACAATGTCTTCGCCCCATCGGCGCGTAATAAAGCAAAAAATAAACAAAGTGTGCATAAATCTTGTCCATTGTTTGTTTTTGTTCCAAGTCTATTCTAGAGACCTCCTAGGCCTCCGATTCTTCCTCCTCCTCATCACCGCTCGCCTCATAAATGCTAGCCTCCCTCATCAAGTCCTCCCGGTCGCTCACGTCGACAAATGGACATTATCGTGCCCGTACTCGGCCGCCCGCTCCGTAATGTCGGCGTTGGGTCCCCGCCCCGAGGCATGGCACCGGAAGAGTACTCCGAGGCCGATGAGGTAGACGCCGTGCTCCCGACATGCCGTCTCTTGCGCCCGGGCTCCCGTGCATCCGCCGCCGCCTTTGAAGCGCAGCCGGCTTCCTCGAAGGGACCGACACATGTCCTTCCAGCCCCTATTCTCGCCCGATCGCCTATCATAAGTGCGAAATGAACCCGAGAAAAAGAAGAGAAAATCTCGAAAATCTCAGAAAATCTCAAAAGCAAAGAAAGCTGCAAAAGGGAAAGACCCTAAAAGTATACTTACAGTGCTGTCAGGCGGCAAGGTGTACTGGGGCTCCCTAGCATCGGGGACAGGTATCCTCAATCTCCTCGGTACTCCATGGACCACATAGGACAGATGCGCGGGGAGGGATCGGCGGGTCGCAGGGCTCATCCTCCCCATATCCCCGAGTCACCGCGCCTTCACTAGCTTCGTGGCATCCTCGAATGCTGCTCCATAAACACAGCAGATAGGGGGTATCCATGTCAAAGTACTCCTCACGGCCACGCCCGCCCGGTACCTAGCAATCTCGTCCTTCCGGCCAATCCTCGGGCCGCAAAGCATCCGTGGCCGGGAGGATCCCGAGGAGTAATGGCGTCCAATGGAGGGACATGACCATGCCGCCTCGAAAACGGTCCCCCAAGTAAATGACATCACATGTCGCCCCAGTGAGCCATCTCCTTTGCCTAGTCGCCTCAATGGCATCTCCCAAAGCAAAATCTCCGGATACCTGCCCCAAGGGTAGAAGTCCACTCCATCGTGCCCATCCCTGTTGATGACTGGCCTCACCATTTTGTAGTCGAAGGTGATCCGGGTCTTCCCCGTGAATTTATCCCTCGCATCCCCCCTCACGCGAACCATAGCAGGGAAAATGGTGATATCACTCTGTTGGTTCCAAGGAAAGAACCCGATCACCTCACAAAACCAGGCCTGCATATTCAAAACATCAAAAAGGTCATTCTCTCTCTCATAAAAGTCTCAAGACAGAAAAGAGAAAAGAGAAAAGAAAGAGAGACTACCTCGAGGGCAAAGGAGAAAAGTCCATAGAAGCAGCCTTGTTCCGGCTGTACATGTCCAAGGAGAAGTAGAGCTCCGCCAATCCGGCCTCTCCCCAAGAGACCGTCCCTATCCCATCCACATCCTCCAGAGAGTCGAGAAGGCAAGTCATGGCCAGTGTCCCAGAATTAGCAAAAATAGTGACTGACAGCATCAACCACACAAATGCTCTAGCAAGCTGGTGGGCGGTCACATCATTAGCAGCAAAGTTCTGCATGCAGTTCTGGACTGCCACCTCGACATTCCGCGTCTCCATACCCAGCCCCTTGGGAATCAACTCAAATCCAACCAAATTCTGAAATTCCTCAGCTGTAATGTGGTCTCTCCAAGTCACGGGCCTCCCGGTGAACTGTAGGCCAGTAATAGCTGTGAAATCGGCAGGAGTCACTGTCGCCTCTCCCAGCTCAGATGGAAGCTATGGGTGCTATCCCACCAGAACTCAGAAAGGGCCTGGATCAAGCCCTTTCTCTTAGAGGTGATATGAACACCCCTGCCGATAGCCTCGACGAATGAATCCAGGCCGATAGCCCTCACCAAATCCTTGGGGTTCACCCCATTCTTCTCGAAATCCGGCATCCTCTGCCAAAGCTTGACTGCAATCTCTGATGGTCCTCTAGACTTTTTCTCCTGTAGACAAGCAAAGCACAAAAGAAATGTGTCAGTCCTTCACCATTTTCAAAAGCATGCATATATTCAAAAAGTGCACATGTTTTCAAAAGAAAAGCATTCATAAAGTTTTTCTAGCATCCCTTGCAGCAAAAAAGCGTTTTTCATCACTTGAAACACGTCATGTCAAGTCTCATTGCTTTCCTAAAGCACAAAATCACAATTTTCACAAAATTCTTTGCACATAAGCATTATTCTTTCAAAAAATGGCATGCATGAATCCTTTTCATCTTCCAAAATCTTGTTTCTCATTGATAATCAAAATTTTGACTTAGTTCTAGCACATGCAAGAACTCCGTCTCACTTTAAACAATTATCATTCTTACTTTATTTTCGAGAAAAAAGTGGGTCATTCTCATTATTTTTGTCAAATAAATTGCGCATGCATGTTCTTAGCCTCATAGGTTATTCATCATCAATATCTCAAAATCATTCAAAAATCCTAGGAAAATCCTAGAAAATTCCTAAGTTCGGGTCAAGCCCTAAATCAATCAAAATTCAATCAAAATCGACGGAATTGAGCCAAATAAGAATGCTTACCCCAACCGGACGCGGGTTCGTCGATTTGTGCTCTCTTCTTCCCGGGTAAAGCTCCGACGGAGGCGTAAGAAAGTCATACTTTCTTTCCGTTCGCACGAGCTCCTTTCTTCTCCTCCGAGCGGCCGCGGAGATATTTCTTCTTGCTTGCCTCGGTATAGGATTGCCCTCCGGATCCATCTCAAATCAAAGGAAGCAAAGGAAATTGAAGGAATTCGAAATTTCTCTTCCTCCTCTCTCTCTCTCTGCGTTCTTGGGCGGCAACACAATGCCAATGGCCCGTTCAAATCTGATTTTAAATAATCTAAAAAAAACAGTTTTCTAGCCGTACGGCTCCTTTTTCTCCATCTCATGCCGGGCGGCCTCATTCTCTCTGAGCAGAAAATTACAATCCTGCCCCTGGACCCTCCACTTGGGCATGCAATTCACGTTATCTTTTAACTAAGATAACATCTTTTTCAGAAGATATCCTTTATCTCTTAAGCAATTAAGCTTTTTTTCCCAGTCGCCTCCGTTAATTCCGTTATAACGGGATAATGCTAGGTGACAGCCTCCATTAATTGTCAAAACCCTCAAGGATCCTAGACATCGTTCCTAACTATCTAGTGATGCTTGAACTACGATCAAGGCTTGATTCCTCCGGGATACGTAGGTAGCCTTTTATAAAAGGTCCAGCCATCCGACCACTTTGGTCACCCTGTTCCTCCGTCACTCCTCAGTGATGAAGTAGTCCCTCATAAGAGACTTTGTTATCCGACCACCTCGGTCACTTCTAGCATATCCCCAGTAGGATCAATTGCTTGACCTCCTAGGTCATTTTCTCTTCTATTTCCCCAGCAAGAGACCAGTTTTCTCTTCTTCATTCCTCAGCGGATCCTACTCCGAACTACGGCCTGGCTTGATTCCTCCGGGATACGTAGGTAGCCTTTCATAAGAGGTTCAGCCACTCGACCACCTCGGTCTCCCAATCCGTCTCGGCATTCGCCGATCGGATCCTTTTCTATCGACAACCCCACTCGCCTTGCAAGTGACGTTGCCGAGGGGCTTACTGTAAGTACCCAAATCCGGCTCATGCCTTCGGTTAAATTTCGGCAATTTCGGTAAGTTTTCCGGTAATTCCCCGGACCTTCCTAGTGTTCCGGAAATATTCCGGAACAGTTCCAAATTAATTAAAGGCTGAAGAGGAGCCTTCCTAATTAAGAAACACGTTTTTTCTTAATTAGGAAGAAGTTTCTAGAATTTGCCACCTTGCATGGTTCTAGAAATGCTGAGTCACAATGGATAATGCCGCACGGCTGCATTAGCTTGAGGTCCCTAGCCGCACGGCCTCATTGGCGATTTCCAGACTGCCTATAAATAGATCCCTCCTCTACCCATTTTCAAAAAAAGAAGAACAAGAGGCATCAATTACTCATATTACGAAGAAATACTCCCAAGAAGCTGCTGGAAGTCCAAGAAGGTGAAGAAGAAGGCCAAGAAGCTACCTCCCTCCTCCTTGAAGATCCAAGATCAACCTCTCCTCCTAGCTCCATCAAAAGAAGAAGGAAGCCATTGGTAACCTTGCACGCCCTAACCTTGCATCCTAATAGCTTTATAAATTGCTCATTGCATTGCCTTTATATTGCTTGGGACTTGGTAGATTAAAGATCACATCTTTATATTCCCCCTTCCCCTTTTGCATGCATTAGACATCATTTGTCATAAAAAATGTAGTCTTTCCCTATAAAGGTGCATCCTTTGCACCTAAAACCCCCATTTTCCAATAAAAATGTCATCTTTATGGATCCTTTGCATATAAAAATCAAATCTTTTCAATCAAAATGCATCCTTTGCATTCAAAATCCCTTTTCCAAACATCATTTGCTTTAAAGATCATGTCTTTACCATAAACTAGCATCATATGCTTTTCAAAATGCAATCTTTATGCATCATTTGCATAATGAATGCCAATTTCTTCATAAAAATGCATCATTTGCATAAAAATCATATCTTTATGCATCATTTGCAATAAAGATCATTTCTTTGAATCAAATGCATCATTTGCAATCCAAAAATGTCATCTTTTCATTAAAAATGTCATTTTTACATACATTCCCCCATTCCCCATTAGTAACCTCGAAACGGACCGATGTAAAAGATCCTATCTTTACATCGTACCTTCCATAAAGGTTTCATAATCTCTTTAGAAAAGGGACACCTTTGAACCCTATATCTCCGATTATCACTTAAGATGAGTATGAAGCATCTATACGAGCTCGACCATCTTAAAGTGTAGGATTGATGGGCTAAGGACCCTCCTTTTCTAAAGAACCTCATCTTTGACTACAAAGAGAGTCATTCTCTCGATCACGCAAGTCTCAAGGTCCAAAAAATGCGATGATCACAAGTCCAAGATGAGGGCGGGATCATAATCCCGAATACATAAAATCCAAGAAATCCCGAGCGACAACCAACAAATGGTTTGTACGTCCGGAAGACGACTTGTGACATTCCCTCCTTATCATCAAACACATGCACACAAGAAAGCACGCAAGCAAGCACGATTAATGGGATCTTGGGAGACTTGCTCCGGCAAGGCACCTTGGGTGAACGACGATCCGTTCTTCCCAAGGGGTAACTTAACCTCCGAACCCATAAAACCTTTTTTCAAAGTTTTGAGGTAATCAAAATGGCGTGGCGACTCCGTTTTTCAAATTAAACCGGATGTCTTCAAACTAGCGTGAATCCAACAAACACAAAATTTTGGGCACACATTCACACATCCCTATTATTTTCAAATAGGGATGATCTTGTTAAACACGTACGGGATATCGCGGCCCGTCAAAATATAACCCTTTCTATAGGAGATTCGAGGAAGACAAGTGGCAAGATCCTAGGCTACACGAAGATTGTATGCCATTTTGGTGGCAAGTACAGGTCCGGAAAAACTAAAGATGTGAGGTTGACTAGTACGAAGAAGATTGGGTGCAATTTTGAAATCCGGGCCAAAGATAGGGGTGATGGGGTATGGGGTTACGTTGTGAAGCATGGTTTTCATAATCATGACTTTCCAACGTATCCCGAAGGTCATCCGTTGGGTAAATTGACTAGTTCTGAATATAAGGAGGTGTGTAGCGCAAGTCAGTCTTCGGTGCATCCAAATAACATTCTAACAGTGTTAAAGAGGAAGGATGAGAAGAACGTGAGTACTCCGAAACACGTCCACAATGCCCTCACAAAATGCAAGTCACAAGAACGACAAGGGAGATCCTCGCTTCAACGGTTCATAAAAGCACTCGAGGATAAGCAATATACCGTCTTCATGAGGAAAGCTAACGAGAGTGACATGATCGGTGACATATTCTTCTCTCACCCACGAGCATCGGATATGCTTAACTGTTTTCCATATGTAGTACAAGGTAAATTTTTGATTTTTTTGAATCTGTTTTTTGACTGTGTTTTCCACAAGTCGTATGCATTTTTTTGAATTGCAATTTTATTCATTTCTAACTTTATTTCTCTTTAAATGATACAAGGTGACTGCACTTACAACACCAACTGCTATGGAATGGCATTACTTGAGATTATAGGATTTACTTCAATGGGAAAGAATTTCACAATTGCATATGCGTTCCTCCAAAATGAGAAGACTGAGAATTACACATGGGCACTCAAGAATTTGCAAAGTCTTTTTCATACTCCCCACATGCCAACTGTTTTCTTAACTGATCGTGACTTGGCTTTCATTAATCTTTGTCCAAATGGTATTTCCCGAGACCGCACACCATTTGTGTCGAAGGCATATCGAAGTCAATGTTAAAAGGAGAGCATTGGCTAAAACTGGTAGCAATGAGTTTGCACTATCATTCATGAGGAGATTTAATGAAGCAATATCAGCCGCTACTCGCGAAGAGTGGGACACCCGTTGGCAATTGTTTTGCGATCATTACAGATCTTATCCTGATTTATTGACCTACCTCCGCGAGACTTGGATTCCTCCATACTCTACGAATATTTTGCCGATGCACACGTATCGATGCTTGCACTTCGGAACCCACACCATGAACAGGGCTGAGAGTGAGCATAACAGGTTGAAGAAGGCCTTGGGGAGTGCTTCTTCTACTTTTGACACATTATTCAAAAAGGCTCATGAGATTATGGAAATCCAAATAACAACAATCAAAGCTACTATGGAGCAATCAAAGAGTAGAATTCCAAATGATATGAAGACATGTGATCTGTATCACGACATATTGGGGCGAGTGTCAAAGGAAGCTTTGGACATCATCAAAGAAGAGCGGAGTCGTTGTAGGGATAATGTCATGGATCCTTCAGGCTGTGGGTGTTACCTGAGGCGAACACATGGACTTCCATGTAGTCACGAGATTGCATGCATACAAAACTCTGGGGGCCGGATTGAGTTGTCCTCGATTCATGATTTTTGGAAGAAGTTGGACATTGAAGTAGAATACTGTCCCACTGGACCTGATTTTGAAGTTGTGTTGAATGAACTGCAGAACGCACCTGGACCGGTAAAGAGAAGGTTATTTCAAACGATAAATGAAGGGCTACATCCACAAACCGGAGATGCTTCTGAGCCGGATCATATTTCAAAGGCAAATAAACCCCGGACCACCAGTTGTAGAGTACTGTCAGATTGGGAGCGTACCGACAGACATTTTGGAGTCCCCACTACACCACCCTCCACTAGAAGCAGGTCTAGATCTTTATTTATTGCATCAACCCAATCAGGTTTGATGTCGCGGGAGTCACCAAATCCGAAATCAGCTTCAAACACTACACCATCTAGCCCTACCACTCCTACATCTCTTCCACCACTAGCTGCTTCAGGTCGTGGGAGAGGTCGAGGTCGAGGTCGAGGTCGGGGACGGGGACGGGGACGGGGTCGTGGAAATGGACAAGTCAATGATATACATACTTCTGTGCATAGGATGTTGCTTACCCCTCTCATTGTCCCATTTATTGATGGCTTCACAGATGTGATGGGTGATGGAAATTGTGGATATAGAGCAGTAGCAGCGCAAATATACGGAACAGAGGAGATGTGGCAAAGAGTGCGCTCAGATTGTGCCAAGGAGCTGCTTCATCGCCGCGAGCTTTATGAGAGAGTTATGCCTTGGAGAGATATGGACGAGCTCTATAGTCGCATTACTCACTATGCCTCCCCTTGTTCGGAATATTATTGGTTGATACTCCCAGAGATAGGGCACATCATAGCCACGGTGTATAATGTGGTGTTTGTCTCGTACTCGCAAACCGCTGGCTTCACATGCCTACCAGTGACTGTACCACAAGGAACAGGACCACCCACACACACACTTGTGTTGGGACATGTGGGAAACCATTTTATATTGGTATGATACTTTAATTCGTTATATTTAACTATCTTATTTAAATTTGTTATATTTAACTATATTTTCTAAATTTGTTATATTTGACTATTTTATTACTTTTGCAGCTGCACATGTCCGATAGTGATTACCCGATACCATCAGTAGCACTATATTGGGGGAGCAACGTGATCCAAGCGCAAGTAGCCTGATCATGCCATACAGAACTCGGATAGAAACATTCAACCGACTCTCAATTATGGCGAACGAAGCACGAATTGTAGGAAATAGGCCATAGTTTATGTGTATAGCGTATTGATAATTTTTTTATGAAGTTTTGGGACGGATATAGTATATTAAAATTGGATCACTTGATGTAGTACTTAAATTATAGTTTTGATGTATGGATACATTAGTTTGTTTGTTTCAGTGTCTGTTTTTTTTTCATTACAGAGACCATCTCGTGTGCTTATACACGAGATGGAATATCATAACTCGTATAAATATACACGACGTATTTCATTTATGTCGTATGTACATTACACGAAATACACTAACTACCCAGTAATGTATCTCGTGTGTGTTCATACGAGATGAAAGAAAACATGTCGTGTGTATATATACGAGATGAGTCAAACCATCTCGTGTATAAGCACACGAGATGGTCTCTGTACTGAAAAAAAAACAGCCACTGAAACTAACAAACTGATACAAACAAACTGAAACACAAACTGAAACAAACTGATTCCAATACATCAAACCAGAATCACAAATCATTTATTAACAAATCCCAAAAACATAAACTTGTTTTGTAACCAGAATTTACAAACATATTCCAAAATTTACAAACCAGAATCACAAATACAAACATTGTATCCCAAAATGAACATATCCTAAAACATAAACAACCAAATCTTAAACTACATAATCATCAAGCGTCTCCTAATAGATCGTGCGCCCGTCTAATCTGATCTATGACATCCGCGGGTAACCTGTCATCCGTGAGCAGCGGAAGTAGTATGCCTCGTGCCTCTACAACCCTAGGTGGTGGTGGAACGTTAACTAGGGCATCATGATTCGGATTAGTAATCCGAACATGAGTCCTAGCCAGGACCACTGCATATACGTGGAAGTAACAGGATCAGATGCGCTCACGGACGGCCCCCATCTACGCACTGGATCGAAAACCCCCAAGCCGTCCTCTAACCAATCCTCCCATACCTCATCACGCGTTCCATAGGACTTCTTGTACCCCTTTTGACCGGCCATCAATGAACAATCTCGTACTGCAAGATATGGGGTCTACGGGGATTTTCTCATTGGATCCCAAACTGCCGTGTAACACGGTCAGGCATATACGCTTCCGTGATATCCTGGAAGCGTATAACCCCACGGAAGTATGAGACCGGCAAAAGCGCCTCTGGGGTGGTACCAAAGGGAGTCCAACAAACCTAAAAATGAATTTGTTAGACACCGTCAACAGAAATAATAAATTATAACAATTTGTAAAACTTTAAATATAACTAACTCACCCTATCAACCGTCATCGTGTCCAGGGTATACCGGAACTTCAATAGATGGGGCATATCCCTTCCGGCCGTATCAGTACGTACCCATCTACGAGCCCTCGGCTGGCCCTCCGTCCATAACGGGTCAATATCTCTCCGGAAAAACGAAAAGTGCTCGTATATCCAGGCCTGCAAATGTATGAAATAAATAAGTTAACAATGTTATAACCATAAATACATGTTGTAATTATCAAATGATTGTTAAATATTACCTCTAAAAGACTCAAACAACCACCGATCTGCTTGCATCCGTATCTAGATGCCTTCCCCAACTCCCGGTATAGATATACCAATGCAGCTGTCCCCCAGGATAGAGCCCCCACTCTGTCAATATCCACGCACAATGAAAGGTAGTCTGAGGGCATCTTATCCTGAGTCTTGTCCACGAACAGCGTGGAGCCGAGGAGGAACATGATGTACGTAGAAGCGCGCTCATCGTCAGTCATGTCGGAGGGGACTCAAAGGACCGACGGAGGCCATCTAAAGAGTACGTCGTGCCCTTCCGACATGTATCAAGGCGTGCCCTGATACCGGCTACGTTAGGCTCTGGAACCGCCTTCGTAACAGGGCCACCTGAACAGCTGATACCTACAAATTGAAAATGAAATAATTAATAAAATTGATAAAATTTATGAAATTGATAAAATTTATGTAATTTATAAAAAATAGACAACAAACAATAATATACCTAGGATATGAGTGACGTCATGCATAGTGATCGTCATCTCCCCCCACGGCATGTGGAAGGTATTAGTCTCGGGAGATCACCGTTCCACAAATGCCGTTAGGAGCGCCATGCTAGGCCGGCGAATGGTAGCATCATGTAGGTAATGGAGGCCGGTACCCTGAACACGAGCCCACCAAGCTCTATCATCCGCCGGTAAAGAAGCATGCGAGAACCTGTTGATTCCAAACAAAACATTATAATTAATACTCCCTCTGTTTCAGAAAAACAGTCCCATTTTGATTTTTTTTTAACAAAAAGTCAAAATGGGACTGTTTTTCTGGAACAACGGAGGTTTAAAACAATAACAACAAATAATAAAGCTATTTAATAAACAAATCATATACTTACTTATCTAGAATCTGCTGCCTCGTTTGGCGCTTCAACACCGGCTCACAAGTGGCGTTCTCCCATATCTTACGGGATCGATGATGACCAAACCCGTACAACAAATCAACCTCCTCTGGGCCGCCACCGGGGTTACTCTTAAGCTTCCACTGTTCATCCTTAGCCCCTTTCCCCTTTCTGGCCCGTGCCTCCCGCCTCTTGCGAGGCCTCACAGATAAACTCTCCTCTACCTCCTCCTCCTCCTCCTCCTCCTCATCACTAGATAACTGTCCCTCATGCACAGATGCACCTCGGGAACGAGTACGAGAAGATGAATCCTCCTCTGACCCCGTACAAGAATCTGTACCCTCACTATCTGTCTCATCATCCACAATCTGCTCAATCACGACATTCTTGTCGTGCTTCTTTTTGCTCCGTGCATCTGGTCTAGCTGCAGCTGCCTCCTCGGCCTTCCTCTTTCTATTAGAGGCAGTCGCAGGTTTACGTCCCTACAAAAAATTAAATAAGAGACAATTAATTTTCAAGAATCAGTTGACATTTCGTGTGGAAATACCTGAAATGTTGGTGATCATTTCGTGTAAAAAGACACGAGAAACCTCACCACATATCATGTATTAGAGCACGAAATGCAAACTGATGAATCAATTTACATTTCGTGTCCTAATATACGAAATGTGGAAAGTATCTCGTGTACTACAACACGAAATGGTCACCAACATTTCGTGTATTGGCACACGAAATGTAAACTGATGAATCAGTTTACATTTCGTGTGCCATTACACGAAATGTTGGTGACCATTTCGTGTGTGTTCATACGAAACACACCCCGACATGGCCAGATTATACCCCCACAAATTCGTAACCAATTCCAACAAAAAACCCTAATTTATTTTACCAAATCACAATTAGAACCATTTTGGATAGGTTTACACAACATTAACAGTTATATAATCGGTTTTAGGCATAAAATTGTTGTTGGGTTTTCAAATTTAAATTTTAGGTTAAAAAGAGATTATATTACTTTTGGAGCGGCGGTAGAAGAGGCGGACTTTCCACCGGTGAGAGGGAGGTTTGTCTTCATTTCCGGTGGTGGTGTTGTGGTGGTCGCCGGGTTCGTCGAGTCGAGAGAGAGAGGGGTTCGCCGTTGGTTTTGAGAGAGAGCGAGAACAGTCGAGGGTTTGAAATTGGGGAGGGAGGGGAAGATTTTTTTTTAAGTATATATATGGGTATTTTGGTAATTTTAATATGCCTTGTACATTGTGTGCCTTGTTGTAAGTACGCCTCTGTAAGTACGCCAATCCAATTCGCAACCTTTTCGATGCATTTTAATATAATAAAACTGCATTAAGGGGCGTTTTGGTAAATTCCCGGCCTATCCCGAGACTTCCGGAAACGTTCCATGAGTTTTCCGCGAAGGAAGTACCTTTTGGTACATCATTCATGCCAAAGGACCCCTTGGGAATAAAACCTGTTGGACCTTTTGGGTATTTTCCCGGAATTTTCCAGAAACTGGTTTTTGGTGCCAAAAGCGGTTGAGCCACCTTGTGTCACGCGACAACTTGAGGCATGGAAAGTGGACGCGTAAGGTCGTGCGACATACTAAGGCGACCGCTGCGGCCTATAAATAAGACCCTCCCCTCATTGAAAAGGATCCCAATTCTAGCCTACTGTTACTCTGCCAAAATAGCAGTGTAACGAGCGTCCCAAGCACAAAACCTCTTTCTCTCCTACCTTTCCAACCCACTAATCCCTCTCATCCAAACCCAATTCTCTACCTACACCAATTGGAACCCTTGGATCAGAGCTGTGAGATCTACAACGAAGAATTGAAGGATTCTATATCTGACTAGATATAGAATTCGTGGAATCAACAAGGGTAACAATTCCCTAACCCTCTCTCTCTCTCTCTCTCTCTCTCATTTAATTCCTTGCAATTTTATAGTTCTATTTTGTTTGGATTCAGTAATCAGATCCTAGCTATCTGAATTACTGAATCCCAATCGCAATCTCTCTATTTAACTTGCATAGATTGTGTAATCGAGCTCATATTGATTGATTTGGTTGAATTTGGTGTTTGAGCCCCCAAGGGGGTGTGGATCTACCCATATCCACACTCCCTGGGTCGATTTGACGTTGTTTATGTTTTTCGTTCATAATTCAGCTTGTTAATTAGATACGTATAGCTTACGTTAATTTCGAGTTCATATTGTGAGGTTTCGCAGAAGGCTCATATGTGTCACGCGACACCTTCGTCCCAGTGATCTGTGTCACGCGACACATGTGGTCAGGGTACGATGTGTCATGCGACACACATGACCCATCTGCGGTGACTCTTTTCCTTTATGTCTGTTCTAGTTTGTCTGTATCAGGGATGTGGCCTCCCTAAATAATGGGCTCACAATATGTAATTTCTCGTGTCATAATTAATAAGATGCATTTTATCACATTTCGTTTATTATCGATATTTGCACACACTTTGGATTTACTTGGATGTGTTTGATTGAAAGACTCGTCTATGGACGAGGCGTGTTGGGTGAACTCTCGGTTCTTCCCAACACTTAACCTGACCCCCGAACTCATGTTTTCTCTCTAAAACAAAGGTTTTAAATGTTTCCTCTTAAAACGGCGTGGCGACTCCTTATATATATTTATATATATATTTTCGGCAGCGCGCATTCGGTGGCGACTTCTTTGGGGACTTCAAACATTTGCAAACCTGTTTTTCAAGTGTTGAGTGGGTCAAGCTTTTATTTAGTCAAACATCCAATACATCCATTTTGTGTGCATTATTTGATAATCATTTGTGATTCATACATCTTGTTGATTATGGAACTTGTGAGCCCTTTGTGCTTGTGGTCATTTTTTTTGTGCATTAGTCTTCTTTTTGTGTTGCTCTTGCTATGGTAAAACAGGGGCTGATTTGATGATTGAAGAGCTGCTGGTTCAGTGACCATCCAGGTCGTGCGACACCTTTTGTCTCTGGTTGTCCTGTGTCACGCGACAAAAGGTGGCCACCGAACGTAACATCAGAGCTGGTTTGAGGGCGATCCCTTGAATCAAGCGTGACTCAATTGATTGTTGTTCCACTGTTTATCCTGTGTGAGGGTGTGTGTTGTTTTCTTTTTTTTTTTAAAAAAATATATATATATATAAAAAAATCATTTTCATAAATAAAGGAACATAGCCATCCCGCACACTACACCACGTAGATCTAGAACCCTCGGGTGCGACTGACGGCATCGCGGACGGCCATAAAATTCGCCTACGCTTGAGCGCCTAATGTCAAACCCATACCCCTAGTGCATTATAGGTGGCGCCACACCTTTAAACTTCACCCAAAACGGTTGGTTTTCGACACGCCATTTTTTCAAATACACTAAAATGAGTTGTTTCAAAAATTTTAATAAGCTTTCGTACCTCCCCCAAACCCTAGCACGTGTGGGCATGTTGCCATCGCAACATGGTTTCACGAGAGGACATGTCGTTCCCACGGCATGTTCTAACGAGAGATCATGTCGCTTTGTCAACGTGCACCAACGAGAGGTCATGCCGGATTTTTCCTTGAAATTCTTCAGGAATAACCGTTATGCTGCCCAAATTTCTTCAGAAATTGGGGCTGCTCGTCCATCCCATAAATGCTTCGGTTTTGTTTAGGTACTGTCGCCTATTATTAATTTTGAAACAACGCATTTGGTGTATTTGTGGATGATGTGTCATAGGTTCCCCAGATCTAGATTGCGTGAAATAAAGGATTAGCCTTTCCCAACCGGCTCTAGGACTTAAAAGACACCGATTTCTACTTGAAGATTAATAAAGTGTTGCACGAGTCCGTCTCCTTTCCCGTTATTCCCTCTCCCGTACCTTCTCAAGATTCTATATTCTCAGCCTTATACACGCTCTCACCTCTTCACCTTTGCAAAGGTTACGGCAAGTTGGGTGTGCGCTCTCGTTCCCAGCGCTCAGTGGTCCATATTCATGAGGCGGAAGCAGTTCAAGTGCCCGAGCAGTCGTCCATCTGACTCAGAATCCAAAATGCTCGGTGCAGAGAAGACTATGGCCCACAAATCTGGAAGCGCATATCCCATGGGTCAGCAGCAGAGTGCAAAAGGAGTGTCCATCAAGAAGTTGCGAGCTACACTTGAAGACATTTTTTCCTCACAAGCAGGAGGCCTGGTTGTTTGCTCAGATTGCTAAAGATAAGGAGGACGACCTATAAATGACAAAGAGATCGAGAAGGGTCCTCACCGCACCGATGGCAACGATGCTCAATGTTGAAGAAGTCAATCAGTCCTCGTAGGGTCTAGAATGTCCACTGTCGGACATGAGTCTGTCGAGTCCAAGTTGGACCAATTTTGCTTTGCAGTGATAAAAATCTTTGTTTCTCTTCTTGCTAGACTCGAGACATCACTAGTATACCTACGTTACACTCAATTGAAATGGTCTTATTCCAAATGATCACTTGTGCTGCTCACCGACTAACGCTTTGAAATGGCTAATGTTTGAATTGATCGGAGTGAGAAAATCGACTGATATCCTTCCCAGAGTGGGGCTTATCAACTCCCCACCTCGATTCCCATATGCTCACATCTCTTTCCGTCATCCTCGTAATCTCGTTGTTCGATGAATTTGCACGGATCTTTCTCAGAGTAAGCTTAAGCAAGCGACGAAGACTCAACGTTCGGATCATCCGGTAGGGGTTGCGGTTGAAACCTTTCACCCTTAGGAAAACCATTACCTCACCCTCACCAAATAATATCCCTTCATTTCAAGATCGGCATGTTTTGAAACCCGTTCAACCATCTCAAGAAGAAGAGGGACTATCCTTGAGACTCCCGTGATTCAAAGAAAGATCGACCGTCTCCAAGCGCAAGAACAACGGAAAGCAATGATCCATCCTGGGGACTAGCTGAAATTCTCCTCTCAAAAGAAAAAAGAGAGAGACAAAAATAAAAAAAAATATACAAAAAAAAAGATACAAAAAGAAGAAAAGAAAAGAAAGGAAAGAAAAAGAGAGTTTAGTCCCCAGCGATCCTCTCAGAAGCGAAAGTCAAAAGATTCGGTCATTACTCAAAGAGGAGTCTCAAAGTGAATAAAGAGACAGCACGGATGTCCCTCACCAGTACCTCTAACCAATCCCAAGCCGTCCTCTCGATTTTAGAGGACAATCCCGTTACCATTACCCTTACCTTTGCCTTTAGCCGAAGCCAAGATTGACCTCTCATCCTTAGAGGCAGCGAAAATGCAATCATGGATCCCCTCACCTTAGAAATCCCAAACACCTACCCAAGAGCCAACCTCTCATTTTTAGAGGTACAGTCAGCAAAAAGCCTAGCCGACCTCTCATTTTAAGAGGTCATGATATCCCTAAATCACCCAAAGACCGATCGAAGCCCTGAAGCCCAGTCGCAGTTCCTACCGGATAGCAGCTTCATTCCAATATCGTCGAGATCTAAAACATATTATTGCTTAAAACGGAGCCAAGTCCATCCCGGCTCAAAAGATTATCAAGCGAAGATTGTGCAAATTCCGTCCGTTCATTCGACATTGTATGTGAGCATATTTCATTTCTCCTTCAAAAACACTTGCCGTGGACGTCCCACTGGGGCTTCACATCTGTGTCTCTTAGTGACACTCTAAGAGGACATATTCTTTCAATTCTCAAAATCCTCAAAAGTCCTCACATCCTCGAATTTCAACGTTCATTCTTTTCATTCGGGATAACCCGAACTACGGCGACCTGAGCTCCTCCCAAGGAGGGGAACGTAGGCAACCATAACTGGTTCGGTCGAAAGCACAAACAAATCTCAGAAAATCTGGTCTCCTCAAGGACCATGCCCATACACCTTCCATCCTTCCGAATTTGATCTCGATATCAGTGGGCTTTCTCCTCAGGATTGATATAAAATATTTGCTCATATCAGCTTTGGCGGTTGACTAACCCGAACATCAATAAAGGATTTTAAGCAGCTTTGTGATCATCACGAATAAGACAAGTTTTCAAGTGTCTCGAAAAGTCTTCTATTTCTACATCATAGGAAGATAGAGCTAAACACCGTTTCGGTCAGCAGGGGCTTCCATACACTTTCCACACCTTGTGATGCTTATGCTCTCTCAAAAGAGTCAAACCCAAAGCGAGAGTGTCATACACAGAACTCGGGATTCATTTCCCACCCTCGAAGGATGTGCCCCTGCACGTAAACACTTCCGAGTCTTGTCCATCGACTGATTGACTACGATTTGAAATGATGAATTGCCTCTGTGGCCACAAGATGACTTTGCCTGCGATGAAGCTGCATGGATTTGTCCTCAAGCTGGGGCTTTGGTTAAGGTGTCCCTCCGGCTCTCCTTACCAGATTCCCTCCAAGATTGCTTTGCACTGTCAACTGGGGCTTCGCCAAACCAGGATTGCTCTTTGCCCCCCTCTGCTGCTTGCTATCTCAGATGCGCGATACACTCTGTCCTCACTAGCAATGGACCTGCTGCAATCTATATTCTCGGGAGCGTCCCCGACTTGCCTAACCGCACCATATCATTTTCCACCTCACGGGAGAGGACCCCTACTATACATACCTGTCCGAAACAATCCCAAAACTTCATGAATAAACCTGGCAAAACTGACCTTTAACCCAATAATCGCATTTTATTTCCCAGAACAGACAGACTCGTGCAAACAAGCTAACATAAATTAATCTTTGCTAACAAGATAAGCTTATTTAGGCATAACACTGGGAGTTGTTGTTTTACCCTCGCAGGTACAATAATCAATTGAGTCTCAAGACTGGCCCTCAGACCAAACTAAGAAAGAAAGAAACAGAAAAAGGCAAAGTCCCCAGTTTCACAAGCAAAGCTCAGGACATGAAAGAAAGAACAACAAGAGAGCAGGAAAGAAGTAGCGTGAGCCCTCCGGAAGCTACACTTATCCCCAGCAGAGCAGAAACAACAAGGGTAGTCTAAGACCTTCCGACAGCTGCGAGTGAGCACAATACAGGTATGAACGCATATTTCTTTCAAGCATCTAGTCATCGTATCATGTCGTTACAAAATTGGTTCGAGACACCATAGTTCTCACAATATTCACAAAATTGGTTCGAGACACCATAGATCTCACAATATTTTCAAAATTGGTTCGAGACACCATAGATCTCACAACATTTTCAAAATTGGTCCGAGACACCATAGTTCTCACAAAATTGGTTCGAGACACCATATAGTAATTTTTGCTAACAAGATAGGCTTATTCAAGTGTAGCGCGTTGGAGTTGTTGTTTTACCCCCGCAGGTACAATAATCAATTAAGTCTCGACGACTGGACCTCCGAACAAACTGGAGAAGAAAGAACAAAAAAAAAAAAGCATGCGTATCTGATGACCCCAAGAAGAGCTAGACAATACCGAAACCCGGGGAAAAAGCCTCTCAAGCGAGCCAAACCAAGAAAAGCCTCTCAAGCGAGCCAAACCAAAAAAAGCCTCTCAAGCGAGCCAAACCTTAAAAGCCTCTCAAGCAGAGCCAAACCAAGAAAAGCCTCTCAAGCAGAGCCAAACCCAAGAAAAGCCTCTCAAGCAGAGCCAAACCAAAGGAAAAAGCCTCTCTAGCGGAGCCCACCAAGAGAAAAAGCCTCTAAGCAGAGCCAAACCAAAAAAAAAAAAAAGCCTCTCAAGCGAGCCAAACCTTAAAAGCCTCTCTAACGGAGCACACAAAGAAGAAAAGCCTCTCTAGCGGAGCACACAAAGGAAAAAGCCTCTCTAGCGGAGCCCACCAAGAAGAAAAGCCTCTCAAGCAGAGCCAAACCAAGAAAAGCCTCTCAAGCAGAGCCAAACCCAGAAAAGCCTCTCTAGCGGAGCACACAAAGAAGAAAAGCCTCTCTAGCGGAGCACACAAAGAAGAAAAGCCTCTCTAGCGGAGCACACAAAGGAAAAAGCCTCTCTAGCGGAGCCCACCAAGAAGAAAAGCCTCTCAAGTAGAGCCAAACAAAAAAAAAAAAGCCTCTCAAGCAGAGCCAAACCCAAGAAAAGCCTCTCAAGCAGAGCCAAACCAAGAAAAGCCTCTCAAGCAGAGCCAAACCCAGAAAAGCCTCTCTAGCGGAGCCCACCAAGAAGAAAAGCCTCTCAAGCAGAGCCAAACCCAGAAAAGCCTCTCTAGCGGAGCACACAAAGAAGAAAAGCCTCTCTAGCGGAGCACACAAAGAAGAAAAGCCTCTTTAGCGGAGCCCACCAAGAAGAAAAGCCTCTCAAGCAGAGCCAAACCCAAGAAAAGCCTCTCAAGCGGAGCACAACAGAGGTCACATGTAAGCACAACAAAGGTATGAAGACACATCTCTACCCCTTTCTTGCTTGTAGTCAGTATTGGTAATTTCGAACTACGATTTGGCTTGATTCCCTTCTTAAAGGGATACGTAGGAATCCTTTCTCAGAAAGGTCCAGCCATAATTTTCCCCTTCTCACCCTTCTAGCCCTTCACCTTAACCCCAGCCGCTCATTGAGATTGGGTCTTATTTTATCGACAACCCCACTTTTTCCAAAAGTGACATTGCCGAGGGGCTCTGTAAGTACGCCAATCCAATTCGCAACCTTTTCGATGCATTTTAATATAATAAAACTGCATTAAGGGGCATTTTGGTAAATTCCCAGCCTATCCCGAGACTTCCGGAAACGTTCCATGAGTTTCCCGCGAAGGAAGTACCTTTTGGTACATCATTCATGCCAAAGGACCCCTTGGGAATAAAACCTGTTGGACCTTTTGGGTATTTTCCGAATGTTCCGTAAACCGGTTTTTGGCGCCAAAAGCGGTTGAGCCACCTTGTGTCACGCGACAACTTGAGGCATGGAAAGTGGACGCGTAAGGTCATGCGACATACTAAGGCGACCCCTGCGGCTATAAATAAGACCCTCCCCCTCATTGAAAAGGATCCCAATTCTAGCCTACTGTTACTCTGCCAAAATAGCAGTGTAACGAGCGTCCCAAGCACAAAACCTCTCTCTCTCCTACCTTTCCAACCCACTAATCCCTCTCATCCAAACCCAATTCTCTACCTACACCAATTGGAACCCTTGGGTCAGAGCTGTGAGATCTACAACGAAAAATTGAAGGATTCTATATCTGACTAGATATAGAATTCGTGGAATCAACAAGGGTAACAATTCCCTAACCCTCTCTCTCTCTCTCTCTCATTTAATTCCTTGCAATTTTATAGTTCTATTTTGTGTGGATTCGATAATCGGATCCTAGCTATCGAATTCGAATCCCAATCGCAATCTCTCTGTTTAACTTGCATAGATTGTGTAATCGAGCTCATATTGATTGATTTGGTTGAATTTGGTGTTTGAGCCCCGAGGGGTGTGGATCTACCCATATCCACACTCCCCGGGTCGATTTGACGTTGTTTATGTTTTTCGTTCATAATTGACTTGTTAATTAGATACGTATAGCTTACATTAATTTCGAGTTCATATTGTGAGGTTTCGCAGAAGGCTCATATGTGTCACGCGACACCTTCGTCCCCAAGTGATCCGTGTCACGCGACACATGTGGTCACTGGTACGATGTGTCATGCGACACACATGACCCATCTGCAGTGACTCTTTTCCTTTGTAATCTGTTCTAGTTTGTTTGTATCAGGGATGTGGCCTCCCTAAATAATGGGCTCACAATATGTAATTTCTCGTTTCATAATTAATAAGATGCATTTTATCACATTTCGTTTATTATCGATATTTGCACACACTTTGGATTTACTTGGATGTGTTTGATTGAAAGACTCGTCTATGGACGAGGCGTGTTGGGTGAACTCTCGGTTCTTCCCAACACGTAACCTGACCCCCGAACTCATGTTTTCTCTCTAAAACAAAGGTTTTCAATGTTTCCTCTTAAAACGGCGTGGCGACTCCTTATATATATTTATATATATTTTCGGCGAGCGCGCATTCACTTGTATATAGTAGCACCCGTCTTCGTCACTAAAGATTAACATCTACTCACCTTCAAGATGATAATACAATCTTTCAACTGATGGTCTCCTATAATGAATAGGAAATTCAAATATTCTCCATATTGCTTCACATGATGAAATGTAGCGACAATCTAAAAATGACTTAATTTTATCATTTTTTTCTACTTCATTTCTGTTAGAATCTGATGTTTCCCCAACAGAGTTTGAAATCTGAATTGTACCTCGATCTGGTCCCTTTGTAACATATTTGAAAATATACTTGATTGATGTTGACTTGTTGCATGCTTCCACATTTATATGGATTTAATATTTTACTTATGTTTAAGTGTTTTCCTCGTATACAAGCTCTCATGGCTTGCCAAAGGAGAGCGATGATGGGCTGGTAGGTAGCCTTGGCAGTTAAGGTTTGTTGGGAATGTGGAGATAATAGTAGAAGGACGAAGAAGCACATAAATATATACAAACACAGACATGCTTTAACTCAATTTCGTGCAATAATTAGGATATTTGAGAGCTTAGGTCTGGCTTTCACGGGCGATTCCATAGTTTGGGTCATTTGAGAAGGATTTTTTTTTAATTTCATAGGGTTCTTAAAATCCAACGATTGTAGTCTAGAGTTTTGAATGATTTCCAGGGAGCCAATCTGTAGAATTGTGATCCTTTTTGAACTATATTCTGTACCACAGTATGGAACTCTAATGCAAATTTATCCCCCATTAGACTATCAGGTAAATCATAGCCTATAATCTCAGATTAATATTTTAAGTTCACATAGATATGGGGGCACGTGGACAAGTGTGGTAGAAGTCGTTCTGCACACCATGCTTCATGATACTTTCTCAAGGGTTTTCAATTATGGTCTCATTTTATTTTTTATTTTATATGTTTGACATTTTCATGTGTGATGAATCTTAACTGTAATATAGAGAGCATTAGCTTCACTTTATCTTCGCCTACCTAATTTTAATACCCCCTCCATCCCATAATAATTGTCTCACTTGACTTGTCAACGTTTTTAAGGAATGTGCTTTACTTGTTTGCACTATACTTGTACAATGGAAAAATTGCACTAAGCTTATTTCTTTATTTAGAAACGTGTCATTTAAATTGGGACTAACCGAAAAGGAAAGTGCGACATTTATTGTGGGTCGGAGGGAGTATTTTATTTTTTTAATTAGCGCATTCGTAGAAATTGTTGATCTATCTGAAATTTACCCTGTTTGCCAGCACATCCGTTCTTCTGTCGATCTCACGTATGCTAAGATGCGATATATTGTATTTTGCAGCGGCAGCAGTGAAAATGCCTCGGGGAGAAGGTCGTGCAACTAAGGATTGAGAATGGTCAGATGGCAAGTCAGATAGGGACTTTGATCAAAGGATAGAAGAATACAGTAAATACAGTTTTGCAGATGTTCATTAGCGGCCAGTATAGGATAGGAGTTGGTAGTGTCTTTATATTTACACTAGTTCAGTGTAGGTTGTACTTTGAGCAAATTATTCAATATACTTCCAACTGTGTACGGAATGAATGGTACAATATTTTCATTTGGTGTCAGTAATGTAGGTTCTACGCCAGATGACATCTGTGAGATATGGATTCAACTTCATTTGTTCCCTGCAACCAAATCAAAAAACTTTTCAAGAGTGGCACGTAGCTACTAATAACATAGACAACAATTGAAAACATTTTCAACTGGCATCTTACTGTGTTCTTTGTCAATATATGGAAAACATCGTCAGTGAAAGTGTGAGCTTTTTAGGGAACAAATACTTGTTTCCTTATTTAAAAAGACTTCTATTATGGTAAGAAGATTTTGGGACTTTCATGGAAGATTTATTAATATCCTACTTTGACTAGGAGATTGTAAATATGTAAATATCTTTTATTTATGTACATAGTTTTATATTAGGACTAACCTACTAATATTTGATTTCCTTGTGAGTGTGTTTTATGTTTTCATATAGGAAAAGAGATCTCACAAAGGAAGATGTTGATTGCATGAAGATCTTCTCCATGGTGCACTATAAATACAAGGTAGTCAGCACATGAGAAGCTACGGAATTTTAGAGAGAAAATTACAAACTCTTCATTGTATTCGACATTGATGATTTTAGGTTGTGAGTGAAGGTTGTGCCTTATATCCTAACTCATATCTAGGTTTTCATAGAGTTCTCTTGTTTTACTTCTGACTAGAATAGATCCTACTTGGAAAAGGGGAGTTGTTCTTGTCGTAGAAGGTGATTAGAACTCGTTTAGTATTTTCATATTTTAGTTTTTCACTTATTTGTTTTTGTAAGAAACAAAAGTTTTTATAGTGAAAAGTTTTTGGGCTTAAGCCTAGTTTGCTGATCACATTGATCGATGGCGTAAATAATTCTTGAGTTATTGCATTTAATTTGCTTTTAATTACTTTATTCCATTGCATTATACGTGGATGTGTGGACGGTTGTGAGACACATCCGTACTCACATCCGTTGTCCTGTTGGGTGATCTAAGTTTCCTAGCTACACGAAACTTTCAATTGGTATCGAGCCAACTCTCGATATATTGCCGAGCGTTGATCCGTAAAGTGTAGTCATTATGGAATGCCAAAATCACCAAAACAGGCCTCCTATCTTGGATGGCACCAATTATTCTCTTTGGAAGTCTAAGATGCGAAATTACATCAAAAGTATTGATGAAAGGGCTTGGATGTGTATTCTTGTTGCATGGCAACCTCCTACTTGTGGAGAAAAAGCCACCTTACGGTGTTGGTGAGTCTATTTTCGAAAGAAAAGCGAAGATCAATGGACTCTTGATGAAATACAAGCCGCAAATTATAATTCAAAAGCTATGGGTGCTATTTCCAGCCATGTTTCGGGAATATGTACAAGCTTATAACAAATGAGAGTATAGCTAAAGCTGCTTGGGATATTTTGCAAACTCAATGTGAGGGAGCACCAAGTGTGAAGGCTACCAGGCTTAGAATTTTAATGGATAGGTTTGAGTTACTTCGAATGGAAGAAACCGAGGACATTGTGTCATATCTCGCTAAGATTCATGAGATTTCGAATGAATGCACAAGTCTAGGAGAATCTATCTCCAATGCAAGACTTGTAAGTAAGATTTTAAGGACCTTACCCGAGAGGTTTAATATAAAAGTGGTGTGATTGAAGAAACAAAAGACACAAACACCGTAGGTCTTGACACGCTTATAGGAATCTTGACTGTGTTTGAGCTTAACCTTGAGGCTCAGAAAAAGAACAGAACACACAGTCTTGCTCTCAAAAGTGCTGCTGCAATTCCAAAAGAGCTTGTGGAATTATCCTCTCAAATTGACAAGTCTAGTCTAGAAGAAGAGGATGTAGCTCTTATCTCAAAGAAGTTCAGTTCAATGCGAAAAAAGAAGGATAAGTAAATTTCCTAACAAACCTACTCTCGGTGCTCTGAAAAATCAAAACCTAGCACCGACACCGGATTCAAGAAACCAAGCTTTGAAAACAAATCATACTCGAATACGTCCAATGTAGGGCATGTCGTGGCTTTGGTCATTATGCCAATGAGTGTGCTAACACACTTAAAAAGAAAGGAATGAGCTTAAATGCTACCCTCAGTGACAGTGAGGATGATGAAGAAGAAGTGGCTAACATGTCTATCATAAGCGCCATTACGTGTTTAATGCCTTTTCTGCGAGATATAGAAGAAGATGCTCTGAAAATTCATTGGATGTGGTCTCGGTTGTGAACACATCCGGTGTCACATCTCGAATTCTTTGAAGCTTGTTTCTCTGTAAAAGGAGATTCAGATGATGAAGATGAAGGAAAGGACATTCCCTATGAAGAACTTTTTGCAACATACAAGGAGCTGCATATAGATTGGATGAAAAGATTGGACAAGATTGAGGTACTTGTTAAGGTAAATAAATCTCTTTCTGATAAATTGGTTTGCTTGTGAAGATGAAAAATTTGTTCTTTCAAAGGAAAATGATGCTCAAAAAGATACCATTGCAAGACTTGAAGTCCTTGTGACCAAAAGAGAAGTTGACCTTGAAAAATTCAAGAATGAATGTGAAAAAATTTGAAAATACTTTTACTAAGTTAAATAAAAGTAAGATGAAAATGGAAGAAGCTTTTTCTGTAGGTCAACGTGACAAAACTGGTTTGGGTTTTGAAAATAATTTTGTAAAGGAGGGATGTGAGGCTTCTACCTCAAAAAGTATGAAAAAACAAGTTTTTAAAGAAAAATTCATTTTGAGTGAGAAAAGACCTAGGAAGAGGCACTACATCTGCCACTACTGCCTAGCTCCTGGTCACATTAGGCTCTTACATTTACAAACTCAAGGCCGACAAAATCTGGTCACTTCAATCGGCCTCAAATGTGTGAGAAGATGTATGCACATCCGAACACACATCCCTGGTAATCTGAGACCTCTGCAACCCAAAAAGAAAAGCGTTAAACAGTGGATGGCCAAACCAATTACCACCTGCAATGTTGTTTACTCTTCCCTCAAGAGTCTTGTCTACGGCTCTTGGTATTTTGATAGTGGGTGCTCTAGGCACATGACTCGGAAACCAAGCGATCCTTCTTGACTATGAAGTAATAAATGGAGGGAAAGTAAATTTTGGTGGAGGTGCTCAAGGAAAGATTGTTGGGAAAGGAACCCTAGATGTTAAGGGTCTCCCAAAATTACACAATGTGTACCATGTGGAAGGCTTGAAAGCCAACCTAATAAGCATCAGTCAACTATGTGATGATGACCTTTATGTGAAATTTGATAATCACTTGTGTGAAGTGTTTGATAAGGATAATACTGTGTGTTTACCGGTCCTAGATCTGCTGATAATTGTTACCAATTTGGTGACAATCTTTCTTGCCTAAGCTCAAAAGCTAATGATGTCAATCTGTGGCACCAAAAATTAGGGCATGCTAGCTGTAGAACTCTGGAAGAACTTCAAAGGTTTGAAGCTATAAAAGGTCTCCCTAAACTGAACTTCAAGAACCCTGATGTCTGTGGTTCACGTCAAAAGGGAAAGCAAACAAAAACATCACATAAAAAGGTTCAACAATGCTCCACTTCTAGGTGTTTGGAGATGATTCATACTGACTTAATGGGACCTATTGAAGTTGAAAGCTTTGGTAGGAAAAAGTATGCCTTTGTGTGTGTTGATGATTATTCTAGGTACACTTGGGTAATGTTCTTAAGGGAAAAGTCAGAAACAATTGGAGAATTCAATAATTGGTACAAAAGGGTGAGAAACCTTTATGGCCTTAAGACTGTGAGAATTAGGTCTGACCATGGCACTGAATATAAGAATCAAATGTTCACCAATTTTTGCAATTCTAAGGGAATCACTCATGAGTTTTCTGCACCAATCACCCCACTGACAAAATGGAATTGCTGAAAGAAAGAATAGAACTTTGCAAGAAATGGCTAGGGTCATGTTAAGTTCTAAAACCTGTCCAAAAAGTATTGGGCGTAAGCTTTAAACACCGCTTGTCACATTGGCAATAGGGTGTTTTTAAGGATTGGTAGCACTGTCACTCCTTACCAAATCCTCCTTGGAAAGAAGCCAACTGTGAAATATTTTCATGTGTTTGGATGTGTTTGCTACATTCTCAATGATAGAGAATATCTGTCCAAGTTTGATTCAAAGAGTGATAAAGCAATTTTCATGGGCTATTCCACTAATAGTAGAGCTTACAGAGTTTTTAATCTCAAAACTAAGACCATTATGGAATCTTGCTAATGTTATTTTTGATGACTCACTTGATCTTAACCTCAAGATCGATGAGGATGATGTTTCGGGTTGCTTACTCGGACTCGGAAAGATACGAAAATAGGTCTGGAGAACCAACAAATGTCGATCTTGAAAAACCTGCGTAACACGATAAGGATGTAACCAAGGATGTGGACACATCCGCCTCCACATCTCGAACCCACATCTGCTCCCACATCCACTCAAACTCAGAATCGAGGATAGTTCCTTCCGATTCGATCGATGATGCTCCGAAGGTAATGTGGATGGGTGTGTGGATAGATCAAGGGATATTCCTTCAAAAATCCAGAAAAACCACCCCACTTCACAAGTTGTGGGAGATGTGCATGCTCAAGTGAGAACTAGACAAAAGGAAAAAGTTGATTATAGAAAGATGGCTGGTTTATGGAGTTGCTCCTCAGCATACTCCCAGGTAAGTTTTTGTTGTTTTGTTTCAAAGATTGAACCTAAGAATGTTGCTGAAGCATTGAAAGATGCTGACTGGATTCTTGCTATGCAAGATGAATTGATTCAATTTGAAAAGAATGAGGTATGGACTCTTGTTCCTAGACCCTCACATGGTAATGTTATAGGAACCAAATGGATTTTCAAGAATAAAACTGATGAGCAAGGCGTGATCACTAGGAATAAAGCTAGGTTAGTTGCTCAAAGTTATACTCAAATAGAGGGAATTGATTTTGAGGAGACATTTGCTCCTGTTGCAAGAATTGAGTCCATTAGGCTTTTATTAGCCATTGCTTGTTATCTCAAGATTACTCTTCATCAAATGGATGTTAAGAGTGCTTTTCTGAATAGGATATTAAATGAGGAATCCTATGTTGAACAACCTAAAGGCTTTGTGGACTCCAAGTATCCTAACCATGTGTATAAGCTGAAGAAAGCTCTGTATGGGCTAAAGCAAGCCCCTAGAGCTTGGTATGGTAGGTTGACTGACCATTTGCTTCAACTAGGATTCAAGAGAGGTGAGGTTGACAAAACACTGTTTGTGAGGAAAAATAAAAAGGAGATTCTTGTGGCACAAATCTATGTAGATGATATTGTGTTTGGGTCAAATTCTGATCCTATGCTAGCTGAATTTGTGGATAGCATGACTTCCACATTTGAGATGAGTATGGTAGGTGAGTTGAATTTTTTCTTAGGCTTACAGATTAAGTATGGTAGGTTGACTGACCATTTGCTTCAACTAGGATTCAAGAGAGGTGAGGTTGACAAAACACTATTTGTGAGGAAAAATAAAAAAGAGATTCTTGTGGCACAAATCTATGTAGATGATATTGTGTTTGGGTCAAATTCTGACCCTATGCTAGCTGAATTTGTGGATAGCATGACTTCCACATTTGAGATGAGTATGGTAGGTGAGTTGAATTTTTTCTTAGGCTTACAGATTAAGCAATTCAAAGATGGCATGTTCATCTCACAGTCTAAGTATGCCAAGAATCTTGTGAAAAAGTTTGAACTTGAACACTCTTCACATCAAAGAACACCAATGAGATCTTCCCAAAAGCTAAGTCATGATTCTGATGGTGAGAGTGTTGATCAAACACTGTACAGAAGCATGATAGGAAGTCTGCTTTACCTCACTGCAAGTAGACCTGACATTATGTATAGTGTGTGTCTTTGTGCAAGATATCAAGCCAACCCTAAGGTGTCCCATCTGAAAGCCTTGAAAAGAATCATTAGATATGTAAGTGGGACTGTGAACCTAGGACTGCATTACTCCAAAGAAACAAACACCAATTTGGTTGGGTACACTGATTCTGATTGGGCTGGAAATAGTGATGATAGAAAGAGTACCACAGGTGGATGTTTCTACCTAGGAAATAACCTTGTGTCTTGGTATAGTAGGAAGCAAAATTGTGTGTCCTTATCCACTGCTGAGGCTGAATATGTTGCCCTTGGGAGCTGCTGCACACAATTGCTTTGGATGAATCAAATGTTAAAAGATTATGGATTGAATAGCAAAGTTTTGACTGCTTTTTGTGATAACAAAAGTGCCTTGGACATATCTAAAAATCCTGTCCAACATTCTAGAACAAAGCACATTGATATTAGACATCATTTCATTAGAGATCTTGTAGAACAAAAAACTGTGTGTCTGGAATTTGTTGGGACTGAAAATCAATTGGCTGATATATTTACAAAGGCATTAGATTTGGAGAGATTTTCCTCCTTGAGAAAGTCTCTTGGCTTGTGTGATATCTAAGGTTGTGAGACCAAATGTGCCTCACATCCTCTAACGCATCTGTATATTAGATTAACTGAAAAAAAAATTATAAAAAAAAATAAATAAATAAAAATAAAAATTCAAAAAATTATCATGCATTAGCACGAAATTTCTCAGTGTGGTCACTTGTGAGTCTTCATCTTTGACATTATTTTTGATCACTTAATTGTGAGCACTTCATGTTCATGTCACCTTTTGGTGACTTGATATAACCTTCCTAGGTATCTCACAGTGGGTGCTTTAAAAGAAAAAAAAATATATGTGAGAAACAGCTGCTTCACCCATAGTATGAAGCCAGACCATTGTGATCAAGTGATTTTCATAAGAAAACTTGAAGTCAAACTTGATAAGATCATTGGGAAAAAGGGCTATCTTTGGGATCAAGTAAAGTGAAAGCTACTCACAATACAAAAATCCACAACAAAAAAATTGGTGGATGCATCCTAGAGGCTGTGCAGATTGGATTATTGCTCATTGACCTTTTGTGATCTAAATGTGTCCCCATATGTGACTCACATCCTATGCCACATCCATAAGCTGAGAATATTTCCACCACCTGTGTGTTTGCATCATGCTAGGCATACTGCATTTTTTAGGACATATATGAGCTTTGTAAATATACTAGTTAATTAATTTTCTTTCTTAATTCATTCTTTGATTTTATAGGTTTTTGATCTCCAATATCTTTCATGAAAGAAAAAGGTGTGTATCAATCCTTGTTTGAAAAGGTTGGAAAATTCAATTGAGATTCTGTTTTAAAATAAAGATATGGCTGAGCTATTTTTGTTTCCATAAAAATCTATCAAAATCTTGTTTTATTTTGATCCCCTATTTCTTAGAAGGTTGTTGTGTGTGGTAACCTCAAAGATTTCTAGCCGTTGGAGGACTCTTAAGGAATTTGGGTTGTGTGAGACCTTTTTGGAGAAGGATTCCTAGTTCTATTTGGAAAGGGGGAGCTGTGAGTATTTATGAGACCTCACATCCGTCCCATCCTCCATAAACCCTTGCTAAAACCTTTTGTTCTTCCTTCTCTTTGCACACAATCTCACACATTGCATTAATTTCTCCTTCTACTGTTCAACCTAACCCAATTCCTCTGTTTAAATGGCCGATCATACCAATATTCATGAGGAAGACGTTCTTGATGTTGTTCCAATCTATGTAGCTAAATGTGAAGCTTCCATTGTCGTCAACCCTGTTATTTCAAAATTCCTTGCTGAATTTACCTCCCCTTCGTCCTCATCTGAACCAATCATGGAAGCTCCGTCGCCTAAATCCCCTACATTGGAACCAATCTCTGAAAACCCTAAGGCTCCAACCTCTCCGGTGATTCCACCATCGGTTGTCGCCCCTATTCCTCCGTCTGTAGAACCTTCCTCAACCAAGAAAAGGAAGCTAGCTCAAGCAAAACCCCTGAAGAAAGCTGCGATCCCTGTTCCCCAACATAATCTTCGAAGATCGCATAGGGTTCGAAAATTGTCAGAGGATGACAAGCTGAAGAACCTGAAGAAATCAGGTGGGAAACCTTCTACCGCCATAGCTTGTGATGATGGTGAAGAAGAAGAAGAAGAGGTAATTGTTCCTCTTGTAAGAACTAGGGCTAAATCTGCTGTTACTCCTCCCTTGGTTGTTGAACCTGTCCCTGTTATTACCCCTTCTGAAAATACTCCCCATAATGATCCCATTGATCCTGTTCCTTCACCACCTTTTGTTCCATCTGATCCTATCATCCCCAATCCTACTCCCACTCCTGTGGTTGATGCTTCTGTTCCTATTTCTGATACTCCTGCTCCTGTGGCTTCAAGCCCTGTTGAAGATCTTATTACTTTTAGTGATGAAGAACCCTTAGCAAGTTTTTGATGGAGCTGAAAGGGAAGAAAAAGGTTGCCCCTACTGATTTAGAGCCTCTTGAGGAAGAAGCTTATGAGTCTGAATCAAGCTATGAGAGTGATGACACTGCATCTGATTTCAACTACAAACTGGGAAGAGAGGAATTCGAACAAGAAAAAGATGACCAAGAAATAGATTCCTCTTCTGATGATGAAACTGAGGTAGAATCCATCAAAGTTCCATTCCCTGCAAAGGATGTGTCTGAGGATGTGCCCACTTGTAAGTACCCAAATCTGGCTCATGCCTTCCGGTTAATTTTCCCGACATTTTCGGTAAGTTTTCCGGTAATTCCCCAGACCTTCCTAGTGTTCCGGAAACATTCCGGAACTGTTTTTTATTAAATAAAGGCTGAAGGGAATCCTTCCTAATTAAGAAACACGTTTTTCTTAATTAGGAGGGAAGGTTCTAGAATAATGCCACCTTGCATGGTTCTAGAATGCTGAGTCACAATGGATAAGCCCGCACGGCTGCATTAGCTCGCTGCCTCTGACCGCACGGCTTCATTAGCCTTATCCGCATCGCCTATAAATAGAGCCCTCCTCTACCCATTTCACACCAACAACAAGACACACAATAGAGATACAATACACTCACAAACACAATCAGACGTGAAGAACACTGTCAAGGCTCAAGAAGGCGAAGAAGAAGCTCAAGAAGCCATCTCCTCCTCCTTGAAGACCCAAGACGAACCTCTCCTCCTAGCTCCGTCCGAAGAAGCGAAGGAAACAATTGGTAACCTCGCACGCCCTAACCTTGCATTTTAATTGATATACTTGCTCATTGCATTCATATATCTTGCTTGGGACTTGGCATTTATTCATAAAGATCACATCTTTATCACCCCTTTCCCTTTTGCATGCATTAAGACCTCATTTGTCATAAAAATGTAGTCTTTTTCATAAAGGTGCATCCTTTGCACCTAAAACCCCCATTTTCAAATAAAAATGTCATTTTTATGCATCATTTGCATATAAAGATCAAATCTTTTCAATAAAAATGCATCCTTTGCATCAAAACCCCTTTTTCAATGCATCATTTGCATAAAAATCCTATCTTTATGCATCATTTGCAATAAAGATCCTTTCTTTAAATCAAAAAGCATCATTTGCTAAAATCAAAAATGTCATCTTTTCATTAAAGAGTCATTTTCATCATGCATTCCCCTTTCCCCAACCTTGGAATGGACCGGTGTAAAAGTTCTCATCTTTGCATCGTTCCTTCCATTAAAGGTTCATGATTTCTTTAGGAAAAGGATAACCTTGAACCCTATATCTCCGATTATCGCTTAAGAATGAGTATGAAGCCTCTATACGAGCTCGACCGTCTTAAAGCGTAGGATTGATGGGCTAAGGACATTCCTTCCTAAAGAACCTCATCTTTGACCAAAAGAGAGTCATTCTCTCGATCACGCAAGTCCCGAGGGTCCCGAGGTTAAAATGCGATGATCACAAGTCACAAGATGAGGACGGGATCATAATCCCGAATACATAAAATTCCAAGGAATCCCGAGCGACAACCAACAAATGGTTTGTACGTCCGGAAGATAACTTGGGACATTTCCCTTTTACTCTCAAACACATGCACACAAAGAAAGCACGCAAGCAAGCACGATTAATGAAATCTTGGGAGACTTGCTCCGGCAAGGCACTTTGGGTGAACGCCAAACGTTCTTCCCAAGGGGTAACTTAACCTCCGAACCCAAGTAAAAACCTTTTTTTCAAAGTTTTGAGGTAATCAAAATGGCGTGGCGACTCCGTTTTTCAAATAACTCGGATGTCTTCAAACTCGCGTGAATCCAACACCAAAATTTGGGGCACCACATTCACAGTTTGGCGACTCTGCTGGGGATATCCCAAAGGAGAAAAGCTTTTATTTTCAAAACAAAAAGCGATACTTGTATATAGGTGGAAACCACTTACCCTTCCCGTACACTCCCCGACGTGGGAGTTGGGATAATCGGTGGTTTAACAATCCACGTACTCAAGCATCCCTTTTCGAAAAAAAATAATTTTGAAAAAAAATAATAGAAGAAAGCTTTTCCCTTTGAGCGGGTTAGACTCCCATCGCCGATTTCATTAATCATGCTTGCTTTCTTTACCATGCATTGCATCATTTGCATCTTGGAATCTTTGCATACTTTGAACGGGAAATAACCCGAAAAATAGCAAAAGGAGTGGAACCTGGAAAATTGATCCATGCAGTCGTACGGCTCAATCCTCATTGGATTCTCGACCGGGCGACCTCGGGCAATTCCACCAGGAAAATCATGGTTAATGGCGCCCTAGCACTGGGGCTATTCAGCTCCATGACCGACTGGGGCTCCTTAAAATTTACGTGCTTATGTGTTGCATTCTTCCCCGTCCCGAAAATCATTCCTTTAAAACACATTTATGAAAATCTCTGTTTTAACTCAAAAGGAACATTTTTAGGAGACCGCACACTACGCGCACTCCGATATATCCCGTACACTTTTGCACGCACGTCCTTCAAACCCGAGGGTGGTTCCAACAGCAATACGGACAGCCTTACGATGCTCCCGGCGCGCACGGAATCATCCCAACCTCCCCATGGCGCCAAAGGTCGACCAATGCACACCCGTGTCACACGTTTCAAAAACCGTGACTTTTGGTTGGTTTTTGGTCTAGTCCGTGTCATATAGCCCAGCTTGCATACCCACGTAAAGGTCAAGCCTTAGCTCATAACGGAAGCCAAGATTTTCGCTCAAGCGAAATTCCCGCCGAAATTCCGACAAGGAAAAATCGGTGGGATCTTGACTCCGACATTGACTATTGACCTTGACCCGCACGGAATGCGTAAGAGTCAAGACCGAGTCTTTGCCAAAAAATAAAAAGATCTTTCGCTCAAGCGAAGCTCGCCAAAATTCCGACAAGGAAAAATTGGCAAGATCTTGACCGGCATTGACTTCGATTTCGACTCACGCACCGCGTATGCAACGAAGTTCAATGTGACACCGTGTCATCCGGCTTTTGCCGCCCGACCCATGCCTATTATTCTCTGACATTACCGAAAGTCAAAAACCGTCATTCGCTCAAGCGAAACTCGTCAAAGATCCGTCAAGGCAGAGACGAGACTTTCCCGTATTGCCTTGACTATAATCCGCATCGCTCGTGCGTTGAAAGGTCCTATGACCCGCTAGACCCGATAGGAGCGTTTCTTTACTCTGGCCGTGGGATCCGCGTGCCCTATAGGACCCTCGCCCGGGCCGCCCACCCCGGGAGGTCGAAATACTGTGTGGAATACGAGGGGCTTATAGACGTAGTGACGGAACCCACCGATCCAGATCTAGAGTAGTTGTGAAAAAGAAGGGCGTAACCCCTTTTCCAACCAAATAGATATTAATAAAAGACACTGTTTTAAGTAAACTTGAAGATTCTAATTTGCATATTGCCCGAGCCTTCACCTTAAACACCTACCCCGAGTCTAAACCTTTCCTATCCCTTTCCCGCAGCCGAGAAAGAAGTGGGTGAGAATACCGGGCCGCCGACTTGTTAGCGCAGTAATCCTCGTACAGCCCGCCGTAATCCTCGCCGAGAGTCGAATGGCCGATTTGACAGAGAACAAAGGCCGGTTTGGGTAACCAGATGGCTAAGGAAGAAGAGCTAGCCTATAACCAAGTGCCCTCCTCCATCCTCATACAACCCATTGCCAAAGATCGTCCCTTATCGCCTCCTCCAATACCTCAAGCCGTTAGGGTCCCGACACCCTCACTTCCTCCGCATCCCCCATGGGACCCTTTTCCTCCTTTCACTCGAGCCAAATTTCCCTACCTTGGAATCCCAGGCGCTTGACCTTTCCAATTTTGTCAACGCTCGTGAATTTGCCTACCTCTCTGACAGCCTACAAATAAGAGTCACGGGAATGAGAATAGGAATGGGTGGATTTACAGTGATGATGACAGTTCAGTAGAAGGAATGGACTTGGAGCCAACGGAAGTGAAACCCGAAGGGCAAGATGAGGTAGAAAACCACGGACCCGGAATAGGGATGAAATCACCTCAAAGTGTGTCTCAGCCTATGCAAAGGCTCGGAGAAGGATGCTAGCTTAGATGAGGCAGTGTATGAGTCCTATATTCTAGAGTTCAATACTCCGTACAAGGACTTGGTTGGTGAATGGAGGAACTTGATCGAAGCTTTAGCCAAAAGAGGGAAGTGGGCTCCTCCCACCGATCTGGAACATGTAAGCGTCGCCGAAGCCAAACTCTCATCAGAAGGGTAGACTCTATCACGTGTTAGTAGTCACTCCCGAAACTTGGTCCGAAGAAGAATGTATGGATGCCTTGGAAAGAGTCCCGAGTTTAGAGGCGACCCCCCCTTTATGTCCTACGATGATAATGATGTTTTCCCGGTAATCCCTAAGCCCGAGGAAGAGTCCGAGATACCCTCATATGGCGTCAAGTATCCCGACCTGCTTTTGCCCTCATCGTCATCGAGCCAAGGCGAGAGTTCCCACGAGAGCTACTGTAGTGACACTGATGAAGACACGCCAAGTGCCTAAGGAACAATAGAGGAATGGTTAGCCCGTAAGCCAAAAAGCCCGTAAAATCTCCCCGACAAGAAGGAAAAAGAACCCGCCATGAGGTTTGACCCCACGTAAGTCCTTATTGATGATGGAATTTCCCATTTCGTAAAAATGTTTAGCCAACGTCCAAGATGCCGTCAAAAGGTTGACCCCTAGGGAAAGAAGGGACATGTTTGACAAAGCTGATGAGGAATGTGATCCCACTCGTTGAAGAAGCCGCTAGGTTCTCGACGAGAAACCATTGGCCAAGCTCCAAACTCCTAAGTGATAATTCTTGTTGCATGCCGACTTTGAAAAGTTTGAATGAGACTCGTGAAAGCTTTAAACGGAGAAGTTGAAATCAGCCGGTCAAACTCGTAAAAGGTCAAAAAGCCGGTAACCCGGGGACCAGATTTGGGAAGCCGCCTATGCTTCCGGCAAAGACCGCCAATCGATCAATCGCCAGAATTGGCCATACGCCGCAAGAATCCGCCCGACTTTGAAAGAACCGACGTAATCCTCCAAGAGGGAATAATGACCAAGGAAAATCCAATGTCTATGTGATGACTCGGCCTGGACAGATGAGTATTGAGCAACCTAAGGGTGACAAAAGGAATGCCGTCTCTGAGCCGAAGACGATAAGAGGCCTTATAAGCCGAAGCGTAAAAACCAGACTCGACAAAGAGGATCCAAATGTTGACTCGCTTAAAGTGTACCCAAGCCAATATCTCCTTATGGTCCCTGACCTCCTCATACCCTCATAAGTTGAAGCTAGAAGAAAGTTTGGCCAAGACCATGGTGCCCATAGATGTCACCCCGCATGAGGTCGTCCAAATGATTGGAAATATCCACTACGGAAACATCATTACCTTCACCGACTTAGACTCCGCCAAAATATGGGGCTAGTCACAACGAACCTCTTTACATCACGCCCAGCTTAGAAGAGCGTCGATTGCCACGAGTACTAGTCGACTGGGGTCTCGCAATGAATGTCTTGCCGCCTAAAATGATGGATTTATTGGATCCGAAGCCAACGGACTTAAAGCCTTCTAGTCGACTATTAAGGCCTATGACTCCACCGCACGATCGCTTTGGGGATCGCCACTCTCAAGATGTGGTTCGGAAAAAGGTCATGGACGTTGATTTTCAAGTTATTGACATTCCGATTTCATTTACCGCCTTGCCGGGACGGCCTTGGATCCACCAGATAAACGGGGTAGCCTCTACTTTGCATCAAGGCCAAATTTCGCCGAGTGATGGAACTATCACCACCATTTATGGGGACAAAGGTCACGGTAGAAGGAACCAAAGACTGGGATATCCCGATATTGGAGATCAAGCACGATGATGAAGGGTTAGCATTGACCGGATTCTCCGTAGCTTCTTCCAAGGCACAAGTGTGTTGCACCGACCTCACCACTACTTCCGATAAAATCCCTCCCGCCATGAGAATGATGCGAAAAATGAGTTATCTTCCGGACTTGGATTGGGTAGAAGACTTCAAGGTCGTAACACCATCATTGATGTGAAGGAGCAGACTACCGCATATGGCTTGGGGTACAAACCGAACTCCTGGGATGCCGTAAAAGCTAAAGGCACGAAAGGTGAAGGGGTCCACCTCCATCCTTACGCCTCTCTCGACCCATTACTTTATAAAAGGAGGGACACAATATGATGAAAGTGATCGCGATCTCCTTGCAGAAAACCCTTCTAGAGAACCTTGAGAAAGTTAGGGAAAGCCACCAATCCCGTTCAAAGAATGTTCCTTGATTTGCCGATATCCTGGGCTACCACTACCGTTCGTAATGAGTACGTCTTCAAAGGAAATCCGGCCAGTGTCAAAGAGTCGCATCCGGACAATGGACTTCTCCGCCTTTGAGTTAGCTCTTCCAAAGATCAGCCAGATAGACACCGCCAAAGTGAAGACAACAAGGGGTTTGCAAGAGTTGTTTGACGAAGAAGCACAAATCCCGCACTTGATCGACTTCGCCGTATGATGAGATAGTTGCCGTTATTGGAGACGATGGTGAAAGTCATTTTGATCCTCGCACTTTGGTAACTAAGACGAAATGCCATTGAAGAATTGGGAGACATTCTCGTGGCCGATAGCCGCCGACAAAGAAATGATCACGGAGCTTGGATTGGTACCCCGTCCTCCTCAACCCGGGCCGTGTCAAACACCCCGTTGTCTATTCGCCGAGTCAGAATCTTCGAATTCCGCCTCGTAGTCATCCGAAGGCCTCACGCCCGAGGATTATGAAAATGTAATCGATGTCATCTTTCCTTATCTTGAATGAAATGACAAATCTTTCGATTATCCTCTTATTGCCAACTTAACAAATGATAAATTAACTCAAAACCTAACAACAGCTTAATAATGAATCATTTGAACAAGATGCAAACACACTAAACGAACAATACATTAAAGAAATCTTTAAGGTGTTTCGTAAAAGAGGAAAACCGGGCCCAAGCTGCCGAGGAGGTTTTGATAAGTGTGAACTTGGGTACTATTGAAGAACCTAAAGAGACACAGATTGGAAGCTTCTTCCAGGGGGTTGAAAGGGACAGATTGATCGAGCCGCTCGTAGAATACATCGACGTGTTTGCATGGTCATACAAAGATATGCCGGGCTAGACAGCTCGATAGTAGAGCACGTAATTCCTCTAGCACCGATGCTAAGCCAAGAAATGTAAACCGAGAAAGATTAAGCCGGAATGGTCTCTACAGTCAAAGAAGAAATTGAGAAGCTACCAAGGGTAGGGTTCATCGTAGTTATTGAATACCCGACATGGTTGTCCAACATCGTGACCGTAACCAAGGCCAATGGGAAGGTGCGCCGCCGTGTGGATTTTCGAGATCCGAACAAGGCGCCCCAAAGACGACTACCCTCTCGCCAAACATAGACATCCCGGTGGATTCCACCGCCAACTACGAAGTCAAATCCTTCGTTGATGGTTTTGGTGTGCTACAACCGCATCAAGATGGCCGAGGAAGACCAAGAAAAGACAGCCTTCACCACACCGTGGGGAACCTACTGTTATACAAGAATGCCATTCGGGCTCAAGAATGCCGGGCTACTTACCAAAGGGCAGCGACCGCGCTTTTTCATGACATGATCCACAAGGAGATTGAGGTCTACGTAGATGACATGATAATCCACTCCAAAGGAGAAGGTGGGCAGCACTTTGTTGACCTACGAAAATTCTTTGAGAGGCCGAGACAAAGATTCCATGAGACTAAACCCCGCCAAAATGCACCTTCGGAGTGACAAGGGGAAAAGTGCTTGGGTACATGGTCACGGAGCGAGGTATAGAAGTTGACCCCGAAAGATCAAAGCCATCATGGATATGAGGCCACCTCAAACCTGCATGTAAGTCAAGAGCTTCATGGGTAAATTGCAAGACATCGCCGTTTCGTCAATCGCTGACCACTATGTGCGAGCCCATCTTCAAGCTCATGAAGAAGAATGTGGACACGTAATGGACCGAAGAATGCCAAGATGCCTTTGACCAGATCAAGGCATACTTAGTACATCCCCCTACTATGCCCCCACATAGACAAGCCTCTTCTCGCTCTATCTCACCGTCACGTACACGGCAAGCTGGGGCTATGCTTGCTCAGAAAAGAAAGACTCTCGGGTGGAAAACGCCATTTACTTTGTCACCGGAAGCTACAAGGGAGCGAGCTCAATTACTCAAAGATGTGAAAAGACTCGTGCAAGTGATCGGTCCGGGTAGTCGGCAAATTGAAGCATTATATGCAAGCCCACCCCGTGAATTTGGTCTCGAAAATGGACCCCATCAAGTACATCTTTGACAAGCCTTCCCTATCGATGCGTTTAGCGAAGTGGTCCTTCTTCTTGGCGTAATACGACATCAACTATGTGACCGTAAAGGCCATCAAGGGTCAAGCATTGTCGATCACCCGGCGAATTTCCCCGCAATGAAGACAGAGGGCCCGAACCCCAATTTCCTGCATGAAGGGATCTTTGCAGCTGAGCTCGAAAATAGATGGCAATTGTTCTTTGACTGAGCCGCTAACAAAAGAGGAAATGGTGTAGGAATGCTATTGGTCGATCCGAAAGATGAGCATACCCCCATAGCCCTCAAGTTGAACTTTCCCGCCACGAACAATGTCGCCGAGTATGAAGCCTCGCATTGCTGGTCGGGAGGCCGCTTTAGAAAGAAATGTCAAGGAGCTCGAAGTTTACGGAGACTCGGCCCCGATCATCAACCAAGTCTCCAACAAGTGGAAGACCGTGGACCCTAATCCGCAACGGTATCATGCCCATATGGAGGAGTTGGATCGGACAGCTCGTAGAAGTGACTTTCCACTACTTGCCGAGGGAAAAGAACAGATTCGCAGATGCCCTAGCTACTCTAGCCTCATTGGTAGAGATCCCCGAGGGAAAAGCCATAAAGCCCTTCAGAGTGGGCAGAAGAGAAGCCCCACCTTCTCGTTGTGAAGTGGACCTGGGACCCGAGCCTATAAAGGAACCTTGGTACACCGATTTACCAATTCCTCAAAGACGGAGAGTCCGCCTTTCGAGACGAAGAAGGTAGACCAAAGGAAGGTGTCTGAGCCAAAAGCTTGCAAGCCCCGAAAAGGTTGGCTTCCCATTATGTCATTCTAGGAGGCAACCCGTACAAGAAACGGTATCAAGGACCACTCCTCTTATGTGTCACCCAAGAAAGGGCCAAAGAGTTGATGACCGAAGTCCACAATGGTCCCCGCGGTCCTCACATGAATGCCGTAGCCCCGATGCAAGTGATTCTCGTAATGGGTTATTACCGGATCTCCATGGAGACAGATCGCGTTCAAAGACGTCCGAACCTCGCGACAAGTGCCGCCGGTTTGCCAACCTCAACCATCTCCCACCTCATGACCTCGTACCGCATGACGACTCCTTGGCCGTTTGCAACTTGGGGCATTGACGTGATAGGGAAAATAGCCCCTACAGAAGCAATGGGCATGAGTTCGTGTTGGTAGCCATCGACTACTTCACCAAGTGGGTAGAGGCCAAGTCCTACAAGGTCCTCACTTCCGTAAAAGTGGCCCAGCTTCATCAAAGAAAACATAATGTGCGTATATGGGGTGCCCAACGAGATCATTTCGATAATGGGTCGCACTTCGAAGGAGACCGCGATAGACCGCCGTCGAATTCCCGAGTTACTCGCCACAAGTCGTCCCCGCATGCACCTCGCACCAATGGAGCCGTGGAAGCCGCTAATAAGACACTCGAGCGGATCATCCGGAAGATGGCCACCCGTGGTCGTGATTGGCCCGAAAAGCCGCACCTAGCACTCGGGGCTGCGTAACGTCTGTCGTAATGCCCACAGGAGAAACTCCTTTTGCCCTAACTTACGGGATGGAAGCAAAGTGTTACCAGCTGAGTTGGAAATCCCGTCATTAAGGGTCCTCCCGGAAAACAAAGTTGTCAATGAAGTGGAATGGTTGCGCAAGAATGCATGATGAATTAGCCCCGCTTGACGAGAGAAGGCTAAAAGCCATGGAACACACCCGAGCCTACTGTGAGGCGAATGGCCAGTAGCGTTTGATAAAAAGGTCAAGGCCGTAGACATCAAAGAAGGTGACTTAGTGCCGAAAGTAAAGCCCCTACCGCAGACAACCCCGGGAAAATGGGAACCCGTCTGGATCGGCCCTTATGTGGTGCGTAAGATATTATCGGGAGGAGCCATGAAGCTTGCGTACTTGGATGGCAATCCCTTTGTCCACCCAAATAACGGTGATAAACTCCGAAGATACTATGTCTAATAAAAAAAAAAAAGAAAAAGAGAAAAAAATCTTAGTGCAAAAAGAGTAATACCCAGCTAGGCTGAAAACCTCAAAAAGGGCGGTCTAGGCAAAAGACAGGGTTGCACATATAAAAAAAGAAAAAGAGAAAAAAAATCTTAGTGCAAAAAGAGTAATACCCAGCTAGGCTGAAAACCTCAAAAAGGGCGGTCTAGGCAAAAGACAGGGTTGCACAAAAAAAAAAAAAAAGAGAGAAAGAGAAAAAAATCTTAGTGCAAAAAGAGTAATGCCCACTAGGCCGAAACCCCAAAAAGGGCGGTCTAGGCAAAAACAAATGGCCGCACACGAAAAAATTGGTTCACCAGAATGAACTACGTAGACCTGAGCCCCTTAGCCTTTCTTGTAAAAGGGGAACGTAGGCAGCCATATATGGTTCGGTCTAAACAATAAAAAGGACAATCAAGCTTCCATGAAGTGCGTCCTAAATAATAAAGGGTATTTCAGTTTTCATAAAACGGGTCCCAATCAATAAAGACATTTGAATTTCCATGAAATGTGTCTTGATTAATTTTTAAGATAATATGCCTTGTTCATTACAAGTTAAAAACTTCTTGATGAGTTCAAGCACGGTCTACCTCTTAACTCGCTAACCTCGCTAAAAGATCTAAAATACAATAAAATGCCTAAATAAACTAATGTGTTTGCAAATGGCAATAAGAGGATCTTGAGAAAAGACTTGTCGCCGTCATTCGCCGAGTCTTCTTCGCCTTCTTCCCTTTTCCTCGGCCCCGTCGAGTCTTCTTCCTCTTTTTGTCTATGATGTCGGTATCTCCTCATCCCGACCTCTCGGTATCCTCACCGGAGCCTCTACCAACCCCGTGTCAATGAGTGCTCTCTCTATCCGAGCACGAGTCCGCACCTCCTCCCTCTCGAGCCTCGCCAAAGGAGCGACCCTGACAACCTCTTGTACCGAGCCTCCATATCTCCGACCAAATCACCTGACCGGGTTATGGCAACTCGCCTTAGCCTCGCCTCCCTCGTAGTCCTACTCGAGTCGCAGCCGCCTCCCAATAAAGCTCGACGTCTATCCTCCAAGATAACCCGAGTCGCTCCCATCTCCCTCTCGTACTGCCCAAGTAGACAAAGTGGTCAAGATGGTGCTCTTCCCGCTCCCGAAGATAGCCCCGGGTGGGAAAGCAAGATATGTCCAAGCCCTCGAGAAGAAAGAGAAGCCGGGCCGGATCTCTCATGTCCAATGACACCACCTCCATGGTCCGGATGTCCTCCCAATCACTCAAAGGCTCCCGTAAAGCCCCAAACCGCCCGGATACTAAGCAGTGGTATGTAGAAGGATGACCAAGCAGTAACCCGGAACCCTCACAAAGATAAGACTCCCGAAATATCCTCCCGGGTCCGCAACCTCCAAAGGTGGTATCCACCAACGGATGTCCGAAGTGGATAGCCTAGCCATCATCGCCTCCCGCCTACCCCGTTCCCGCCGCCTAGGCGCACCTCTCCGAGAAATCACCCAAGGGCACCGAGTCGGCAAAGCCCTGTGCAAAGCCCCGAGCCTCTCCCCGCAGCCTACAGAGTCAACATAGCCGGACTCCTGACCTCATGAAACGGTCTCCCCGAGCCATCCCGTCGATCCCATGAAATGTCTCTCCCAAAACCAGCGGACAATATCCTTCCCACCCGCAGCCTCGACCATGTCCAAGAGGCCACTATGACAGATCCCCACGGACTCAAAGCAGTTGAACAAAACAGAATACGCAGAGAATGAAAGCATCCATAGCCACCGTGGTCGCGGCCATATCCGGAGACCCAAACTCCGCCCGGATATCGTAAAGGTCAATCCTATCCGGGCTACCATCATCCTCTCGCCTCTCCCAAAGGAATCTCGCGTAAAAGATGCAAGCTTTACCGTCACCGGCACGTCTCCGATCAGCGGAATAGATGTAGCCTCGCCCGGGACCCCAATCAAGGCTCAAGTCTTCGTGCGTTGGGACAATTTCGTTGTAAGAGAAGCAAGAAACATGTCTCCTGACGTCCGTAACTTTGCCGCGGCTCTCAACAGTCCCAATCGGGCGGGAGATCCTCAAATGCCATAAAGACTTGATCTTGAAGGAAGAATCAAGCAGTCCCTTGTGATTTTGGAAGTTATGTCTCGCCCAAGATTGAAGACCGGATAGAAAATGGTCTCGCTTCCCCTTTGCAATCCGACGGGATTCTCCATCGCAAAGTGTTCAAAGATGGTGCTTTTAGGTCCAAAATATGCTCGGGAACAATTGGGACAAGTCTAGAGTGAAAATGAAATGAAATGGCCAAGCCTTGCTTTTATTCGTAAAATAACCACTCGTATGTAACCGTTAGCCGCACGGCTTCATTTTCCTCAAGGCCATGCCGCACGGCTACATTAGCCCTCTGCAGAAAATTCTGCAAAGAACCAAAGTTGCTGCCCAAGGGAGTTTTCACCCCACTTTTTCAACCAAAACCCGTACAAAAACATATCCGTAAGCCATTCAAGCATTTATATACCGTTATAAATCATTTTGGCCCGCCACCCCCAATTCCAACCAAAAAAGTTGCCCCAAGGCTCGTATAATATGCAAATTGAGAAAGCATAAATTAGAAAAGTAAATAAAATATAAATACAATGTTTTCGCCCATCGGCGCCCAAATAAAGCAAAAGAATAAACAAAGTGTGCATAAAAATTGTTCATTGTTTGTTTTCGTTCCAAATCTATTCTAGAGACCTCCTAGGCCTCCGATTCTTCTTCCTCCTCATCGCCGCTCAACTCATAAATGCTAGCCTCCCTCATCAAGTCCTCCCGGTCGCTCACGTCGACAAATGGACATTATCGTGCCCGTACTCGCCACCCGCCTGCAATGTCGGGCCGCTGGGTCCCCGCCCCGAGGCATGGCACCGGAAGAGTACTCCGAGGCCGATGAGGTAGACGCCGTGCCCCGACGTGCCGTCTCTTGCGCCTGTGCTCCCGTGCATCCGCCGCCGCCTTCGAAGCGCAGCGCCTTCCTCGTAAGAGACCGGCACATGTCCTTCCAGCCCCTATTCCGCCCGACCACCCTATCGTAAGTGCGAGCCGGAACTCCGAGAAAAAGAAGAGAAAAATCTCGTAAAATCTCGTAAAATTGCAAAAGCGTAAAATCCGAAAGCTAAAAAGGGAATAAGACCCTAAGAGTACACTTACAAAGTGCTATCATGCGGCAAGGTGTACCGGGGCTCCCTAGCATCGGGGACAGTATCCTCATCCTCCTCGGCACTCCATGGACCACATAGGACAGATGCGCAGGAGGGATCGGCGGGTCAAGAGGCTCATCCTCCCCATATCCCCGAGTGACCGCTAGCTTCACTAGCTTTTGTGGCATCCTCGTGCGCCGCTCCACAAACACAAACAGAGGGGGTGTCCATGTCAAAGTGCTCCTCTCGCAGCCTACGCCGCCCGGTACCCGGCAATCTCATCCTCGGCCAATCCCCGGGCCGTAGCATCCGTGCCGGAGGATCGTGGGGAGTAATGGCGTCCAATGGAGGGACATGGCCATGCCGCTCGAGAAACGGTCCCCCAAGTAAATGACATCACATGTCGCCCAGCTGAGCCACCTCCTCGCCTCGTCACCTCGATGGCATCTCCCAAAGAAAATCTCCTGATACTCGCCCTGTGGGTAGAAGTCCACTCCGTCGTGCCCATCCCCGTTGATGACCGGCCTCACCATTTTGTAATCGAAGGTAATCCGGGTCTTCCCCGTGAATTTATCTCTCGCATCTCCTCCAAATAACCATAGCAGGGAAGATGGTGACATCACTCCGGGTTCCAAGGGAAGAACCCGATCACCTCGCAAAACCAGCCTCGCATGTTCAAAACATCAAAGGGTCATTCTCTCTTATAAAAGTCTCAAGACAGAAAAGAGAAAAGGAAAAAAGAAAGGAGACTACCTCAAGGGCAAATGAGAAGTACCATGGAAGCACTTTGTTCCGACCGTACATGTCCAACGAGAAGTACAACTCCGCCAATCCGGCCTCGCCCCAAGAGACCGTCCCTATCCCATCCACATCCTCCAAAGAGTCGAGGAGGCAAGTCATGGCGGCGTCCTGTAATTAGCAAAGATAGTGACCGATAGCATCAACCATATGAATGCTCTAGCCACCGGGGCAAGGCCACATCATTAGCAAGAAAGTCCCGTATGCAAGTCTGAATCGCCACCTCGACGTTCCGCGTCTCCATCCCCACCCTTGGGAATCAACTCAAACCCGACCAAAGCTCGGAACTCCTCCGCCGTGATATGGTCTCTCCAAGTCACGGGCCTCCCGTGAACCGCAGGCCGCAATAGCCGTGAAATCGGCAGGAGTCACCGCGCCTCTCCCACCAGTGTGAAAACTATGAGTACCGGCCCCACTGTAACTCGTAAAGGGCCCGGACCAAGCCCTTGCTCTTAGAGGTGATGTGAACACCCCGCCGATAGCCTCTACAAACGCATCTAAGCACGGTAGCCCGCACCACCGGCTTGGGATTCACCCCATTCTTCTCAAAATCCGGCATCCTCTCGCCAAAGCTTAACCGCTATCTCCGATGGTCCTCTAGACTTGTTCTCCGTAGACAAGCACCAAGAAAAAAAAGAAGAAGCGTCGGTCCCTTCATCATTTTCAAAAGCATGCATATATTCACAAAAAAGAGAGTGCACATGTTTTCAAAAGAAAATCATTCACAAAAAGTTTTTCTAGCATTATTTGCATCAAAAAAAAAAAAAAAAAAAAGCGTCCTTCATCATTTGAAACGCGTCATATCAAGTCCCGTTGCTTTCCTAAGGCACAAAATCACAATTTTCACAATTTTTTGCACATAAGCATTATTCTTTCGGAAATGGCATGCATGAATCATTTTCATCTTCCAAAATCATGTTTTCTCATTGAAAATCAGAATTTTGACCTAGTTCTAGCACAAGGCAAGAACTCCGTCTCATATTTTGAAAAATTCTCATTCTTACTTCATTTTGCGAGAAAAAAGTGAGTCATTCTCATAATTTTCATCAAACAAGTTGCACATTGCACATTCTTAGCCTCATAGGTTGTTCATGCATCTCAAAATCATTCAAAAAATCATTCAAAAATCCTAAAATTCGGGTCAAGCCCTAAATCATTCAAAATTCAAGCAAAATCATCGGATTTGAGCAAAATGAGAATGCTTACCCCAACCGATCGCGGGTTCGTTGATTTATGCTCCCTTCTTCCCGGGTAAAGCTCCGATGGAGGCGTAAGGAAGTCATACTTCCTCTCCGTCCGAACGAGCTCCTTTCTCCTCCTTCTCGCAGCCGCGGAGATGTTCCTTCTTGCTTGCCTCGGTATGGGATTGCCCTCCGGATCCATTCCAATCGATAGAAGCAAAGGGAATTGAAGAATTTTGAAGAAATTCTCTCTTTTCTCTCTCTCTTCCTCGGCAGTTCTTGGGCGGCAATAATGCCCAATGCCCGTTCAAACCTGTTTTAAATAATCTGGAAAAAACAGGTCTCTAGCCGTACGGCTCCTTTTTCTCCATCTCATGCCGGGCGGCTTCATTCGCTCCGAGCGTAAATTACAATCCCGCCCCTTGACCTTCCACTTGGGCATGCAATTTCCGTTATCTTTTAACCAAGATAACATCTTTTCGTAAAATATCCCTTATCTCTTTAGCAATCAAGCTTTATTCCCGCCGCCTCCGTTAATTCCGTTATAACGAGATAACACTAGGTGACAACCTCCGAATTGTCAGAACTCTAAACTTGTGCTACCTCTATCCGCGAATAGTGACGTATGCCCAAGACATTCCAACTTGTGCTACCTCTATCCGCGAATAGTGACGTATGCCCAAGTCATTCCAACTTGTGCTACCTCTATCCGCGAATAGTGACGTATGCCCAAGTCATTCCAACTCGTGCTACCTCTATCCGCGAATAGTGACGTATGCCCAAGTCATTCCAACTTGTGCTACCTCTATCCGCGAATAGTGACGTATTCCCAAGTCATTCCAACTTGTGCTACCTCTATCCGCGAATAGTGACGTATGCCCAAGTCATTCCAACTTGTGCTACCTCTATCCGCGAATAGTGACGTATGCCCAAGTCATTCCAACCTGTGCTACCTCTATCCGCGAATAGTGACGTACGCTCAAGTTTCTCAACTTAAGTTACCTCTATCTTCGTCATAAAGAGATAGCGCCATAAGCTCTAGCTTCTTCAGTGACGCACCTCCGAATTGTCAAAATCTCAAGGATCCTAGACATCGTTCCTAACTATCTAGTGATGCTTGAACTACGATCAAGGCTTGATTCCTCCGGGATACGTAGGTAGCCTTTTATAAAAGGTCCAGCCATTCGACCACTTTGGTCACCCTGTTTCTTTGTCACTCCTCAGTGATAAAGCGCCCCCTCATAGAAGTTCAGATATCCGACCACCTGGGTCACTCCTAGCATATCCCCGCAGGATCAATTGCTTGACCTCCTAGGTCATTTTCTCTTCTTTTTCCCCAAAGAAGAGACCAGTTTCTCTTCTTCCTTCCCCGGATCCTAATTCCGAACTACGGCCCGGCTTGATTCCTCCGGATACGTAGGTAGCCTTCCAAAAGGTTCAGCCACTCGACCACCTTGGTCACCCAATCCGTCTCGGCATTCGCCAGATCGGATCCTTTTCTATCGACAACCCCACTCGCCCTGCAAGTGACGTTGCCGAGGGCTTCGTAAGTACCCAAATCTGGCTCATGCCTTCCGGTTAATTTTCCCGACATTTTCGGTAAGTTTTCCGGTAATTCCCCAGACCTTCCTAGTGTTCCGGAAACATTCCGGAACTGTTTTTTATTAAATAAAGGCTGAAGGGAATCCTTCCTAATTAAGAAACACGTTTTTCTTAATTAGGAGGGAAGGTTCTAGAATAATGCCACCTTGCATGGTTCTAGAATGCTGAGTCACAATGGATAAGCCCGCACGGCTGCATTAGCTCGTCGCTCTGACCGCACGGCTTCATTAGCCTTATCCAGACTGCCTATAAATAGAGCCCTCCTCTACCCATTTCACAACAACAACAAGACACACAATAGAGATACAATACACTCAAACACAATCAGACGTGAAGAACACCCTTGAAGGCTCAAGAAGGCGAAGAAGAAGCTCAAGAAGCCATCTCCCTCCTCCTTGAAGACCCAAGACGAACCTCTCCTCCTAGCTCCGTCCGAAGAAGCGAAGGAAACGATTGGTAACCTCGCACGCCCTAACCTTGCATTTTAATTGATATACTTGCTCATTGCATTCATATATCTTGCTTGGGACTTGGCATTTATTCATAAAGATCACATCTTTATCACCCCCTTTCCCTTTTGCATGCATTAAGACCTCATTTGTCATAAAAATGTAGTCTTTTTCATAAAGGTGCATCCTTTGCACCTAAAACCCCCATTTTCAAATAAAAATGTCATTTTTATGCGTCATTTGCATATAAAGATCAAATCTTTTTCAATAAAAATGCATCCTTTGCATCAAAACCCCTTTTTCAATGCATCATTTGCATAAAAATCCTATCTTTATGCATCATTTGCAATAAAGATCCTTTCTTTAAATCAAAAAGCATCATTTGCTAAAATCAAAAATGTCATCTTTTCATTAAAGAGTCATTTTCATCATGCATTCCCCTTTTCCCAACCTTGGAATGGACCGGTGTAAAAGTTCTCATCTTTGCATCGTTCCTTCCATTAAAGGTTCATGATTTCTTTAGGAAAAGGATAACCTTGAACCCTATATCTCCGATTATCGCTTAAGAATGAGTATGAAGCCTCTATACGAGCTCGACCGTCTTAAAGCGTAGGATTGATGGGCTAAGGACATTCCTTCCTAAAGAACCTCATCTTTGACCAAAAGAGAGTCATTCTCTCGATCACGCAAGTCCCGAGGGTCCCGAGGTTAAAATGCGATGATCACAAGTCACAAGATGAGGACGGGATCATAATCCCGAATACATAAAATTCCAAGGAATCCCGAGCGACAACCAACAAATGGTTTGTACGTCCGGAAGATAACTTGGGACATTTCCCCCTTTTACTCTCAAACACATGCACACAAAGAAAGTACGCAAGCAAGCACGATTAATGAAATCTTGGGAGACTTGCTCCGGCAAGGCACTTTGGGTGAACGCCAAACGTTCTTCCCAAGGGGTAACTTAACCTCCGAACCTAAGTAAAAACCTTTTTTTCAAAGTTTTGAGGTAATCAAAATGGCGTGGCGACTCCGTTTTTCAAATAACTCGGATGTCTTCAAACTCGCGTGAATCCAACACCAAAATTTGGGGCACCACATTCACACCACTCCAGACGCACATCTACAAGGAAGAAATCTGACAAGGGTATGTCTTCTAGTCTTTCCATTGCTCCTACCCTAAAACCCTTCTCTAAGAAATTTTTGACCAAAAAGGCCTCTGATAGGTTTGGCCTAATTTCCTCTAAAGCCTTTGTTGTAGAAATGAAAAGAGATAGGGAAACATTCTTTAAGCTTGGTATGGACAAATTTTTTGAGGAAAGAGGACTGTTTTTGACTGTGGATCATCCTCTCCCCTTCTATCCTAAAATGGTGTATGAATTTTATGCCAATTTGACCATGGGACTAGATAGATGCTCCTCTCCCCTCTCTATTTATGTTAGAGGAATGTTTGTCCCCTTTTCCCCATCTGTGGTGAATGATTTTCTTGGGTTGTATGATTCTTTGGATGAGTTAGTTGCTATTGATGATGATGAGCTTGTGGCTGCTATCACCCATGGAAAGGTGACCTCTTGGCCTGTGAAGCCAAAGGATTTAGGAAGTGGCTCTTTATCCTCTCTCTACTGTTTTCTCCATTCCATTCTTGTTGCCAATCTTTGCCCCTCAAATAACAAAACTTCAGTTACTAGGGTGCAAGCTCTCCTTCTTTATAGATTGGGCATTAAGAGGCATATTAACTTTGGAGATTTCATTTTTAGGAAGATTTGTGACTATGGAGAGTCACCATCTAAAAAGTGGTCTTTACCCTATCCCTCTTTGATTTCTCAAATCCTGATAGCCAATGGAGTTAAGCCTGAAAAAGGAGAAGAAAAGTTTGAAAAATTTGCTCTGTTTAAGGAAACCAAAACCCTGCTAGACCCCAAGCAAAGGCATGTGGATCTCCCTTTGGGCACTGTACCTGAAATTGCAATGCCAGATGTGGACACATCTGAACCCACAGCTGATGATCCCTTTGAGGCTCAAATAAAAGATCTGGATGCTGAAATTGCCCTTGCTGAAGCCCAAATTCAAACCTCCACTGCTCATGCCAACAACCTTAAAGCTCTTAAGGATAGATTGCTCAGGTGGCATGCTAAACTTTCTAGTCAAAAAGGGGGAGAATCAAGCTCTGTACCTGCTGCTGCTGGAAATAGAAAATGGGATGCTGCTGTATCTGCTGCTGGCTGGAGGCATTGGGAACTTTAATTTAGGGGGAGAAATTCTTTTTGGTTGTTTTGATGTTTTGATGGTTGCAAAAACAATTTTAATTTCTGCTTTAGTTTTAGTTTTTGAAACAATGGGTTGTAATAGTTTTAATTAGGTTTTTGCTGAATGGTTGCTTTAGTTTTTTTAATGAACTGCCAGTATTTTGTTCTAACTTGGTTTATGCAGTTTTTATGTGTGGATGTGTATACACATCTGGACACACATCCATTCAGGGGGAGTTATGTTTACTCTATGTTTTATGTTTACTCTGTGGTCATAAATTGTGAATTCTATAAATCTTTGGTTTTGACCAGAAAGTCCAAAATAGGGGGAGATTGAAAGTGTGAGCTTTTTAGGGAACAAATACTTGTTTCCTTATTTAAAAAGACTTCTATTATGGTAAGAAGATTTTGGGACTTTCATGGAAGATTTATTAATATCCTACTTTGACTAGGAGATTGTAAATATGTAAATATCTTTTATTTATGTACATAGTTTTATATTAGGACTAACCTACTAATATTTGATTTCCTTGTGAGTGTGTTTTATGTTTTCATATAGGAAAAGAGATCACACAAAGGAAGATGTTGATTGCATGAAGATCTTCTCCATGGTGCACTATAAATACAAGGCAGTCAGCACATGAGAAGCTACGGAATTTTAGAGAGAAAATTACAAACTCTTCATTGTATTCGACATTGATGATTTTAGGTTGTGAGCGAAGGTTGTGCCTTACATCCGTAACTCACATCTAGGTTTTCATAGAGTTTTCTTGTTTTACTTCTGACTAGAATAGATCCTACTTGGGAAAGGGGAGTTGTTCTTTTCGTAGAAGGTGATTAGAACTCGTTTAGTATTTTCATATTTTAGTTTTTCACTTATTTGTTTTTGTAAGAAACAAAAGTTTTTATAGTGAAAAGTTTTTGGGCGTAAGCCTAGTTTGCTGATCACATTGATCGATGGCGTAAATAATTCTTGAGTTATTGCATTTAATTTGCTTTTAATTACTTTATTCCGCTGCATTATCTGTGGATGTGTGGACAGTTGTGAGACACATCTGTACTCACATCCGTTGTCTGTTGGGTGATCTAAGTTTCCTAGCTATACGAAACTTTCAGTCAGGAGCCACACCTTGCTATGCGCACCAGCCTTATCAGAGCTTTTGCAAACAATGTTCCATCCCATTTCCTGTATCCGATCATGCATCTGAATTTTACTGTTTGAAACAAATACGAGAGATCTCTGAACAATAACGTTTAATCCCAATATTAGCATAAAAATAAAAACTATCTAGTATTCTAGTAAAACGCTCTTGTTTCTCCCCTTTGAAGAAACATGCAATATCCAACATTATCTTTTGGTTTTTGGTTTTAGGAGAGTCGCCACTATTGTTTTTAAGGAAAATTAACGAAAAACCGTTTTATTTAGAGAAAACTAGGTTCGGGGGTCTAGTTACGAAGTGGGAGGTATAAGGCACCCATCTCGCCCAGTCCGTTAGGACCGGTCTTTCTAATTCGTGAGTGTGTTAAATATACTCAAAATTCGTTAATCATTTAATGGAAAAAGTTAACTATTTTAGAGAAAAGGTAACGAGATTCGTCTTCTTTAGTGGTGATGGGCGGAATCTCAAAGAGAGCGGTCTCTTGAGATGGATCGAATGAATGGACTTTACTTAAATGAGGACTTTAGTGGGCTTTACTTTAGAGTGGGAGAGATTATTTGGGCATAATAACTTTAAGGGAAGTGAGGGATTTTTATACGTTATCTGTATGCAAAAATTAGGAAAGTTGTGCTTGAAGGGAATATTGTGTAGAGAGTTTGTGCTTTAGGAGGATGTAGTGTGTTTTTCCAAGGGGGTGGAGTGTCCTTTTTATAGGTAGAGGGAAGCAACAATTACTAGAAGTGGAGCTAATCTAGCGGGAGATCGTTCCCATGTTCTACGAAGATTGGGGATTACGTTTAGAGTTTTAGATAACCCAACGAATCAAGAAAAAGGGGCCAAAATCAACAACAATGCGCCGTTGAAGCCGTCTTAGCTGGCAAGGGTAGCCCGCCGGCTAGTACCACCCTTTCATGTGATTTTCACGTTCCACTCCATCGTGCCACTCACATGCTGGTGGGTGCACTAAAAGGGGTGTGCAGAGGACATTTTCACTAAATGTGGGGTACACTTGGTACAATAGCGTGCATGCTAAGGTGTAGGTGTCAACAGTAACACAATGTTAGTTTTCTTTTTAAGTTAGTTTACAATTTCACCTCTGACTAGGTTAATCAAACAATACGTCATTTGCCACATCAGTATTTCATAAGGATTTTTAACACCGATAGTGAAAAAAGAAATTTGTTGCATTATTTGAAAACCAAAGAAAAAGTATGTCGCATTTTTTAAACACTAACGAGTACATTACCTTATGTAAATCGCAAAAGTATGTTGTATATATTAGTCACCACTACTGATAATATTTTCTTTAGGTATGAATCATTGTGTATCTTAAAAATTGCTCAAGAGATTTCAATCAAATGAATCAAAAAGAAAATGAACAGTTTGTCATAGCTTTATTTGGATGGTACATCAGTTGAAGAAGTACCTTTCCAGCCTTGTCTTCATGATCCCATAGACTTCAGGCATCTTACGACCCTTCAGAGCACAGTCTAGCATGTTAAAGTGTCTGAAAACCCTTGATCTCGGTCACTGCATGAGACTTGAAAAGTTACCCCAGAACCTGGGACGTGCATCGTTAAGAAGGTACTCATAATATTTTTCTGCTAGAAGATTGGTACAAGAAAGTAAATCATATATGTGGTGCCTGAGTTGAAATTTGAATCTTTATAGAAATTACCAACTATAACCTCCCCTTAAAGAATCTGAAGTAACATATACTCCATCCGTCCCAAAATGATCTTTCTACTTTTTCTGTCGTCAACACGAAGGTACTTTGAGTAATGATTTTAGGTTGATTTAATTATCCGAATGAACTTCTAAAAATTGTTATTGATAGTATTTATAATGGCGTATCGATAACATGTTTTCAGTTTTCATTAGGATAATTAAATCAACTTAAAATAATAATTCCTCAAAATATTTTTGTGTTAACGACAAAAAAAAAGTGGGAAGAAAATTTTGGGACGAGGGAGTACTATACAACAATTAAAAGGTAGCTGCATGGACGGGTGATCTTCTGGACTCTGCTCGCTGAACCACTCTGGTATGCAATCTCCCGCGACAAGAATGCTAAATCGATGGTTCGCAACAAGTTGACCCTTTAACATGAAAAAGATGTCATGTAACAAAATTGTCAGAAAGTTCAGTAAAATAAAGGACTAATTAGAGAGGAAAGAAAGCAGCCTAACCTGAAGTAGAGATTTCAGTATGCAAGTGATAGGTTGTTCTCCAGGCCTTAGATAATAAGAATACGCAATTTTCCATAATGAGTCATAATTTGTTGATAGATATGGGAAGCTAGTCAATCGTGCTGTCGAGTCCGCCTTTAATATAGCAATACCTGACGGAAGCGCTTGAAATGCTTCAAGACCATAACATGAAACGTCAAGGATTTTTAGTTGAGGAAGCTGACAGATGGCTTCAGGTAAATACTTAAACTCGTTACTTCTCAGATTTAATTCTTCCAAAGAGGACAAAGGACTCAGATCAGCGGGAATATCCCTGTCTAATAGATTGCATTGATCAATAAATAGAGTCCTTAAGGAACGAAAACTTAGTAACAGAGGCTGCTCAAAACCGAACCTAGAGGGATCGGGAGATAATGATGACAACATTGAACGCACCAATTCCCTACATCCACCTAAGGAGAGAGTTTTCAGGTTTTTCAGAAGTACAATGGAGGATGGTGCTTCTTCAATTTGAGTACTTCCTAACCAAAGGTCCTCTAAACTTTGGATTTGTCCCAGGTTCTCTGGCAGTTTCCTAAGGAGAATTGTTATTTACCCCCGCAACTTTACTCAATAACCCCGCAATGCTAAGTCTACCCAATATTAACACTAGTCACACCGGCCCTCTTCCTATTTTACCCCTTTCTTCTTCGTCAGCCCACTCAAACCCCCACCACCGACTGTTTAAAAAATTGCAATCCTCATTCTCCTCTACTAGAAATCGTTTTCTTCTTCTGCATATAACTTCCGTCTCTTCTCTGTTCTTATTTCTTCTTCATCAGATCTCTAATTTTCCTTCTTCTCTTCTTTTCTTACATAGATTAATTTGAATACTACGAGACTCGGCACAGGTGGATCCACCGTCTCCGCCGCCGCCAGGGAGGCGGAACTGGAGCGTGAGGGTGGAGGATGGTTTAATTTCATCACCTACGGTGGCAGAATCGGGGAGAGCTCGCCCATTTAATGTGAAGAAGAACGAGTCTAGGGCTCGAATTGGGTGAATTTGGGGAAGAAGAAAGAGTTTGAGATGGCGTAGAGTCAGATCAGGGGTTAGGGTTAGGGCACGAATTGGGATTTGAAATTGTGGAGCTTGAACAAAGACTTGAAAATTCTGGGTTTTGGAATTCATGTTTATGCAGAAGAAGAAAACGATTTCTAGTAGAGGAGAATGAGGATTGCAATTTTTTAAACAGTCGGTGGTGGGGGTTTGAGTGGGCTGACGAAGAAGAAAGGGGTAAAATAGAAAGAGGGCCGGTGTGACTAGTGTTAATATTGGGTAGACTTAGCATTGCGGGGGTATTGAGTAAAGTTGCGGGGGTAAATAACAATTCTCTTTCCTAAGCTCGTGGCACCCTATTGCATAAAGTGTTTTCAGGTATTTTAACTCACCAATTGTGCTTGGGAGACTAGTTAGACTTCTGCACCAACTGAGATTCAACATGATTAGGCCGGAGAGGCTTCCAATTGACGCGGGTAGTTCTTCAATTGATGTTTTATCCAAATGAAGTTTAGACAACCTTTTCATATTCCCCTTAATATCAGGAAATTTATTTAGTCCCTCACACCCAGAGAGAATAAGAGTCTCCAGGGATTTCATGCCTATACTGGATGGAAGTCTCCGAACCTTGACACAGTGTTTTAAACTTAAGAAAACAAGTTGCTCAAGATCTTCAATGAACGGGTGAACCTCCACCAAATTACTGCACCATTCAAGATTTAGTGTGTGGAGATTTGGGGTCAAGTTGAAGTCTGGAGTCCGTTGCAGGCTAAGTGAATTATTTAGGTTGATGAATCTCAGTTTATCCAGACTCTGTTCAAAACAGCAAAAAGAACAGTCAGAAATCCATAACTAGAAATCAATTTGTTTCAAAATGACTGTTAGCTTTTTATATTGGATAGAGGATCATTCTAAAATCACTCAATATGGTGACATGGCGAGTTGTGCTGGCGACAATACTTTAATGATATAGATTTGAGGGTTTAAACAAAGATCAACCAGAAGAGAGTACCACTGGAATCTCTTATCGACTTTTCCCTCAACAAAGATCAACAAAGATCAACCAGAAGAGAGCATATATTGCCAAGTGGCCAAATTGAGAAAATCAAGAAGATGGGCAGCCAAAGGATTGCATTTTTGCATATTTTAGTTGACAAATTTCAATTAAATAACTTCATCAGAAAATAACCATGCATCCAATTTGGGGCACTTCTTTCATGTTGAAAGAATGACCCTACTTTTTAATAAAGAGAGGGTTAAAAGCGCTAAGTTTACCTTTCTCCCTGTTATGGCCAGATTTTCCATATGTCGACATCTTCAAATATTTCTGCATGGCGACATCCTGATCCCATATAAATAACGCATAATTTATTTTTATGTTTAACTAACCACTCTTTATTTACAGCTATTATGGAGATATTTTTGGGATCACTATTATCAGCACGTGAACCTCTTCCATCCACGCTAAGAAGACCAAGTCAAGAGACTTGGTTGAAAGAATAAGAGATAGGCTGAGATTATAGGAATTTTTGTTATTTTCTTGTTAATATTTATTATAAAAAAGGGGGACATGGAGACTCACAAACACACACGTTCTCACACTCACACACGCACGCACACTGAACACACTCTCGTTGTAATCTCCATAGCTCTCCATCATCTTGTAACCGAGTAATACTTAGTGAATTCTTTGGTAAGGAAGGTGACCTAACCTCCCGAGGTTTTATGCCGGTGAGATCATTTGACTCAAGGGCTTTCCTCGTTATATTGTTGTGTCCTTGTTCGCATTTCATAGTTTAACATCCATTTATATCAAATTCCATAGCTCCCTCCTAAAGATATATAATCCACACACTATTTAGTCAAGATTCTACATTAATTGTTTTTTCTACCAAAACAGTTTGGCGCCCACCGAGGGGTCCTTGGTCTATTGATTATTTGGATCATTTCCTGAACTCAACATGTCAACCAACCCGAAGGTTTCCGCCGCCGACAAGACAATCGTCGTTACTCCGTCGTCTGGGGGCAAGACAACCTCGTTGCCGCCACCTCCTCAATCGAAGCCTCAGATGATGCAGCCTTCGCCTTCTTTCCAAAAGCCAGGATCTTCTAATGTGGAGGCTGGCATCCAAAGTGCCTTGACCATGTTGAATCCGAGGCTGGATAAACAGGATAGTAACTCAAAGTTTTTGGCCAATGCTATGATCAAGATGCAGCAAGATCAGAAGCTCAATGCATCCCAGCTCAGCAACATCTCGCCAATGCGCGCGAATATCAGCTTTGAAACCGGTGGATGATCTCCGTTTCAGAATGAATTCATTCCAATGGATGGCCCATCTCAGACTCATCAGACGACACCTTCCATGATGTCGACATCTTTATCTGATGACACTTTGTTCACACCGCCCTCATCAGGATTCACTCCTTTCATACCGTTCATTGACAGCACCACTGTCAGCGCAGCCGCAGACAACACTGGTTTGCTTAATAACATTTTTAATAATAGTACTTTCAATCATATTCCTATGGCCGACCCTTTTGCAGGAAATCCGTTAGCCAAGCAAATGCAGGATCTTAGAGAGCTGATAATGAATGTACTGCATAACCCCTCCAACCCGCGGTGTCTCGTAATTGCTATAACCTCGATTTGTCCCACCATTGCAAATTTTGACATCCCGAAGCGTTTAGTTGTTCCATCCATGAAGTTATATGACGGCAAAGACAAATCCGTGAGGAGCATGTCGCCCATTATCAAGAGAAGATGGACATAGTACATATCCCGCTGCAGCTCGTAGAGGCTTATCTGTGCAGAGGATTTGGGTCGACCTTGGTTGGACCAGCTCTCAGTCGACAATTTGAGAAGTTGACAAGTGATCTCTACAATGTGACCCAGCAGCCTACTGAGACCCTGAAAGAATATGTCCACCGGTTAAATAGAGAAGTTCTGGAAATTCCCAATCTTGACATGTCGACAGCCACAGAAGCATGAAAGATGGGGCTGAAGAAGGATTCCCAATATTATCAAGATTTGGTGATGACTCCTTGTAAACGGTTGGAGGAGGTCAGAAGCTGGGCCTTAAGGTTCATAAGGTTGGAGCAAGATGAGTTGCGGAGATCAAAGTCTTCAGGCAAGGTGTCGACATACGACAACCCGGACAGGAAGACCGAATCATCTCACCGCAGAAACAACCGATCCAATCCTTATCCAAGAATTGACAACACCAAAATTAACTCAATCGAGGGTGAGGACGAAGATAATGTGCCTAATATTTATGATTATTGCTTTTCTGTTGACATTTCAGGTGTACTTTGTGCAATGGGCAACCTGGGAGACAAAGCGAGATGGCCAAAGAAGACAAAAAGATCTACGGGATGGCGTGATAAGTCGAAATGGTGTGCCTTCCATGAAGACTTTGGGCATATCACAGAGGATTGTATTGTGCTAAGAAAGGAGATCAGCTACCTGCTCTCGAAGGGACATCTCAAGGAGTTGCTTGGTGCCAGAAAGAAGAAGACTGAGAATGCGGAGGCTCCACCTGAAGTCGAGTGACCAGTCTCTCCTCCAGCATCAACAAAAGTCATCAATTTCATCAGTGGTGGGTCAGAAATTTGTGGCACTTCCTATTCTGCTGCAAAGCGACACGCCAAGGAGTCAAAGGAGGAGAAGCCAGAAAGACCATCCAGGATGTCGACATCCTACCAGGAACCAATCACCTTTGATGAGAATAATCGAGACAATTTGCTGGAACCTCATCATGAAGCCAGCCCAGAGCAGATTCGTGCCATCATTAACCTGTCGTCATCTCAATCTGTCAAAGGTGTTCAGAGATTGACAGGGAATATTGCAGCACTTACCAGATTCATTTCCAAATTATTTGATCGATGCAAGCCTTTTTACGACATATTAAGAAAGAATAAGAAGTTCCAGTAGGAAGATCAGCATTGTTGGGCCCTACATTTTCAATCAACATGTTTGCAACTTACGCCTAAACAACTTGGTACTAACAACTTGGGTTGTTCTGTTTACAACTTGGTTTTTACAGGTTAGGACGCATAACGCTTTTCCTATTTTATAGGGAACGTGCCAAAGACCAGTTCAACCACGATTCTTCAGCAAGCCAACGATTATCTCTTTCCCAACGGATGAATGCGGATAAATCTCCAAGGATAAACCTCAATTCCGAGTTTGTAGGCCCTCATTGTTATTTAGTTTTATTCTTGAGGTATAAAAGGGAACATACACTGTAAATTCACACACGCACTACACTAGCCTAAGCTCCCTTTTCATACGCTCTTAGCATTGTAATCTCAAGAAAATTCATAGTAAACTTTCGGTCAAGGCAGGAGCCACATCCTCCCGGGGTTTTATGCCGGCGAACAAGTTGTTCAAGGGCTTTCCCTAGTCAACAAATGTCTTGTGTCCATTTCTATTCAACTTGATAGTCATTGTACCTAGATTCATATCACTTTAGTCACTTTTCCCATCATACAAATCTAATTGTTGAAATTTGACCAAAACAATTTGGCGCCGTCTCGTGGGAAACTTTGATTATCTAAGTAGAAATGGTTAATCCATCTTCCACAGCCGAGTCGGCCGCTTCCTCGTTTCCAATGCCCAAGGCAACCCTCCTCCAAGTGCGTAAGCCGTCAACTTGGAGATAATGTCCAACATGGCGGACATGATGAGGAAAATAGGCGATCGGTTGGATGATCGTGAGCGTACGAATACAATGATCTTCAATGCCATTGATAGTCCGCGTAAAGGGAAGCAAGCGGAGACTCAAGTATCCACTCCATTTTCACCTTTACTTCCTAGATCTTTGTTTGGTGTGCACAGTGACCAAGCCATGTTGGAGATATCCCGATGTCCAACACCTTGCCAGAAAGCACGATTGTGACATCCGTTCCAATTGAGCAACCAAGATTCGGCCTATCGGCTAGCCAATCCGCGCTATCATCTTGCTACACTTATGCTACACCCTCGGTGGGGCAAACAGGAAGTTTCTTTAATGCTTTCGATACTTTTGCACCTCAAGTTAATAATGCTCCTCTTTTCGCAAAACCAACTTGTTAAGGAAATGCAAACCATTAAGGAGTTACTCCGAAGCGTGCCCGGAGTCAACTTGCCATATCACCAAGTCTCTCCAACTTGCTACAACGAGTCTCGTTTTGTGCCGCCGATAGCCAGTGTGGAGATCCCGAAGAAGTTCTCGGTCCCTCATATGAAGAAGTATGACGGAAGTACCGATCCAGCAGAGCACGTGTTGTCGTATCAAGAGTCAATGGATATCATAAGTATCCCTCCTATGTTTAAAGAAGCATGTTTTTGCAGGGGCTTTGGCTCAACCTTGTCGGGACCGGCCTTAAAATGGCTAACAGGGCTTCCTCTCAACTCTATTTCATCTTATGCTCAACTTGTCAATATGTTCATTAATCGCTTTTCATGCAACAGGGCATTTGACAAGTTGACTAGTGATCTTTATAGAATTGTACAAATGTACCTAATGAAAGTCTCAAAGAGTATTTGCACAGTTCAATAAGGAGCGGTGACTATACCCAACTTGGACGTGTCCACAAAGAACGGAGGCATTCCGCATAGGCTTGAAGAAGAGCTCATTGTTTTACAACGAGTTGGTGATGACCCCCGCGAAACAACTTGAAGAAATCGTAACTGTGGCCTTGCCTTACATCCGATTGGAGGAAGATAGCTTGGCAATGGGGAAATCAACCGGGAGGACTCCTACTCCTCTATTTGAACCCTCTCGACAGGACGATCGGACTCCCATCACCCTAAGTCCAACAGGGCAAACCCACGTTAAAACCGAACCTTCTAGAATTCATGTTGTAGATGATGATCAGGAAGGTGATGATAATGATTATCCACAAATCTCTCGAATACGCTTCTGTGGACATTGCAGGAATCTTATGCGCCATTGGAAATCTTGGAGATAAAACGAGATGGCCTAAGAAGAATGACCAGTCCAACAACTTGGAAGGACAAGTCCAAGTGGTGCGCATTTCATGAAGATTTCGGGCATACCACCGAGAACTGTTTCGCTTTGAGGAAGGAGATTGCTCATTTGTTGTCCAAGGGTCTTCTCAAGGATTTGTTGGGCAAGAAGAGGGTCGAGTGAGTCCAAAGAACCCGGTTCGTAGGAGCAATCTAGGCCCGAGAAAGTTGCACCCTCCGGCCACCAAGGTAGTGAATGTTATTTCAGTGGGTCTCATATTTGCGGCACAACTTACTCGCCGCCAAGCGTCATGCCAAGAGCTCTAAGGAAGATCAATCTGAATTGCCTATAAGGCGCCGCGACTTCACGCACGGTCATGTCATTTCTTTTGAAGATGAAGATAAAGACAACACGTTGGACCCTCATCATGATGGTCTAGTTGTTCAGGTGCAGATTGCTAATTGTGTGGTCAAGCGGATCCCGATCGATGGTGGCGGTTCACCAACATCATCTTTACTCATGCTCTTGAAGATATGGGTATTCCTTTGTCTGAAGTTGTGAAGAACTCATCCGTACTGGTAGGGTTCAGTGGTGAGGTGAAACAGACAGTCGGTGAGATCAAGTTGCCCATCTACCTAGAAGGTATGAATTCCATGGAGAGGTTTTGTGTGATCGAATGCTCTTCTTCATACAATGTCATATTGGGAAGGCCTTGGATCCACAACATGAAGGCCGTGCCATCGACTCCTTACCATCAATGCGTCAAGTTTCCAACACCTTGGGGTGTTGCCAAGTTGAAGGGTAACCAAAGAAGTCTCTAAGGAATGTTACAAGATCAACATGAAAGCAAGCTCGACCCCTCGGCAAGCATAGCAATTAAAGAAAAAGGCCCAGGATGTTCTTGAAGCGGTGGAGCACGATACAAAAAGTGTTCCTGTTGATGCATCAAATCCTGAGGCCCAAGTGCAAGTTGGGATAGACCTACCGTCCGAAATCGAAGAGGAGTTGATCGAGTTCCCGAGAAGCCGAGAGATCTTTGTTTCGCTTGGAAACATGAGGACATGACGGGGATAAGCAAGGATATTATTACTCACAAGTTGAACATCGATCCGACCATCCGTCCCGTCCGTCAAAAGAAGGAAGTTTGCCCAAGAGCGGAATCGAGATCATTAAGGATGAAGTTGAAAGGTCGCTGAAGTCCAAGATGATCGAGAAGTTCGGTATCCAAAGTGGTTGGCTAACGTGGTAGTGGTGGAGAAGAAGAAGAATGGCAAGTGGCGAGTATGCGTGGACTTCACCGACTTGAACAAGGCCCGTCCAAAGGATCCATTCCCTCTCCCTCATATTGATTCTCTTGTTGATGAGACAAACTGGCCACGACATCTTGACGTTCATGGATGCATCTTCCGGTATCAACAAATTCAAATGGAACCTTCGGACCAAGAAGATACAAAGCATTCATGACTCCGGAAGGTATATATTGTTATATTTCTATGCCGTTTGGTCTTAAAAATGTCGGGGCAACCTACCAAAGGTTGGTAAACAAGATGTTCAAAGATCAACTTGGCAAGACGATGGAGGTCTACATAGACGACATGGTGGTCAAATCCAAACACATTGAGGATCATGTTGAGCACCTTGGCGAGGCATTCCAACATCTTGAAAGCCTTCAACATGAAGCTCAATCCGGCGAAGTGCAACTTCGGAGTTAGAGCAGTGCAAATTCTTGGGATATATGGTAACCAAGAGGGGAATCGAAGCAAGTCCCGAACAAATCAAAGCCATTCTCAACTTGGAATCCCCTAAAAATATCAAGGACGTACAAAGGTTAACAGGTAGAGTAGCCGCTTTGAATAGATTTATATCCAAATCATCCGATAAGTGCGGGTTATTCTATGAAGTCTTGAGAAAAAACAAACTCTTTCAATGGACCGACCAACATGAGGCGGCCTTTCAAACAACTTAAAGAATATTTGATGACGTCACCCCTACTCGCTAAACCCGAACATGGTGAGCCTCTTTATTTATATTTAGCCGTGTCCGAAACCGCCGTTAGTGCGGTATTAGTGAAGGAAATCCAAGGTGAGCAACATCCTGTTTACTATGTGAGTAAGTCTTTATTAGATGCCGAAACAAGGTACTCTCATCTTGAAAAATTAATATTAGCCTTAACTACCGCCGCTACCAAATTACGTCATTATTTTGAAACACACTCCATAACTGTCGAACTAATTATCCTATGAGGAATGTGTTAAGGACTCCGGAGATGTCGGGCGGGTTGGCCAAGTGGTCAGAGTTGAGCACGTATGACATATCATACGAGCCAAGAATGCCATCAAATCACGAGGCCCTAGCCGATTTTGTAGCCGACTTCGGTCCAAGTTTGCGGCTGAGGTAGAACCGGAAGTGCAACAACTTGAAGGTAAAACTATTCCTGGATTTTGGACATTATTTACGGATGGAGCCTCAAATTCCAAGGGAACTGGTTTGGGAATAGTCCTAAAATCCCCTCAAGGTGATATCATACCTCAAGCCGTATCTTGTGAATTTAATGCAACAAATAATGAAGCCGAGTATGAAGCCCTAATCATGGGTTTAACTACGGCTTTGAGTTTGAATATTACACATTTAAATGTATTTGTTGATTCTCAATTACTAGCTAACTAGTTTAATGGCGCTTATATGGCGAAGCATTCCAAGATGACTCTGTACCTCCAACATGTTAAAGCTTTAGCTTCGAGATTTCTATCATTCTCTTTGGAACGAGGTCCCCGAGAGAAGAAAATACAGAGGCGTACGCCTTGGCCAACTTGGGTTCAACTTGCAAATCAATGTTGCATACTAATATCCCCATTATTTATGTTAAGTACCGGTGATAGACCAAGTTGAAGAAACTCAAGTGGTTACTCCACCTATTGGGACACAAGATGCTAAGCCTTCTTGGACCCAACCCGTCATTGAGTTCCTTCAACTTGGAACTATTCCCCACGATGTTAAGAATGTTAGGTCATTTAAGATTCGAACTTCAACTTTCGTTGTAATAGATAATATGCTTTGTTCAAGAAGTCTTTTGCGGTGGCACTACTTGAGATGTGTCGATAATGAGCAAGTTGAACTGGTACTTAAGGAAATCCATGAAGGAATATGTGGGAACCATTCGGAGGAAAGGCACTTGCATCAAAGGCCCTCGTGGACGGGATATTACCGGCCAACCATGCGTCAAGATGCCATGAACTATGTGCGTAAATGTGACGCCCGCCAAAGACATAGCAACATCTTGCATCAACCCGCCGAACCTCTACATCCTATAGTCTCATCTTGGCCTTTCATGCAGTGGGGCATGGATATTGTAGGCAAGTTGCCCAAAGCTCCAGGAGGCAAAGTATTCATGTTGGCTCTAACCGATTATTTCTCGAAATGGATCGAGGCGAAGCTTATGTGCAAGTAAGGGATAAAGAGGTAATTTCATTTTTAAAGAAAAATATCATTAGCGAGGTTTGGTGTACCATCAAAGATTGTATGTGACAACGGGTCACGCTCATAAGTAAAAAGACCAGGGATTTTTGTGCTCGGCTGGGGCATCAAGTTAATCATGTCCACACTGTCCACCCTCAAGCCAACGCGCCAAGCCGAATCAAGCAACAAGTTGATCATCAACAACTTGAAGAAGCGCCTAGACCAGAAGAAGGGGAAATGGGTTGAAGAATTACCACTTGTGCTATGGGCAGATAGAACTACTTCTAAAGGAGCCACAGGTAGAACTCCCTATTCTTTAGTATTCGGAGCTGAAGCTGTGATTCCAGTTGAAGCAACAGTCCCCACGGCAAGGTATGGCTTATTGACTCAAGATGAAAATAACCTTTTGCTAACTCAAGATTTAGATACAATTGATGAGATCAGGGATTTAGCCAAGATAAGGATGGCAGCTTATCGCCAGCCGAATTTCTAGGTCTTACAACAAGAATGTCAGAGTTAGAAGGTTCCAGGTTGGTGATTTAGTTTTGAGAAAAGTATTTCAAAATACAAGAGAATTGAATGCAGTAAGCCGGCTCCCAAGTGGGAAGGCCCATATCTCATCGATGCTGAAGCTGGCAAAGGTGCATACTGGTTGTCAACCCCGAGTGGAGACAGAATCCCTAGAAGTTGGAACGCTATCCACTTGAAACTTTATTTCACGTAAGTCCAGTTATTTATAACTAGACTCTTCAGGTACGGTTTAAATTTATGTCAAGTTCAATTACGCATTTCAATTTTTCTACTCTTATTAAAACATTACTGACTTGAGCGTCGGAGGGGCGTTAGCTATGCTAACGCCTGTACCTCTAACATAAATTTGTTTTGCAAGGTGTAACTTGAGCAAACGGAGTAGGCTCAACATGTTGACACGCTCAAGATTTGCGATACTTGTTGAGACCTAAGCCGGAACAGGACAAACATGTTGACACGCCAAGCATTTCCGCCGATACATGTTTGAGCCTCGAGGAGGACAAAGGTCAAGCATGTTGACACGCCTGGCACGGTTGATACATGTTTGAACTCGAAGAAGAAAATTTCAACATGTTGACACGCCGCACGGCCGATACATGTTGGAATTCTAGCCGGCGAGGTATAGAGCTTGTTGACACGCCAGGACGGCTGATACTTGCTCTATCCCTTCAAACGATTTACCTCGATCAAAGGTACTATTGGTTAAAAGATTTACATCTTTTCTTACGAATTAAGGTTTTGACACCTTCGCCTGGGCGCACGTTTTCACACTTCTTTAAGTTGTGAACTATTGGTTGTAACATTTTCATGTTACCTACGGTTTATAACATTTACATGTTATCCAAAGAACAAACAAGCGTCCCTCAGGGACATAACTTACTTTGCTAAAAACCGTTGAATGTTTTTTCAAAAGATTTTTCGGTTAAAGGACAAGTTGGATAAGCCAACAAGTCCCTAAAAACCTAAAAAGCTTGAGTACTAGACCAACCTAGTACCCCAAATAATATTGTCTCGGTTCTTATGAACCATTACAAACCAAAAACATTGTTTTAAAGGGACACTCCCCCCATTTGTTGTACCAATAAAGGTACACAAATAAAGCAAAAAATTGTTTTTTCAAAATACCAAAAGTTTTAAGAACATTCTTCAAACTTCCTGGCCCGCTGCCGCCGGTGTTGCATTTTCTTCTTGACCATTCTGAGCCACCACGGGGCACTCAAGGTCTTATCGCATCATCAACTAGAGCCTCCAAAGCCGCAGAATTCACTTCCTCTCGCATCTACCGGCTCACCAACGAAATCCTCCAAAACCTTTCTCTCTCGCTTCCACATCCCATTCCGAAGCCGGCCCGTTCTTATATTCTTCCATGAGTCCAATCCTAGCTTCAAACACCACTTTGGTGGCATTGAACGTAAAATCCTTCTTCGCAAAGCATCCAATTCCTTCTCATGGGCTTCATGCTCCTTCGCCTTTTCGGCTTTAACAACTTTCAACTCCTCCTCTTGACTTGGAGATCTTTTTTTTCAACTTCTCAATCTCCTCGGCATTTTTGGAAGCTTTGCTTCTTGAAATCCTCGGCACCTTTTGCAGCCTTGCTCCTTGAGTTCTTCAACTTCAAAACCTGCACTGGGCCGCCTTGATTTTCACGGCGTCAAGTTGTTCCATAATGGGACACATAATATCCGCAACCTAAGCAAAAGAAATATCAGCATTCCTTAAAAAAGCTTAGGTAAATCTCAATCTTTCTCATGATTTACCTCGTCAACAAAGGTGGCTATAGCATCCTTCAATTTCTTCCTTGCTATTCCCTGACTCTCCTTCATCCAAAACCTCGGTATCGCATGACTTTCTTTTCTTTACTTCTTCCGTTTTCTTGGAAGCATTCACATCCGAACTTGAAGCCATGGACATTGGAGTTGGAGGTTTGTTGTCCTTCTTGACAACTTTCTTTGCTTTAGCGGCAGCCATCAACTCAGAGGCACTTACGGTAGACTTGGATCGCGTAGCTACAACAAGAGCAGGGAATTAAGGCAATCAAAATGCTCGTGAAAAATACAAAGATATTTAAGGACTTAGAACACAGTGGACATCTCGGGTAGAGTTGAGGGTAGATCTTCTTCGACTTCAACCTCTCGTTTCGCCTCCAATCACCTCAACAAAAAACTCAACGGGAAAGGCCTTGAAGGATCTATCGCCTACACCCAATGGAGAAGGCGATTCACGTTCACTTTAGTCCCTTCTTGTGCCGGAAACAAGTCCGACGGTTTAGGAATTCTGCGAAGGGAAATTTTGAGAGTTAGCTACCGTAGTATTAAGAAGCATTCCGTAAAACAGAGGAGCTATTTTCACTACCTTCAAACCTCCATTTGGAAAAAAACACCTTCCTCCTGACCCAAGGTGTCCCTCCTTGCAAAGAAAAATTTATTTTCCACCCTCATCCGCAATGTCGTGGTTGGAAATCGAGAATAGGCTCACCACTTTTGACCCTAAAACCAAACCTTCTGGACCGAAACTTCTCAAATCAACAGTATACGTCAACTCTTCTAACCCGGCAACCAAATCATCCCTCTCTCCTAACCTAACTAGGGTTTGCAAGTACCTCCATCCTTGAGGCATCATTTGGGCATAATTGAGTTTAGTAGAAGAAAAGAACTTCGTAATCAAGGGGGGAAAAGGGAATCGTAAACCTATGACAAAGGGATATTCCGGAAAACATACCCAAGTGGAAGAGTAACATTCGGAGGTCAAGTCGGGATGGGTGAAGTACACCGTTTCATCAGGCATGGCGTGGTTCTTCTTGATAACCTCTAAGTTTACCTTAGGCATTAAACATTTCTCATTGTCGGGTTCCTTCAACAAATTCTGGGTTTTGAAACCTTTGGGCAAACCCTCGTCGCTCTCGAACGCAACTACCTTCTTCCGACCCATTTTTTCAACTTAAAAACAAGAAATCAAGACGAAATTGAAGAGAAGGCAAGAAACTCACCGTAGTTATTTATTCGATTTTTCGCTTCCTTGGCTCTTCTCCTAGAAACCTCTGAGAAAGTGACGTTCTTGATTTGGTCAAAGGGAGAGTTGGAGAGAGAGACCACTTATTAAATAAGGGTTTGAAGGTGGTTGGAACTTTAAAAAACAATCCAGCCTTTTTGCCTCGAGAAACTACCTGAAAACCGTCCCATCGCGTCTCTTTTTTAAAACCGTCGTTCCTTTCTTATTTTGGCAAACCTTTTGAATTCTTTTTGTCTCTTTCTATTCTTCTTTTTTAAAATTCAAAAAGTTTGGGGGCAATTGTTGGGCCCTACATTTTCAATCAACATGTTTGCAACTTACGCCTAAACAACTTGGTACTAACAACTTGGGTTGTTCTGTTTACAACTTGGTTTTTACAGGTTAGGACGCATAACGCTTTTCCTATTTTATAGGGAACGTGCCAAAGACCAGTTCAACCACGATTCTTCAGCAAGCCAACGATTATCTCTTTCCCAACGGATGAATGCGGATAAATCTCCAAGGATAAACCTCAATTCCGAGTTTGTAGGCCCTCATTGTTATTTAGTTTTATTCTTGAGGTATAAAAGGGAACATACACTGTAAATTCACACACGCACTACACTAGCCTAAGCTCCCTTTTCATACGCTCTTAGCATTGTAATCTCAAGAAAATTCATAGTAAACTTTCGGTCAAGGCAGGAGCCACATCCTCCCGGGGTTTTATGCCGGCGAACAAGTTGTTCAAGGGCTTTCCCTAGTCAACAAATGTCTTGTGTCCATTTCTATTCAACTTGATAGTCATTGTACCTAGATTCATATCACTTTAGTCACTTTTCCCATCATACAAATCTAATTGTTGAAATTTGACCAAAACAAGCATGAACAAGCTTTTCAAGACCTCAAAAGTTACCTGTCGACACCTCCGTTATTGACCTAACCTCCACAGGAGGGCGAACACCTATTCATCTACCTAGCAGTATTAGAAAGCGCTGTAAGTGCGGTCCTGGTGACAGAACGAGATGGTATTCAGCAACCCATCTATTATATAAGTAAGACATAAGTAAGACACTTTTAGACGCGGAGACCATGTATTCTCATTTACAAAAATTGATTTTAGCTTTGATAACTGAATCTATTAAGTTGAGACACTATTTTGAAACACATACTATAATTGTGCGTACTAACTATCCTATTAAGAATGTTATGAGAAAACCAGAGATGTCAGGTAGGATGGCTAAATGGTCCGTACAGTTAAGCACTTATGACATCAAATATGAGCCCAGAACAGCAATAAAATCTCAGGCCCTAACTAATTTTGTGGCTGGCTTTAGTCCAACCATGCAACCAGAAGTAGAATTGGAAGTTCAGCAACTGCAAGATGATGACATCTTGAAGATGTGGACGCTTTATACAGATGGTGCTTCCAACATGAGAGGCACAGGACTTGGAGTTGTACTTAAGTCGCCACAAGGGGACATAATACCATAATGAGGCAGAGTACGAAGCATTAATTACAGGCTTAACAGTGGCTCAAGACCTTGACATCAATCACATCCATGTGTTCATTGATTCATTACTCATTGTCAACCACTACAACGGTTCCTATGTGGTGAAGAATGCAAAGGTGCCACGAGAAGAAAACTCACAAGCAGATGCTCTGGCAAACATAGGCTCAGCCTTCAAGAGTATTTCGCAAACAAGTATCCCAATTTTGCATGTCGACATCCCAGCATTTGACCGTCTCGAGCTGTTCATTATAGATGATGACATCCTTCCCAGTCCATCAGTGACCTCTTGGACAACTCCTATTATCAAATACCTTCAAGATGATACCATTCCACCTGAGGAGAAAAACGCTCGAGCATTCATGGTAAGATCATCTAAGTATTTACTTATTGATAACTTCTTGTTTAGAAAATCTGCTGCAGGTCACTACTTAAGGTGTCTAGAAGCAGACCGCACCCAACAAGTTCTAAGAGAGCTGCATGAAGGGCAGTGTGGGAATCATACCGGGGGCAGAAGCCTGTATGCCAAGGCTCTAAATATGGGCTATTTCTGGCCCACGATGCGGAGAGATGCTGCAGAGTATGCCAAGAAATGTGATTCCTGTCAAAGGCACGACGACATCCTACATCAACCAGCCGAATTGCTACATCCTATCCTGTCGCCATGGCCATTTATGATTTGGGGAATGGATATCGTAGGGAAGTTGCCCAAGGCTCCAGGAGGAAAAGTATTTCTATTAGCCATGACAGATTATTTTTCCAAATGGGTAGAAGCTGAAGCGTACGTACAGTTCTGAGACAGAGAAGTTATCTCTTTCATAAAAAGAAACATATTCAGCAGATTTGGGATACCTTCAGAGATAATATGTGACAATGGCTCACAATTTATCAGTCGGAAAACGCAAGATTTCTTGACGAGATGGAGAGTCAAGATGGTGACATCTTCACCTATTCACCCTCAAGCGAATGGACAAGCAGAATCCAGCAATAAGATTATTATAAGCAATCTAAAAAGAATACTGAACCAAAAGAAAGGGAGATGGGCAGAAGAGTTACCATTGGTTTTATGGGCTGACAGGACGGCATCTAAGAATGCCACTGGTCAGACACCCTATTCTCTAGTGTTTGGGACAGAGTCAGTTATCCCTGCAGAAGTTCTAGTACCTACGGCCAAATATGGTTTGTTGACCCCTGAGCATAATGGCGACATCTTAGCACATGATTTGGATACTGTGGACGAACTAAGGGATATGGCCAGAATAAGGATGGCAGCATATCAGCAAAGAGTAGCCAGGTCTTACAACAAAAATGTGAGGGTCAGAAGGTTTCAAGTAGGCGACTTAGTCCTACGAAAAGCGTTTCAAAATACAAAGGAGCTTAATGCAGGCAAGCTAGCCCAAAAATGGGAAAGCCCCAATTTGATTGATGTAGAGGCCGGAAAGGGGGCATATCGATTGTCAACTTTGGATGGCCAGATGATCCCAAGAAGCTGGAATACCATTCACCTCAGAAGGTACTACATTTAGGGGGGTTTTTGTTTTTTTTAAGTGATAAGTGCTGAAATCTGATTTCAGTTCTGAAAATGGCTGAATGATTAAGAGGCATTAACTGAAAACTGAATTCTGAATTGGATAAGTTGTTTGATTTTGTATCTGAATTCATTATCTGAAACAGTTAAAAAAAACAAAAAAAAGTTAAAAAAAAAAAAAACCGTAAATGCATTATGAAACAGTAAACAGTTTAAAAAAAAAATTACCCAAAACCAAATATGAAACAGTGACTTTCAGAGGCTTTCAGAGGCAATTTAGCAACATTTTAACCTCTTAAAATTAAGAGGACTTTAAGAGCCTAACAAGCCTTATTTCAAAAAAAAAAAACAAACACACTTATTTCTCTAATCCTCTTAATGAATAAGTGTTAAGAGGCAAATAAGGCTTAAAATAAAAAAACAAACGCCCCCTTAAACAATATCCTTCTCCTAATATCCCCACAAACCAGGTATGAATATTCCTTTTTGTGGTCTTTTCATTCTTCTTGCTTTCTTTTGTGATTATTTAAAAACAAAATGTCACTAACACGACCTACGGAGGGGTGTCAACTCCATCTCTAATATGTCTCTGTCTTGTAAGATGTTGACATACAAAAATGGGGACATATCAAAGTGCTCAAGTCAAAGTGACAACGAACTCTCCTCCGTTAAAGACTGGCCATCTCTTCTAAAGTTAAGGTACACAATCCCTTCTAAGGTTTAAAGAGTTAATTACCTCTTTCTCCGAAAAGTTAGGTTTCTACATCTTCGCCTGGAGCGCACGATATCTCATTGGTTGAGGTGTGGGATGGGCTTATATGAGTAAACTTGTATAGCTTACCCATTTCCATTCAGTCAAATGAATGATCTTAAACATGATTCAATTGGTTATGGCATATTCCTGTCATCTTAAGTACATCCGGTTATGACATTCTCATGTCTTCACTCGAAAACAAAAATCTGACATTCTATCATGTCAACACCTTACGAATCATATAAATTACTCATAGTCTCTCTAAAACCTTATGTCTGACATATCAGTATGTCGACATCTTTTTAAAAAGATAAGAATTCACGATTGGTTTTTTCAAAACTTAGAATATTAATAACACCGAATAAAGTTTTGAAAACATTTCCAAAGTACGTTTGGTCTACACCAACGAATTAAAACATAAAGCAAAAAGTGTTGAATCAACCCAACACTTGAAACAAATTGTATTTGGCCCTTATGGACCAGGAACATACCAAAATAAATAAAATTTTCTTTGGGACTCAGCCCCCGAAATCATCATCAAACAAAACAACTTGAAAAACTAACTTGAATTTTTCTTTACTTAGCATCTGTTGCAGGTGATGCCGAGGGAGTTCTGTCTTCCTCATCCTTCTTCTATCCTTCTTCTTCAACCGTCGTATCCTTAGGGTTAGATGACACCTCTCCTTCATCCACTTTTTCACCCAACAGATTCTTCAATTTTTCATACTCGTTCTCAACCTTCCAAACCTTAGATTTTCCATCTTTATGTTCTTCCATCATCTTGATTTTGATCTTCAACATGGCTTTAGCAGCAGCCAACTTCCAGGATTTCCTTACTTCATTTATTTCATTCTGATAGTCACCCTCAATAGAAGCCAGATTACTAAACAACCCCTTCACCGTCTTCTTCTGTTCCTCTAACTCCTCTTTCTGCTAATTAAACTTCTTCTCCCAAAAAGCAGCTTCCTTCTTAGCCTGAGCCACATCACTCTTAGCGCTCTTCTTGATTTGCTCATTGATCTTAGCCATATCTTCCACTTGGGACTCCAAACATCCCATTGCCTGTTAAGAAAACACCATAAGTTCCAAATTAGCAAATAATAGAGCTATGTAACAAATAGAACAGTTTAGTAACATCTTACATTGGTTACTAATCCTAGAAGCTTCTTCTTCACCTCTCCTGCCTTCAAACCTTCAAAAATATCCGCATCCACAACTTCGATAGTCTTACTCTCTGCAGCCTTCCTCTTCTTTACCCTTGAACCAATGCCAGCACTTTCACCCGTCTGGACTTGTTTCTTTGGGACAATTGGTGGCCTAACATCAGACTTAGCAGGAAAAGCACCAACAAGAGCATCCAAATCTTCCAGATCAAAGTCTAAGCCTGAAGCAACTGCCTTTGAATCTGAAAAGAAAGTTTAAGCATTGAGGAAGAGGAAGATTAGCAGGAATGGAAAGACAGGATAAACTATTCTTACATGTTGACATTTTGAGAGATGACGACGGCTTAACTTCTTCATGATTTCTTTCACCACCAAATGTTGATTAAATCATGTCCGCCAGTTACTCGAAGTCTGGAAACTTACCTCTTCGTATTCCGCGAAGTGATAAGTTTGGGGGCAATTGTTATGGCCAGATTTTCCATATGTCGACATCTTCAAATATTTCTGCATGGCGACATCCACGATCCCACGTAAGTTACGCATAATTTATTTTTATGTTTAACTAACCACTCTTTATTTACAGCTATTATGGAGATATTTTCGGGATCACTATTATCATCACGTGAACCTCTTCCATCCACGCTAAGAAGACCAAGTCAAGAGACTTGGTTGAAAGGATAAGAGATAGGCCGAGATTATAGGAATTTTTATTATTTTCTTGTTAGTCTTTATTATAAAAAGGGGGACATGGAGACTCACAAACACACACATTCTCACACTCACACACGCACACACACTGAACACACTCTCGTTGTAATCTCCATAGCTCTCCATCATCTTGTAACCGAGTAATACTTAGTGAATTCTTTGGTAAGGAAGGTGACCTAACCTCCCGAGGTTTTATGCCGGTGAGATCATTTGACTCAAGGGCTTTCCTCGTTATATTGTTGTGTCCTTGTTCGCATTTCATAGTTTAGCATTCATTTATATCAAATTCCATAGCTCCCTCCTAAAGATATATAATCCACACACTATTTAGTCAAGATTCTATATTGATTGTTTTTTCTACCAAAACACTCCCATTCAGAACCTCTCCCTCTTCCCAAAGTTGCACAATTTGGCTACGTGGCAGTTCAAGACCCACAAGCTTTGCTGTCCCCAAAACTTCTGGCAATGCATCGAGATTGTAACCCTCCCAGGTAAGCCAGCGCAAGTTAGTGAGACACTCGAGCTCTATCAAAGACCGTGACTTGCCATGGAGATGCTGGTTTGTAACAGAAACACCATCGTAGCCCAGTATGAGTAGCCTAAGTTTGTTCATGCTTTTGAAAGACATTGTATCAAACTTAAAGGCATCTAGGGTCGATAAGGCGCTGAGTGATATGCCTTCAACTGCTTCTGTTCCCTACAACCAATAAAAAAATGTTTTCAAGCAGTTTATGAAAATGTCGGGGAAAACAAATTTAAACAGTTTCCACTGAGCCGCCTTACTGTGTTCTTCGTTAATACATGGCAAACATCGTAAGGGAGCCACAACCTGCTACGCTCACCAGGCTTATCGGAGTATTTGCAAACAATGTGCCACCCCATTTCCTGCATCCGATCATGCATGTGAATTCTACTGTTTGAAACAGAAATGAGAGATCTCTGAACGAGACGTTTTATCCCAAAATGAGCATGGAAATCAAAGCTATCAAGTATTGTAGTAACACGATCCTTCTTCTCCCCCTTGAAGAAACATGCAATATCCAAAAATATTTTCTGATCAATCTCGCTGAGCCCACCATAACTTACTTTCAACATTTTAGATACTTCGTCTTCACCCTCAACTTCCAGTCTATTCAAGGCACTTTTCCATTCATCAACAGTGCTATCATATAGAGAAGCACCTAAAACTTTAAGGGCCAACGGAAAGCCACCTATTTGGCGTACTAGATAATACGAGTCATATTTGTACTCCTCTGGAGGGCTATCTTTTCCAAATGCATACAAGCTAAAGAGCTTAATTGCTTCAGCGTCATTTAAGAGACTAGCATTGTACTTCTCAATTGATGTTGGCCTTGTCAACCAACGTTGATCCCTTGTTGTAATTATGATTCTACTCCCCTTTCCAAACCACTCATGGCTAGCTGCTAGTGCATCTAGTTGGGCATCATCATCCACATCATCAAGCACAAGAAGAACCTTTCTACGTCGAAGCCTGGACCTCATCAGTCCAATTCCTTCACGAATGCTATTGACCTTCAAGCTTTTATCAAACAGAATTTCAGAAAGAATTTTTTGTTGCAAAAGTTGCAGACCAGAGTACTCACTCGAAAATTCCTTAACATTCTCAACAAAGCATTTTCCTTCAAACTGATATGAGATCTCATTGTAAACAGCCCAAGCAAGAGTTGTCTTCCCGGCGCCACCTATTCCCCGTAATCCTACGAACCGAACAACATCTAACTCTCTACCTAACACTGACTTCAGGTCTCGAACGCGGGAATTTATTCCAACAAGGTTTCTTTCACCATTCAGAATTGGTCTGCATTTGCTAGAAATCTCTTGAACAATTTTTGTGATACACTCTGATTCATGCCTGTATATGAAAGATAATAACTAACATGTTGAGATCGCGCATACGACTGACAGAGCTATGGTAATTCAACCCTTTTAGCATGTCAAAATGACTTGCAAATTAACATCTCGTTGCCTCAACTTAGATGTCTATGTATATATGCCCTAACAGAAGACCTCTATAAGGAAATCCTTTTCAATACAATAGGGAAAAAATAAAACACCATGCTATTGCAGAACTAAGTAGCTAAATTATGACTTATAGGAGTATAAATTAGTGAGTTAAATTTCTAGTATTTATTAAATTAGAAAGTACCCGTTTGCAGTGTTTGATACATCGAACCCCGAAAGACCTGCTACATCAAACAATGCATCCTTCCACCTTTGAATCTTTTCATTCTCGTATCGTGATTTATGTCTTCTAAATGCTACTCCAAAACTCTCCTTTTGTCTCCGTACTACGTAAGGATCGACATTGTAAAATACAGGAATGACAATCTGACGAATTTCAATCCTGCAGTCCCTTATATGCACCAGCTCGTCCAAGCACCATGCTGAATCCGCATAATTTTCAGAAAAGACAACAACAGCAAACCTGGATTCTTCGATAGGCTAGGGAGTTGTTCGGAGATGGGCCCTCCGGTCGAGAGCCTTTGATCATCTTTAAAGGTGTAGATACCTCTGATTTCCAAGGCCGTGTAGAGATGATCCACAAAGTTTTTGCGGGTGTCTTCACCCCTGAAACTCAAGAATACATCGTAGGTCCATCGTCCCATGATGTTTGAACTTGATCTCGAGTATGAAGAGGTTACTGGTGTCATTGTACGTACTGTAATGGGAATTTCTGGTTATCAGAGTGAATTTATCAGAAAATGGTAAGACCCAAAAAAATGGATATGGTTAAATACAGGGAACGAAATATACAGGGAACGAAATATTTCAACGCTGCCCTTGTCCGTCTCGTGTAAGTATACACGAGACATATCTCATGTGAACTCACACTAGACTCATCTCGTGTGAGTTCACACGAGATGAGTCTCAGTACGTAATATAAACACCGAAGCCAGTTCCACTCTGTCTCTCTCTCTGTTAATATCTTCTTCAACGACCTCTGAGGAGAAGAGCCCTAACCCTTCCTCCATCTCCTTTCTCTACCCCTAATTTATTCAGATCTATCAATAATGGCCGGCGTCTCCCCAACCGCGGTTCTAATCGTTCTGCTCCTTACGCCACCGCCAAGGTTTGGATTTAGATCCTGATCCACCCTCTCTCTCAGTCCTATGCTATTTTTTACCCACAAAATTTCTACTTTTTGGTATTATTATTGTTTCAATCGGACTAAATTGAAGCATTAATTTAATTTTATTTATTGGAACGATGACATCAAGGTAAATTTGTATGTTTGATTACTTTTGCATTCGTGCATGGGTTACCATGGTCTGATTCTTAGTTGACACTGTTTAGGGAAGAGCGAGAGAGAAGGGAGGGGAAGGAGGAAAAAAAAATTAGGTATATAAAAGATTATTTTGGTAATTTACTTACTTTCCTGTATTTTTAGTTTCCTGTATTTAGTATTTACCAAAAAAATTGAACAGCTAATGAGTAGAGTTTCTTATGATCGGAAGGTCAACTCTCCTTTTGTGGAGAAGATGTGCCCATTGTGCTCTTTTACATTGAAAATTCATTCAATCAGTGAGTAATTTAGTGCATTAATGGAGTAATATATTTGTGATGAGCCCGTACCAGTTGGACCGGGTCCACGCTTGGTCTGGTTCAGGGAACCAGTGACGTGGCATACCCTAGATCGCCGAAGTCAAGACCGCGACAGATAGACCCCTGAGGTCAAGATCACGCTCCTCTCCGCATCATCCTACTTCAGATCGGAGGGATCCTGATCGCTGGTTTGGTGACCACAGGAGGTATAACCGCACCACCCGTGCCCGCGTCAAATACCTTTGACTGCGCTCAAGATGTTGACCCCGGGCTCATACCTGCCTCCCGGTTATCTCACCTGCCTCCCGGTTGATGGCAAACCTTACCTAGCAAGTTAGCTTACTGGCTCTGACATGCAAGTGGCTGGCTCACTCCCATCGCATTCAATGCGGCTCAGTCAGGCGCCTACAATGGCATTAAAAACGCCGCGCCGAATACACGGCTCCTGTCCACATCAGCGACATCCCTTCTGATGGAGGATCCTCCTTCCCTGACAGATCCAATCAGATGCGGACACGTGTATGCAGTCAAATACCAAAGTGCCCCTTAGGGCTGACCTCATGGCTTACGTCAGCGGACTGCTCCACCTTGCCTATAAATAGAAGACCTTTGTCCCCTTGGACAAGGTAAGTTCCAAATATACAGAGTAAGCCAAATTGCTGTCAAACCCTAAACACTTACACACACTGAAGGTATTCAAAGCCTTCTTTACTCAGTATTCTTACTCTCACACCCGAGGGTCTGAGTTGGAGTAACATCCAACTTTGACCTTAACGGTGCTTGTTTGTGTTGTGTTCTAGGTACATTCAATCACAAAATATATCCTGCCAGATATCCTTGAACCGCTCTGATCCTGAATAGCTTGGCGTCATCAGTGGTTCCGATGCCGGGAAACATTTCATTTTGTTTCTCGTAAAATTTCTCGTAAAATTTCTTTGTTTTCAGACACCCCTCGTGTTCTAAACAACTGACTGCCAAAAGGCTCTTCTTTTCAGTCATTTTTCTTTTTCAAAATATGTCTAGAATTTTGGAAAACGCCAGCCATTTAACCCTTGAGGAGGAAAACCAAGCCTCACTGTCCAATGCCAATAAAGATAAAGCTACAACCTCCGTTTTCAATAGGATGGGGGCCCGTTCTCAGCCACAAAAAAGCCTCTCCCCCGTTTTAGAGGGTGTTACATAGGCTAACGGATGAAGCTAGAGCTGAAAAAGCCCAAGCTCTCCTAAACAATAGCCCAAAAACTCCCCAAGCTCCCATAAAGGCCACCACTTTAAACATACCCCTCTCCCAGGAGCAAATTCTGAAGAGGCAAGAGATCTTGACCGCAAAGTCCAAGCTGGTTGCTAAGGCCATGGCCATCGCCGACGGTCAAATAGAGATGTTTGAGATAGAGGCAAACGGCGGGCTACAGTTCCCTCAAGGGTCATAAAGGTTCTCCCAACGAGCCCCTGCTAACTCGCTTGCTAGTCAAGCTAGGGGGGCAAAACGGGTTGAACCAACCCTTGACCGCGGACAGGCGGCCATACGTAGTGTAGTAGAGGTGGAGGATAGCGAGGAAGTTGGGGAAGAGGCACAATCAAATCGCCGTGCGAAGTCCCACGCCAGACCCTTGGCTCCGGCCAGGGAGAAGGCCGTGACTCCACGTGCTAAAAAATAGAAGGTTGACAATCAGAACCCTGAATTTGTCAAATTCATGCATGAGATGTGGGAGACCCACCGAAAGGCAGCCCAGAGGTGTGGCCGCACCATGGACGCCTTCAGCGACAAGATCGCGCGGGCACCCATTCAGAAGGGCAAGCCCCCCAGATGGATACATATGGTGGCTCCAAGAATGCCAAGAGCCATATGGGACGATTCGAGGGACATATGGCCCTATTCTCCTCAGACGAATCAGTGATTTGTAAGGCCTTAGCTGCCACTTTCACGGGCAAGGCCCTATCTTGGATGCTGGCCCTCAAGCCCCGGTCCATCCAATCTTTCAGTCAGTTTAGAAACCTCTTTCTAAATGCCTTTTCTGGAGCCGGTGAGCCCGCTAGACCAAAGACAGATCTTGTCCGTGTCAAGCAGGCCGCAAACGAGACCACAAAAAACTACATCTCTCAGTTCCGGAAAGTAAGCGAGTAGATAGTGGATTTGGAGGAGGGAGACATCCGACTCTGCTTTGAGGGCGGTCTCAGCTCCTCTTTCCTAAAAATGAACTTTGCCTCCAACCGGCCAAAAACCGTCGAGGAGATGTATGAAAGGGCCTCTGCCATTGCCTCCGCGGAAGAGCCTAATGAGCCCGCTCCCCGAGCTACGGGGAAAGAGAGAATCAGCCAAGTTCAGGAGACGGTCCAGGAACCTGCCCGCTACAACAATCAGGGCAAGAACCGTGGCCGCGGGTCAGACAAACTCCGGAAATTGGTGGATGACACGGTTTATACTCCCCTCACTGAACCGCGGGCAGTAATCATGAGAGCCTCGGAGTTCCCCCCTCCTCCCCCAGTGATCCGAAAACCAAATGAGCGGAGTAGGGCCAAATTCTGCGAATATCACAATGACCAGGACCATGGCACTGAAGACTGCTTCCAGTTGAAGCGAATTATTCAGCAGAAAATCAATGATGGGGAGCTAACAAAGTGGGTTAAAGGCCATAACAATGCCACCAACAACAATAATCCTCTGCGGGGATGAGCACCGCGTGGCCTCGAAAGGAATGAGAGAGACAATTACGATGATGATTTGGGTGACTACGAGATTAACTTCATTGGCGAAGAGCCTCCATCCAACAATCAGCTCTCCATCCAGATTCGAACATTGGAGAAGGTTTTCTTGATCCCTCCAATGGCTCCCGAGGAGGAGCAAGAGGTTGGGTTTAAAAGGAGTGAACTTGCCTCCTCCCTCTTTCATTCTACCCAACCCCTCACCATCAAAATGAAAATTAACCGAGCAAACATACACCAGATTTTAATCGATACGGGCGCGGCCAGGGATATACTCTACTACCACACGCTGGTAGGCATGAGAATGACCAAGGCTAACCTGACTCCATATGCGGGCATGCTTGAGGGGTTCACGAACCATGCCGTGGGGGTAAAGGGGACGATCGTGTTTGAAGTGACTATTGGGGAAAAACCCATGCAGAAGACGGCCAAGATTACTTTCATGGTGGTCGATCTTCCTTCTCAATACAATGCCATTCTCGGCATAACTGCCCAGGCCGAAATGGGAATAGTCGCTTCCGTTCCCCACCAAAGGGTGAAATTTAACACTCCGGGCGGGGTTGCTACCATCAAGAACCAGCCCGGAAGATTCCTCCGAGCACTTGAGGAGAAGAGAAAGGCAAATAAAGGCCAGACATCCTGCCCGCAGAAAGAGGGCGAGGACAAACCGAAAAAAGGGAAAGCCCTTGAGCTTGTTCCAACCCCCATTTCTATTGTCATGCTTTCTTTCCATACGACTAAGGTGGAGCTCAAGACGAGCAGAAAATCAAAACAGTTGGCCCCTATTGAAGGAGGTTACATTGATATGGGAATTGAAGGAAAGATTGACCGCGAGGTCATATATTCCATGGCAGCCCTGACCGGAGCCCAGGTCAACCCCCCAACTATTGTCATTGACTCCTTGCATAATCGTGAAATCAGCAACCTTCGACCTAACGACGAGCTCGAGGAGGTGGTTATCAACTTCCACTTCCCTGAGCAAACTGTTAAGGTCGGGCTGGAAATTCACCACGAGGAGAGAGGGATCCTTATTGAGTTCCTTCGAGCAAATTGTGATGTGTTTGCTTGGAGGGTGGAGGATATGCAGGGAATCAGCGAGGACGTAATCCTCCATAAAATCAATGATGACCCATCCTTCAAGAACATTCACCAGAAATCAAGGTACTTCTCCCCGGAGCAGGAGATGGCAATCAAGGAAGAGGTGGAAAAATTGCTCAAAGCGGGGATAATAAAGGAGATTTCCTACCCCAAGTGGCTAGCAAATGTGGTCATGGTATAAAAGGCCAATGACAAGTGGAGGATGTGTGTTGATTTCACCGATCTCAACAAGGCATGCCCCAAGGATTGCTTCCCTGTTCCTCGCATAGACAGATTGGTGGATTCTATAGCCGGCCACAGAGTATTGAGCTTCATTGATGCATACTCCGGCTACCACCAGATCCAGATGGCTCCTGAAGATGTCCGCTCCGTAGCTTTCATCGCTGCGGGCAAGACTTATTGTTACACTATGATGCCCTTCGGGCTAAAAAACGCAGGAGCCACCTATCAGCGAATGGTCAATATTGTCTTCAGAAACCAACTAGGCAGAAATCTTGAAGCCTACATCGATGATATGGTTATAAAGACGAAAGAAAACTCCCACGAGCTCGACGTGGAGGAAACTTTCAAGAACTTGTGCCGCAACAACATGAAACTGAATCCCCTTAAGTGCGCTTTTGGGGTAAAGGCGGGCAAGTTCCTTGGATTCATGGTCAACCAGCGGGGAATAAAAGCTAATCCCGAAAAGATTCAAGCGCTGTTAGACATGAAGCCTCCTGCTTCGTGAAAGATGTACAAAAACTCAATGGGCGCATCACCGCACTTGGCCGCTTCATCTCGCGGTCAGCAGAGAGATGCCTCCCCTTCTTCAAAACTCTCAAAGGGGGGAAGAGAGCTGACGAATTTTCATGGAGTCACGACTGCCATCAAGCTTTTGAAGAAGTCAAGAAATACCTCGGGTAGCCCCCTCTACTCAGCAGCCCGGTGCCCGGGGAAGAGCTTTTGTTTTTTAGCAAGCACGATCCGGCGTAGCCGTTCTTATAAGGGAGGATAATAACTCCCAAAAACCAGTTTATTATGTATCTAAAGCTTTGTCCGCCTTAGAAGGGCGATATTTAAATATAGAGAAGTTAGCTTACGCCTTGCTTGTATCTGCTCGAAAATTAAGAGCCTACTTTTCTGCACATCCTATAACTGTACTCACTGAGGCCCCGCTTAGAAAGGTTTTGCATAAACCAGAGTCCTCGGGGAGAATGCTAGCTTGGTCTATCGAACTCGCTGAGTTCCAGATCACCTACTCCCCGAGAAGGACAATCAAAGCACAAGCCTTAGCTGATTTTGTAGCAGAATCGTCATTCAAACTAGCGGACAACGACCTGGGTAAGAGAAGGCGAGCAGAGTCAGAGGAAGCCCAAGATAGCTCAGACACAGAAAGTATACAGCCCAGAGAGCATCCAGAAGAGGTTTGGACTTTATTCATGGACGGCTCTGCGAGCAAGTTAATAAGTGGAGAGGGCATACTCCTGATCGCACCCTGCGGGGAGAAATTCAAAAGAGCCTTGAGATTCAAGTTCGAGGCATCAAACAATCAAGCTGAGTATGAAGCGATTATAGCAGGCATGGAATTAGCAAGAGACTTGGGAGTTCAGAATATTGAGATTAATAGTGACTCTCAGCTCATAGTAAATCAAATTAAGGGGGAGTATGATACGATCAACCCAGTGCTAACTCAGTACTGCAGTCTGGCAAAAACCCTCATCAAAAATTTCACCTACTTTGAGCTGAACCAAGTCATGAGAGAGGACAACGTGGAGGCTGACCTTCTCTCCAGAATCACCGATCAAGAAGTCATAGACTTGGAGACGGATTGCCAGATAGAAATCACGGAGAAACCTGCTATGAATCGCATTCAGATAAATAATATTGAGGATCAAGTAAGGGACTGGGTAGATGAGGTCAAGGATTACATCGAGAAGCAAACCCTCCCCGAGGATCCAGCAAGGGCTAGAGCCCTCAGAAAGGTGTCCGCGAAATACCTCGTCTTGGATGGAGTGTTATTTTGGCGATCATTCACCAAGCCTTTGCTGAGATGCGTCAAAACTCACATGGTCACCAACTTACTCTAAGAAGTCCATGAAGGAGTTTGTGGCGGACATCCCGGTGCTCGCACTCTCTCAAAAAAGATCAAATTCCAGGGATTTTATTGGCCTACGATGAGGAGAGATGCACAGGAGTACGTAAGAAAGTGTGATAAGTGCCAGCGATTTGCGGACATCCCTAGACTACCATCAACAGAGCAGACTTTGGTTGTACCATCGTGGCCGTTTGATACGTGGGGGATTGATCTGATTGGACCATTCCCAACTGCACGAGGAAGCATTAAGTATGCCATTGTGGCCGTGGATTATTTTACTAAGTGGACGGAAGCAAAAGGCTTAGCCACTATCTCCGAGGAGAATACAATCAATTTTGTCCAAGACCACATCTATTGCCGATTTGGGGTTCCACGAGCAATAATTTTGGACAATGGCACTCAGTTCTCTGCAAAATTTACTGCTGAATGTGCAAGAATGAAGGTACAACACCGCCAGTCCGCAGTTGCTTACCCCCAAGGAAACGGCCAAGCTGAGGCCGCGAACAAGTTAGTCCTGACCGCCCTGAAGAAAAATTTGGAAGGACGAGGAGGACGATGGTTGGACGAGCTCCAGACCGCATTATGGGTTGTCCGCACTATGATCAGAAACTCAACGGGAGAAACTCCTTTCTCGCTCACGTATGGGTCAGAGGCAATGGCTCCAGTCGAGGTTGCCCTACCCTCGTACAGAGTCACATACTTCGATGAGTCTCAAAACGAGACAAATAGAAGGTGTGACCTGGACGATCTCGAAGAAAAGAGAATGCGGGCAAATGAAAAAATGGTGAACTACAAGCAAAAGGCGAAGAAGCACCATGATAAAAGAGTAAATCGGAGAAGTTTTTCAGTTGGAGATTGGGTACTCAGAAATGTGGAGGTCCAAAGGACTTAACCTGGTTTCAACAAACTCTCCCCGAAATGGGAAGGTCCATATGAGGTCACCCAAATAATCAAGGAGGGTACCTACATATTGCGGACAAAGGAAGGAAAAGAGCTCAAACACGCATGGAACAACGATCACCTTAGAAAGTATTTCTTTTGAAATCTTTATAAAAAAGAGGGAGAAGCTATGAGTGTATGAATATAAAATCAATTTTTCGTGCAAAATTAGTGTTGTATTGTTGTAGCACTATTCCCACCAGCCCCAAAAGCTAAGGTGGATGCTCGCAAGCGGATGCCAGTAGGTTCTAGAGCCAACATATGAGCTCCTACCTACTGATGCTCAAAGATCCATTATGATCCGCACGCCTATATGTGTACAAAGGCCATTACGCCTGTACACGATCGCGAGCAAGACACACTGTCCTGCCCGCGTGACACCGCCAAGAAAAAGTGGATATAGATGCAAGTGGGGACAAAGGCCAAAGCCCGGACCCACTAAATGCGTGAAGGCCTTTTTTAGGGCCATTACTCGCATGCCTGTATGTGACAAAGGCCAACATATGAGCCCGCTTACATGATCGCCACAAGAACCTCACAAAAAACTCGAGAAGTTTTGAATAAAGGGTCAAACGGCGTGAACCACCAATCGTGGATACAGATGCCGGTAGGTTAAAGGGTCAATATGCTCCTACCTACTGTTGCGTAGACTATCGCCTCACGGCCACACTCTACATGCCCTATGAAAGTAGCTTACCTTGGCTACTTTTAAACTTACACCACGACTCGCAAGGTTGGAACATAAGTGTAAATGGATGGGAGTGATCAAAAGAGTTTAACAAAGCCAAACAGACAAACGGGGTTAAGGCCTCAAAGTTTGCCACAAGGCCAAACAAACGCGGTCACAGAGAAATAGGGCTGACTCTCACAAAAAATCCAAGAGATTTTGAATACAGAGTTAGGAAAACTCAAAAACGCGGGCAGAAGGCCTACTAAGCCTTTGACCGCGGAAGAGAGTATAAAATTTAATTGTTATAAGTCAAAAACGCTGGAAAAAGTAAGAGCAAGAATGAAAGTACTAAGGTACTCAAATATTGTCAAACACTCAAAACAGTATAAAAGACAAAGCAATTAAGAAAAATATTTCCATTGATAGAAAAATAGTTACAAGTCCTACAAATCTATTACAAAAGGGAAAAATCAAAATCCTAAGCTGAGGAAGCTGGGTCCTTGGAAGCTTCAGTGACCACATCTGTGGCCGCTCCATCCGGGGTCGCTTCTGTGGCAGCACCATCCGTGGCCGCTTCGGAGGTCGGAGTGGGAGATGGAAGGCTAGTGGATGTGACCAAATTGGTGATAACCGGAGGAATGGTGGGACCCGTGGAGACAGAGATAGGAGCTGCCCGCTGGGGAAAAAGATCACCAATTGCCGGCCCATCGAGGAAGACGCGGGCAATGGCATCCTCGTAGGACAACTCCTCATCCCCAAATCTCAGGGCGTCCACTTCGCCAATGAGAGCGGTGGCAGTGACTTCGGCCACGGGCGGAAAGGAGGCAGCCGCTGATAGATCCAAACCATTGACATCATCCTCGGACTGAGGAACTAGTGCATGCCCTGGCAAGCACACCTCGTCAGTAGCAACAAGTGAGCCGATCAAGGCCAACTGCTGAGCGGAGAACTTGCCCGTGGCAGAAAAATTCCGGATCTGTGTCCGACATCCAGCCTCATACTAAGCTAGATTCTCAGCGGCCAGGAAGTCCTTAAACTCCTCGGAGTTCTTGTACTCCTCCACTGCCTCCTGGCGGGCAGCCTTCAGTACATTCTCCCTCTCCAATTCAAACTGCGTAAGGGGTAGCAGCATATCGGAGAGCTCATCCACTTTGGCCTCCAGGACCAAAATTTGGGCCTTAGAAGCCTCTAGCCTCTGGGACAGCTTAGCATTTCACTGCTCCCACTCTGCCTTGTGCCCACGGAGCTCGTTCCGCTCCCCCTCAGCTTTCTCCAAATCCTTCTCCACCACCGCCAGGCGATCAGAGAAGTCCTTCAGATCCACCTCCTTCTCAGATAGGGTGGCCTCCTTGGTAGTCAGGACGGAGTTCAAAGTCTGGATTTTCTCCTCCGCCTGGGCCAGCTCGCGGAGCTTGTCCACCAAAATTTTGGTGTTACCCTCAATTTCAGCGGACATACTATCGCAGCATTCCCGCAGCCTCAAAACTTTGTTGCCCGCCTGCGAAGAGGGAGATCAAAAGTCAGAAAAAGGTCAGAAATTCAAAGTGTTTATAAGTAAAATGAGGGACAGATCCCAACCTCCGTGAGGACAAGGCCTATATCACCCATAAGGGCAGAGGGATTCTCCTTCATCACTACATTCTTGTAGAAATCTGGAGCGTAGAGCCGGTTCAGGAGGCCAATCCCAGCAGCAGAGTTGTTGGCCATCCTGGTATACATATCAACCCCTGTGATAGCGGGCACGTCAGACAACCTCTTCCTTACAACCAACGTCTCCTCGCGAGTGCTGAGAGAGGCCACAGGGTAGGAGGCCGAGCACAGAGTCCTCCCCTCAGGGGGAGCGATGGAAGAAATTGAGGCAGAAGCAGTGGAAGCACGAGTTGGTGCCTCCACAACTTTCTGGGACTTGGAGGATCTCTCTTTGTTCCCCAAATCTCCCTCCCTTTCAGTCCTCTTCCTGGACTCTTGGTTATGCCCGGAGGCAATGGTGCGCCCAGGAGAGTTGGAGCTGCGAACAGCGTGGGCAGGAGGAGGACCCCTGGGGGTGGAGGCAGCTCCTCGATGGTGGGGATAACTTTAGGACCGGCCAGTGCTGCGCCAGTCTTCCTATTTGCCGCGGGCAAAGTGGCATCCTTGCCCGCCGCCCCAGCCAAGGCAGCTTGCCTCTTCGCAGCTGCTTCTTTCTGTGCCCGCATGTTTCGGGCCTTCAACTCCTTGGCGTTCAGGGGGGCCATCAGAAATTGTATTCTTCGGGGTCTACTCTGAAAGAAAAAAGAATGGGTTAATGACAGTTCGAAAAAATTAAAAGCAAGAAAAATATGCAGCAGTTCTCAAAAGGAAGAGAGACCGATAAGTTTCGGAGGCTCGCATTCAGCGCCCAGCATACAGGTCTTACAATCAGCCTCAAACTGGTAATACTCGTGCACCCTCTAATCAGGGTCACGAGGCTGGGGCTCTATCTCTACTCTAGGGGCCCCTTTGAGGAGCCACCCCTGAGTAGACTAGCAAGGGCTCAAACTCAACAATCGCGCCCACATCGTATACGGGCTCCACCTCATCAGTTATGTACTGGGTCAGATGGGATTCCAAGGCAATGCGCAGGTCCTCGGACATAGATGCGTCAGGATAGTTTTTTGAGAACACCCTCATCGGAACAGGATTAGAGGGTTTAGAGAAAGCCCATCCGAACCTAGACTCTATGACCAATATGTCTTTCTGGTTCCATTTGTCAAATTTGTTCGAGGGAGGAGAGAAGGTCCGGATAGAGTAATTTTTAGCCATCAAGCTCAGGTTGCCATTGCTGATTTGGTTCTGGTAATAGGCATAAAGCCCAGAAAGAGTGGGTTCGTAGCCCAAGACCCTGCAAACGGTTATGAAGGACACCAGGGCCCTAATAGCATTGGGAGTCAGGTGCATAGGGAGGCAGCTATTGAACTCAAGGAAGAAATAGAAAAAGGGATCCAGGGGAAGTCTCAGGCCATTTTCGAATTGGGCCCCATAGAAAACGAAGGCCCTATTGTCCTCGCGGACATCTGCTACAGTCTCTGGCCGCAGCTTTTCCTTATCCTTTATCTGCACATGGCCAAGAGTGCGAACACGGAATTGCTTTGGGTCAACGTTATAGAGGTTGTATATCTCCTCCTCCCAGTCTATGGTAGCCACTTCCTTGGCTTTTCTCTTGCAGCCTCGGCCAGGATTGGCCTCAACAATAGGTCTCTTGCCTCCACCTCGGGCAGGAACCTCTTCCTCGGAATCCTCCTCGAAGGCATCAACAATCCTTGTTGCCCTCTGGGATGTGCCCGCAGCCATGCGAGCTCCTTCCTCGCGGTCATCATCTTCAGTCTCCTTGCTCCCAGAGCCAAAGAGACCGGTAGATGAACCCCTGGAATGGGCCACCTCGGGTTCACTCTCCCCGCCTTCGGTCACATCAAAATTCAGTAGGTCCAGCTCCTCACTGCTACTCAGGACCACAGTAGGCACTTCAGGGGCCTCGGTCACGATATTAAGAAATATAGTCCTCAGGGGGAGAACATCCAAGGGATCACTCAGGTCCTCGGAACCCGGTGCCCGCACCTCATTTGTTTGATTGGGATCCATTAGTTCAACTTTTTCCCAGTCAACTATCTCTCCAGGGACACGAATCGCTCTCCTCACTAGTTTAATGACGTTTAGAGCCGAATCTCTCTCGCGGGGAAACCTGCACAAAACCCCCATTACAAAATTTCTTAACCTATTCGTATCCCCCAACACCAATACATCACGGTTCGCCATATATTTCCTCTTCTTGGCCTCCCACAACCGGGGTGGGACAAACGGCCCCCACTGGTGTTTCTCACAAAAGTATTGAAAACAAGCCATATACAGCCTTAGCCACCCAATGGCTACCTTCCTAAAAATCCCCCCTGTCCGTTTACAAACGGCAAAGGTATCCGGGGTGGTTCCATCCCCTAGTTCTAGGGGACGGCGGGGGCCAAACCATCAATCCCCAAGAAAGAAACAAAAGGAGATGAAAAAAGAAACAAATCAGAAAACACTTACGAGGGTGGAATCGAAGTTAGATTCGAAAGAAGGAAACTCAAGTACGCAGCACAAATTTTCTCTCTCTAAGCAGTTGAAGGTTTGGAAACGGTAAAAGGGTTTGAGGAAGAAGGGTTTGGTATTTATAAGGCCTACCAATACGGGTTAACCCGTTTGACCCGTATTAAATAGCCCACAAACCGTTCCTCTAACCACGAACCGTCTCCAAACGTTTGAAAATTCAAAAAATTCCCCAGTTAGCATTTATGGCGCCCTTTGGATGGCTGACACGTACCCTCCGTACGTGCCACGTGCTGTCTTTTCATATGCCAAGGGGTCCACTTGCCAACCGGGAGGTAGAGCATTCAAGGGGCCACGTGCCTCCCATCCGTGCCTATAAGCACAGGAGGCAGCGCAACAACCAACGAAAAACGCTAACACTGGTGCTCGCCAAAGATACGGTCTGATTGAACCGAGCTTAGCTAGTAGCTCCTCGCTCAGACCATAAATAATCACTCACTTGGAGCTAGGGGCCACTGATGAGCCCGTACCAGTTGGACCGGGCCCACGCTCGGTCTGGTCCAGGGAACCAGTGACGTGGCATACCCTAGACTGCCGGAGTCAAGACCGCGAACAGATAGACCCCTGAGGTCAAGACCGCGCTCCTCTCCGCATCATCCTACTCCAGACCGGAGGGATCCTGATCGCAGGTTTGGTGACCGCAGGAGGTATGACCGCACCACCCGTGCCCGCGTCAAATACCTTTGACCGCGCTCAAGATGTTGACCGCGGGCTCATACCTGCCTCCCGGTTATCTCACCTGCCTCCCGGTTGATGGCAAAACTTACTGAGCAAGTTAGCTTACTGGATCTGACATGCAAGTGGCTGGCTCACTCCCATCGCATTCAATGCGGCTCAGTCAGGTGCCTACAATGGCATTAAATGCGCCGCGCCGAATACACGGCTCCTGTCCACATCAGCGACATCCCTTCTGACGGAGGATCCTCCTTCCTTGACAGACCCAATCAGATGCGGACACGTGTATGCGGTCAAATACCAAAGTGCCCCTTAGGGCTGACCTCATGGCTTACGTCAGCGGACTGCTCCACCTTGCCTATAAATAGAAGACCTTTGTCCGCTTGGACAAGGCAAGTTCCAAATATACAGAGTAAGCCAAATTGCTGTCAAACCCTAAACACTTACGCACACTCAAGGTATTCAAAGCCTTCTTTACTCGGTATTCTTACTCTCACACCTGAGGGCCTGAGTTGGAGTCACATCCAATTTTGACCTTAATGGTGCTTGTTTGTGTTGTGTTCTAGGTACATTCAATCACAAAATATATCCTGCCAGATATCCTTGAACCGCTCTGACCCTGAATAGCTTGGCGTCATCAATTTGTTTAGTTGATTGATTAGAGGGCAAGATCATGGGAATGTGAGTAATTAAACTGCAAATTGTGGGTACACTATCGATAGAACTTTATATCAATTCAAAGTAATGACTGGGTCTTTTTATCAATACTCTAATCAAGTACAGTACTTATCGTATACTCCCTCCGTCCCGGGTTAAGCTTCATCATTTTGGTAAAATACGCAAATTAAGAAAACAATATATATATTCAAAAATAATGGGAGTAGGAGAAGGGTTGTGAGAGGGAAGAAGTGGGTGGATATAACAAGTGGGACCCATAATTTAAATGTGCGAGAGAGAAAAGTTAGTAGGTATAATAGAATATTAATAAACCTTTTCCATTTTAGGAAAGATAAAGCTTGTAACGAAACGCCCTTTTAAGTAATTGGTGAAGCTTAAGTTGGGACAGAGGGAGTATATATATATATATATATATATATATATATATAGTGAAAATCTCTTGTAAAACGTGTTCTACGCTCGTCTGAGCGTAGAACGTGTTTTTAAATAGGCGCGGTGGCATTTTTGTAAATAAATAGAACTTCTCAAAATGTGCGGTGGCATTTTTGTAAATAATTGAAACTTATAAGAGACAGTTTTCTACACAACAACAGACACATTTTAACACTACAACATGCATATATTTTTGACACTTTAGAAGGCAGTTTTCAATACTACAACATACACATTTTAACATTACAACAGGCATGTATTTTCATCTCACCTGACACTTTTGAAACTCACCTGGCACTTTTTGACACTGCAGAAGGCACTTCTGAATACTACAAGAGGCATATTTTAACACTACAACATGCATGTGTTTTTTAATTCACTTGACACTTTTCAATATTACAACAGACATTTTTCAATACTACAAGAGGCACTTTTCAATACTACAACAGACACTTTTTAACACTACAACAAGCACTATTTTTCAACAATATCACCGCATTATTTAACATTACAACCGATTTAAATGTGTTTATTAGTGTCATAATAGACCAGGCACTTTGTTTATATTGCAACAGGCACTTTATTGTACTAGAAAAGGCACTTTCGTAAAACAGGTTCTAGGATAGCTTATCCTAAAACTAGTTTCACACAAGAACAACTCATATATATAGGGTCATGCTCCAATGAGAACCGTTTAAAATGAGAACCGCGAGAACCACTTGTACACACTTGTATACAGTAGATATTTAGCTACTGTATACATATACAATAGACTGTATACATATACAATAGATACTTAGCTACTGTATACAAGTGTATACGTGTGGTTATACACTTGTATACAGTAGATACTTAACTACTGTATACATATACAGTAGATTGTATATGTATACAGTAGCTAAGTATCTACTGTAAACAAGTGTATACAAGAGGTTCTCACGGTTCTCATTTTGTTATGGTTCTCATTTGAGCACCTGCCTATATATATATATATATATATATAACATAATTTAAATATTTAATGCATGAAAATTCATTGAATTGATGAGGTTATATTGACAACCATCAAAATTGAGTTTAACAGTACTAAAAAAACAAGATTAACATCAAATGTTGAGGTAGACAATATATCGAACAGCTTAGGTGCATAAAACAAAAAATTAAAGTAATTAACATAAACTGAACTTTACATGAGCGAGCAGAAGGGAACCAAATAAATGAAACATGGAAGAATTGATTCCTGAGATCGTACCTTAAAAGGGAAAGAATCCAGAGTTGTTCTAAAAGATCATACTTTGCATGAAGATGCCGAGACTGTAGTTGTGTGGTGGGCGTTTTCAGCTGAATAGCTATGAGGCGTCAATTAGGCCGTGTCGAGGGAAAATCCATCATCATAATTTGGTGTTTGGGTTGATACAAGAGTTTGGAAACTTGGACCAACCTCTGCATTACGGTTACCAGTTGGTGAATAGCCATAAATGGTCTCTGTGTGCCGTGTTTCAAACTCTGGATTGGATCAATTTTCAATCAATTTTACAACCACATACAGCTGCAAATTTACAATCCCCCCAAATTTAGCAAACTGATCGAACATTATATCCATACACGCATCATCTTCAATACGAAAAGGAAAGTACTCACCAATCCCGCTAGCAAAAGAATGAGGGCATCTGTAAATGACTTCCAAATCAAATTGAGACCGATCTAAGTTCGCCTTTATATATAACTCATCAACCAACTCATTGTATCTCCATCGGCAATTAGCCCTTATTGCACAATTTGGCCCTTTTTTGAAATGAGGACCATCAAACGGTTGTTCATTATCACCTCCCCAATAACACATGAAAATGATTGAACCCCTGTTCATCTTTAACCCTACATTACGAAATCAAAGTGTTAAAACCTACATAACAAAACTCTAACATTTATATCTATAATATACTAAAACACAGTTAAATACTTAAATTTTATATCTAAACACAAGTGAAAACAATGATTAAGATGCTGTTAATTTACCTTGATTCTTGATCTTCAACAATTCTGATGAAATAAAATGATGTGAAGAAGATTTATGTTATTTTTATTTTGAGAGAGTTTGAATGAGAGATACGACTGAAAGAGATTAGTGGGAGAAAGATTATAAATATAGTGAAATGGCTGAGAGAGAGAGAGGAAGATTATTAGTGTTTGCCTGAGAGAGAGAGAGAGAGAGGAAGCTAATGAATGACATTCACGGGTTGAAAATTGATACTTTATGCTGGCTGAAAACTGAACTTAGTAGCTGGAAAGTGGATTCTCTGACTTAAACTCGCTACACCGTGTAGCGAGTTTCATTAAATTTGAAATCGTTACACGGTTTAGCGATTTTAAGTCAGAGTTTGTCCACTCCAATAATTTTCTTCGATTCAACATTTCTTATTTTCATTTTTTTTTCGTTCGCAAAGGTATTTTGAGCAATAAATATAGGTTAATTTAGTTATCATAATGAATATCTAAAAATTGTTACTTGTAGTACATATAATGGTGTATCAATAACAACTTTTAAATTTTAATTTGGATAATTAAATTAATTTCAAATTATTGCTCAAAATACCTTCGTACTAACATCAATTTTTTTTACATGTGTGAAAAAAATAATGACATGTTGCTGAATTATGTTTTTGTTTAAAATATTTTTTAACATGTGTTAAAATAAATGATGACATGCTGCTGAATTATGTCAGAGTTTGTCCACTCCAATAATTTCCTTCGATTCAACATTTCTTATTTTCATTTTTTTTTTTCGTTCGCGAAGGTATTTTAAGCAATAAATATAGGTTAATTTAGTTATAATAAGGAATATCTAAAAATTGTTACTTGTAGTACATATAATGGTGTATCAATAACAACTATTAAATTTTAATTTGGATAATTAAATTACTTCAAATTATTGCTCAAAATACCTTCGTACGAACATCAATTTTTTTTTTACATATGTTAAAAATAATGATGACAGGAAAAATTGCAACGAAACCAAACACAAAATGTACCAAATAATTTTTAAAAACTAAAATAACATCAAAATAAATATAATCAAGTTAGTGACCACATCCCGGTCACGTAGGAAATCTTACATTAATTAATTTAAACATTTAGGAAATTCAAGTAAACAAAATGGGCTTAGAATTCAGCCAGATTAACTTCATCATTTTTAGGAAATACCCGCAAAACAAATGAGTTTAACATTATTTACTAAATGATTACAACAATTCAGCAAAAATAAGAAAACATGTACCTTGAACACATTAGGGAGTGTGATATTAAGATAACGTGCTGATCGTGATGAGATGGGGTGCCAAACAACAACCTAAATATTTCAAAACAAACAATTAGATGAAAGTATTAATGATGATTCCAAATTCACTAATCAATATATCATACCTTCTGAAGTATCAGAACAGAATCGACAGATATATCTTTTTCAAATTCACTCTCAGTCACTTTATGATGAATGGAAGCTTCTATGGTATCCGTAGGATCCTAATAATTTTATCCCAGTTAGTAACTCAAAACAAATTTCACCCATGATAGAAAGCATGCTAAGCTCATATCATAACCTTTAAAGTCACCATAAGATCACCAAGACCATTTGGTCTGCAAGACTTGATAACAACAACAACCTAATAGAACATACATAAATGAAAAAAATCAATCTAAGTGTACACACATTTAACTATAATTAATCTTGATTTTATACCTGATCCACCCTGTCAATAGTATGGCATTTCTTCTTGATAGAGCTCAACGGATAATATGTACCGACTTCAGTGAGGAGTTCCATTGCAGAGAGCCAAGGACCGTCTTGAAAAGCTTCATCCTTCACCGGATCTTCAATCGCTCTCCGTATATATTCTTGGGTTGCGATCGGGGTTTGTTGCGAAGATAAGTTCTGACGGTCGAGATTTCTCTGGCGCATGGCGGACTCTACGGCACCGGCGGGACCAGGAATAACACGTGATGAAGAGGAGCCTTCACCGCGAAAAAAAAACTGCTGCTCTCTAGGATCCATTTTTTGTGTTTAATAGAATTTGAATTGATAAGATTGAGGGTTGCGAGGAGGATACGAGAGAGAGAGAATGAATGAACGAGGGAGAGGAGGAGGGGAAGATAAATGAATTTGGGAAAACTTAGCTGAGCAATTTATTAAAGATAAAATCGCTACCCGGTGTAGCGAGTTTGGCTTAATTAATTGCCCTAATCAATGACCAAACGGGCAAATTTAATTACATGGAACTCGCTACACCGTGTAGCGAGTTTGACCTGTCCAAGTCAAACTCGCTACACGGTGTAGCGAGTTTCAAAAAGTGGGACACTTTAAGCAAAAGTTTGAACAGTAAGTCATTTTGGAAAATAAATATTTTAAACAGTATTATTTGAGAAAAAAATTCGTTAGAATGTGTGAGAATGGTGGAAAACATTAAATTTTAATTAACATATTTCTATTTATTTTAAGAGTAGTCTCCTATGTTGATTCAAGGAGAACATGAAAAATAAATTGTTTAAAGTTTGAGGGTTCTGAGGATAAGTTATAGAATGAAAAGGTGTTGGGCATTAGGGGTGTGCATGATTTTTCCGAAAGCGGACAAGAACAATGAAACCGGATCAAACAATTCTAAACCGGACCAAACTAAAAGCATTGGTTCGGTCATGGTTTCAAATTTTTCTAGAACCGTTATATTAGTCCGGTACTGATTTTGAGAAGTCTAGATATCGGTTAAAACTGGACCGAACCAATGTATAAAAATATATTATAATTTATATATATAAGCAAATTGAAATTGTCTATGGCTTAGAACAAGTGAGGCGAAACTTACAAGGTGAGACGAAACTCACAAGTGTTGTCCTTAGTGTTAGCCACACTAACAACAACACATACACCAATTCTAGAAAAATACAAATAAATAGAAATAAATCTAATTTGCAGCGGAAGAATTAAAACAATACACAATAATATAATTTTTATCAAGTTATATAAATATATAACTTGATGGGTGCCAGGAGGGCAAGACCTTTCTATTAATAATATGAATTCAATACAAGGTCGAAGAAGTTCCTTAATGATAAACAATCATTAACATAAGGAACAACATATAAAAGAACTCTCTCTGAAAATGAACACTCAAAACCTCACAAAAATATAAAAATCTATATGAAATTCTCGAGTGTCGGATTGAGTGTTGCCAACACTTGAATGACAACACTTGAGAGCAGAATTCTATTTCTTGTGCAGATTTGCATTTTCTGAATTGGATGATCTTCAATAAAGATCCACTGCACTATTTATAGGCCACAAAGTCTTGGAGCCTACTCAAAATGATCAGCAACAGCCTTGGAGTTTGTTTCCTCCAAATTAGCCAACTCGCCTCATTTGTAGGAGACTAGGTCTTCTCTTGCTTCTCTTGCTTGTACCTCTCAGCTCTAGATGCCTTGTACTCTGACTTGTTCTCCCCCTGAATAGCTGAATAAAATCTCTTTTTGCTTGGTCATTAATTAAACAAATAAACACATGTTTATTTGTTAATTTTCTCCTCTTCTTCGTGAATCACGCCTGGGCAGTTTCTGTTGATCTTTTCAAGCTCATTTTAAGCAGACTAACTCCTGTTATTTAAACATTAATTTCCACATTTTTATTTGTGAAGAATACAGTAACTATTTCAGTGTTGCCAAATCCAAATGGCAACACTTGTGGCAACACCAGTGGCAACACTGGTTTGCAACACTTGGGACAACATTCATGGCAACACATGATCTTAACAATAACAATCTCCCCCTTAGTTACTGATTTCTTCACAAAATTCCAATGAGATGATCTTTACAAAACAGTTAGTCATACTTAACAAAAAATGAAAATGCCATGTGATAAATAGTGGCAACATCAATCTTCAGGCAATGTTGAAAATATTTTTCATCAAAGTATCACACTCACACAAGTGGCAACATTAACCTTCAGACAAATGAAGTCACATAATTTCAAAATATCTCCCCCTTAATACGAAATTAATAACTAAACAAAATAATTATTAAAATCTTAAAACAACCATCCAACCATTTAGCAAAACCATCCACCAAAGTTTGAAGAAAATTCCAGCCGAAACAAAGAAAAAAAAACAGAAATTAAACTTGTTTAAACATCACAAACCAAAATAAAAACAAATAAAATTGTTTTGTTACCAAACCACCAAAATCAAGTACCATTCGAACCAACCATCAACCTTCTGCATTTTCAGCTCCTTCACCTCCCTCAGCTGTACCACTTGGTCCAGCTCCAGCTCCATCCGCTCCATCATCATGCCTTGGCCTTGATTGATCTCCCCCTATTTTGGAAGAAATCAAATCCACCATTTTCATCATATCAGTACGCATGTCCAGCCACCCCTGAATTACTGAGTCAATGTGCTTCACCTGACTATTGAAAAAATTAAGAACCATAGCAGCATCAACCATTACAGGAGCAGTGTTGCCGGAAGTGTTGCCAGTTTCAGGGGCGACACTTGGGGAGACACTCGAAGCAGGGGCAGCCAATGGAGGAGAATTTGTAACCAAAACCCATGGCAAATCTCTTTGCCTATCACCTTCAGTAAAGTGTTTGGTAATTCTGTAATAAATAAGCTTCTCAGAGATATTATCGACATTCCAAGGCTTAAGGTTTTGGTACAAAAGAACATTAAATATGAGGGAAGGAAAAATGAAGGAAGAGGTCTTTCTTTTCTTGGCCCATGCAGCTAGGTGAACAAACACTAATCTCCCAAAGTTGACTCTTTGTTTCTTTCCTAGTTTGTACAACAAAGTGGCTTGCTCGAATGTCACCGTGTTTTCATTGGCCGTAGGTAGCCAATTTGTTATACAAATTTTGTGAAGCACGCTAAACAAAGAAGTAAGATGGGTAGACTTAAAATGATCAGTCCAAACAGTGATTCTCCCTCCAGTAAAAAAGGTGGCTAAGGCATTAGGTTCAACTTCCAAACTCTCATCTTCAACATTAGGAAGGCCGAATGCTTTGTTGATGATCAAGGGATTAAAATCATAAATATTGCCCCCTAACAAAGATCTTTCCATAATGAGGGGTATTCCTATCATCAATATCCTCCCTAAGATGAGCATAAAAGTTCCTAACCACACTTTCAACATACACGGATACTTTCACAACCGTGGGTAAAAAATTTCTATCCTCCAAAAATTGATACACTCCTAACTCCTTGAATTGAGTCACAAACATATTTCTTTCATTCAGAATCTTTTTATCAGAATCTTGAACCCACTTATCTAAGTTGGATTCACTATAAAATTCCTCGGAAAGAAATGGACGTTCATAATACCCAAATGACTCATAATCTGATCTGGAATCTTGAAAGGGAGTAGGGGTGTTTACCTGAGGCCAAGAAATGGGAGAATATGAGGGTGAACTTGACTGGGCTTCGGACTTGGCAGCAGGTGTTGCTTCAGGTGTTGCCATTGGATTGGCAACACTTGGGGCGACACTGGTAGAAATTTTCTGTTTCTTGACAATCCGGGACTGAGCTTCAGCTAGAGTTTCTTCATCATCCATCCATGCTTCCTCATCCTCATCAGAAGATGATGAGGGCTCCTTGGTCTCTTTAAAGATTGGGTCCGAATTTTCCTCGGACGAAATGTTAAGCGAAGAACTAGAACTATCCTCCACATTGACAGGATCATCAGCTGTGTTGGAAGGTATTTTGGACCTGAACAACGTCTTGATCCTTTCAGATTGACGACGCACACCACCCCTAAATGATGAAGAGGCATCAACCGCCTTTCTCTTTTTGGTTTTCTTTTGAGGGGCGAAGGTGAGTTCTACAGAGGGGGTAGTTTCAGGAAGGCTTATAGGAATGGGAATTTGAGGAGGTTTGTACACAATTATGTCCAAAGATGGTGAGGTTGAGGCTGTGGCCGAAAGTGTCGCAGGTGATATCTCCATGGGGACGGCGACATTAGAGGCGACACTCGAAGGGGCTAAAGGTGAAATTTCCATGGGGGAAGAAATTTGGGAAGTATTTTTGGGATTAGCCATGGAAATCGAAGGAAGACGAAGACGAAGAGAACAGGGGAAGGGTTTTCTGCCTTGAGAGAGAAGAAAGAAGAGAGAGAGAGGGTTTAGTGAGGAGGAGGGTTTTAATGAGTGAAAAGAGAGAGTTTAATTTGATTTGACAAGTTCAAATCAAATTAAAAACCCTTTTATCCTAACAAACACAACAAACCAAATGCACTGTTATCCGCCATTTTTTTAAAAACATTTTTTTTTAATTTTTTTTTAATAATATAATAACTAAACATAATTTAGTAATATCCATAAAATTGCGTTTTTCAAAATTCAAAGAGATGAATTTTAAAAAATAGATATTTCTAAATTACAATTAGTTAGACAAAAAAATAAATATTTTTGCTAAAAATCTTTTAAATTTCACAAACTCTAAATATAAAAAAATAGACTTTTGGAAATTTAAAATTTAATTAACAAAAACAAAAACAAGAAAAAAAATAATGTAGCATCTACTAATGTGTTACTAGCAATGTTGTGTAACACACAGGGCAACATTTTTAAATAAAATTCCCTTGATATTTTTTTAACATATTTAATTTATCATTCATTAGGCAATTTTTAAGCAAGCTTTACACATTCTTTATTTACAAGGAAGCATCGTAGTAGCGAGCTCCGTGCCTCGAGTTTTTTATAAACGTGTAAAGCTATATGCAGTAAGTTTTATACCTTTCAAGTAGGGTACACTGTAGTAGCGAGCTCCATGTCCCTAATACTTAGTATAAAACAACTCCATTATACTCCCTATGGGAATATTTTAACAAGCTTTGCCTTTTTAAATATCAACATAATATAAGCGACTTTATCACTTTAAGCACGAAGGGGTATTTTATGAAAAAATATTAACCTTAAGAATGTACACATACTAGAACAAAATGTTAGTAAATGCCCCCCATTTGGGATTAAACTAACTAATTTTTTTTTAAATAATAATATACAAAAAATACAGAGTGTTGCTGTCAGTGTTGGCAACACTGACGACAACACTTGAAACAGCAGATTTATAGAAAGCATAAACCAAGAGATTTTTTTCAAACTTGAAAATTTCTCATGATCCAAGGCTTTGGTCAAAATATCAGCAAGTTGATGTTTAGTATCAATATGATCTATTTGGATCAAGTCCTTTTCTACTAAATCTCTCAAAAAGTGATGGCGGATATCAATGTGTTTAGTGCGTGAGTGTTGTACAGGGTTTTTGGAAATGTTTATAGCACTCAAATTGTCACAATACATGGTCAAGATATTACTATCAAGACCATAGTCGTCAAGCATATGTTTCAACCATATTAATTGTGAACAACAACTCCCGGCTGCTACATACTCAGATTCAGCAGTCGAGAGAGAGACACAATTTTGCTTGCGACTGTACCATGACACAAGATTATTACCCAAGAAAAAACAACCCCCACTAGTGCTCTTTCTATCATCTATATCCCCTGCCCAATCAGGGTCACTAAAACCAACCAAGTTGGTATTAGTGTCTTTGGTGAACCAGATTCCCAATTTACTTGTCCCAGACACATACTTAATGATTTTCTTGACAGCATTTAGGTGAGAAATTTTAGGAGCAGATTGATATCTAGCACATACACCTACACTAAACATAATATCGGGACGACTGGCAGTAAGATAAAGAAGACTACCTATCATGGATCTATACAGAGTTGGGTCAACATCCTCCCCTGCCTGATATTTGGTTACCTTAAGAGATGATCCCATAGGTATTTTAGAGCTCTTTGCACTCTCCAATCCAAATCTTTTCACCAGACTCTTAGCATACTTGCTCTGAGAGATAAAGATTCCATCATCTGACTGTCTCACCTGCAATCCTAGGAAATAATTAAGTTCTCCTATCATGCTCATCTCGAACTTCATAGCTTCCACAAAATTTTGTAAACATGTTTTAGATGTGGAACCATAAACTATGTCATCAACATAGATCTGAGCAATGACAAGCTCTTTATTTTTCCTAAGAATAAATAATGTCCTATCGACTTCTCCTCTAACAAATCCATATTCAAGAAGGAAACTTGTTAGACGCCCATACCATGCACGAGGAGCTTGTTTCAAACCATATAAGGCCTTATCAAGTCTGTATACATGGTCTGGGTGGAATGGGTCTTCAAACCCTTTAGGTTGCTCAACATAGATCTCTTTATCTAAGTACCCATTCAAGAACGCCGCTTTGACATCCATTTGGTGTAATGTGATTTTGAGGTAGCAGGCTATGGCAAGAAGAAGTCTTATTGACTCAATTCTAGCTACAGGTGCAAAGGTCTCGTCAAATTCGATTCCTTCCACTTGTGTATAGCCTTGAGCCACAAGACGAGCTTTATTATGAACAATATTACCCAATTCATCAGATTTGTTTTTGTAAATCCATTTAGTTCCAATAATGTTTGTATTTAAAGGACGTGGAACTAAACACCAAACCTCGTTACGAGTAAATTGTTAAAGCTCTTCTTGCATAGCTTGAATCCATAATTTATTATTTAAAGCCTCAATCACATTTTTTGGTTCAAGAGAGGAAATGAAACAAGAGTGTTTTACCTTAGAGTATGTGGAGGACATACACACATACCTAACCATATCTCTGTAGTCAACTGGCTCCTTATTTCTTGTTCGAACCCCTTCATTAACATCACCAATTACATGAGTAATGGGATGATAATTTCTAATACGAGCTGGGGGATCTCTCCTGCCTTGATGGTACACCAATCCATCTTCTTCTTCTGAGTCACTGCTCTTAGAATTTCCAGCCACTGTTCTGTTCTCTTGTGTTGCCTCAGGTGTTGCCGTTTCAGGGGCAACACTCGGGGCAACACTTGAATCTGTGGCTGCACCGCCAAACCGCTTACGTTCCAGCCCTCTGTTCGGCTTCTTCCAGCAGGGTTAGAGGTATATTATCAGCTGGTTCTCCTGTAGCACTAAAGTAATCGTTAAATTCAATATTTACCGACTCTTGAATCACCTTTAACCTCAGATTATAGACTCGATAAGCATGACTGTTTTGAGAGTAGCCAAGAAAGATGGCTTTGTCACTCTTGGAATCTAGTTTTCCTAAGTATTCCCGATCGTTTAAAATGTAGCATAAACACCCAAACACATGAAAATAGTGAACCGTAGGTTTCTTTCCATTTAAAATCTCATAGGGTGTCATAGTTGTACCGGGTCTTAAGAAAACTCTATTCGTAGTGTGACAAGCTGTGTTTAATGCTTCGGCCCAAAAACCTTTGGAAATATTTCTAGCAATTAGCATAACACGAGCCATCTCCATTAAAGTCCTATTTTTCCTTTCAGCAATACCATTTTATTGTGGTGTTTTAGGTGCTGAAAATTCATGGTGTATCCCCTTTTTACTACAAAATGTAGAGAAGGAGAGATTTTCAAATTCTCTACCATGATCTGACCTTATTCGAAAAATAGGAGAACAAAACATGTTTTTGATTTTAGAGACTAAGTGAGTAAATTTATCAAAAGTTTCAAATTTTTCTCTTAATAAATAGACCCATGTATACCTAGAAAAATCATCAACTATTACATAAATATACTTCTTACCTCCCAAGCTTTCTACCTCAATAGGACCCATCAAGTCCATATGTAGAAGCTGAAAACAATGTGTTGTTCCTGAGTGTTGCTCATTGTGTTGTCCAACATTGTGAGCAACACGAGTTTGCTTACCCTTTTGACAGTCACCACACATCATGGTGTCTTTGAGGTTTAGTTTAGGAACACCTTTGACGGCATTGTGTTTGATAATCTTCTCAAGATTCCTATAATGAGAATGACCTAACTTTTGATGCCATAACCTTATATCATCAAGTTTTGTCAAATTGCACACTGATTTTTTACCAACCAGGTAGCAATTATCACTTGATCTTATTCTAGTCATGACACAAAAGTTAGTGTATTAAACACTTCACAGGTATTTTTATTGAATTTTACCTCCAAATTGTCATCACATAATTGGCTAATGCTAATTAAATTAGCAAGTAAACCATCTACGTGCAAGTCATTTTTTAAAGGAGGAAAACCAACAATATCCAGTGTTCCTTTTCCAACTATCTCACTCTTGCCTCCACCACCATAAGTCACTGAGCCTCCTTGAATAGATTGGTACTCCGTTAGGAATGATTTTGTACCCGTCATATGACGTGAACAACCACTATCAAAGTACCAAGTTCCTGCAATGTTAGATCTTAAAGCTGTGTAAACAACATAGCAATTCAGTTTTTCCTTGGGTAACCAAGCCCTTTTAGAAAATCTGGATTTCTGTTCACCAGTGTTGTCTTGAGTGTTGTCCTGAGAAATTGGCGACACTTGAGGCAACACTTGAAGACTGGACATTTTCTTTTGAAGGAAAAAACAATCTGATTTTATATGTCCAGTTTTGTGAGAGTATCCACATTCATTGGATTGATCAGAAGTATCACTAGGAGTACTACCCTTTTCCTTGACACGCTCTTTTACAAAACAATTTTTAGTTTCAACATCAAACAAGGAAGAGGTAATACTTTCTAGTGATTCTTGGAACCCAAGACCAGCTTTCAGAGGCTTACTTAAATTGAGTATTTCATCCAATTTGGATGAACTCGTGTTGAGTTTTTTGAAGGTGGATTTGGCTAGGTTGAGTTTGGCCTTGATTTTATCAAGATCCAAGTCTCTCCTACTGAGTTGAACCTCTAGTCGAGTCAAGGAGTTCTTAAGATCCTGATTTTCCTTTTTCAAGAAAACCACCATCTTATTCTCCTTTTTCCATTTCACGAGGAGAGATTTATAGAGGTTTTTTAATTCGCAAATGAGCTCATCTCTATCAAGATCATCCTCTATAAACTCCTCTAGATTTAAATCAGCAGAACCATGCAAACTAAGATCATTTAAAGAATCATACCTGCTGAGTGTTGTGCCAAGTGTTGCCATTTCTTGGACGACACTTGGGGCAACACTTTCTGAAGAAGTTACAAGTGTTGTGTCAAGTGTTGTCAAATCTGGAACAGCACTTGAAGTAACACTTTCTGTCGAAGGTAGCTCCTCTACCGTGGCCATCATGACCACTTGTTTCGTCTTTTCTTCTTTCTTCGTTCCTTCCTCCTCTCCATCACTAAGAGATACCCACAAGTTTTTGCCCGCCTTTCTCAAGGTGTTAGCACATTCATTGGCATAGTGACCCCAACCGGAACAAAACTAGAGGTTTTGGCCGCTTGGTCCTTAGCTTTTACCTACACACTGTTAAATTTTCTAAGCATAGAATTATATCTCTTTGCAAGTAAAGCTACACTAGTATTTTCATCTAACTCCTCGAAGGCTTCATCTTCATCATCCACACATGTGTCCGAAGATTCGAATTTTAAGGCAATATTCTTGCCTTTAGAAGCCTCGGTTTGTTCATTGAGATTCATCTCAAAGTTTTTCAAAATACTCATTAAGGAGTTAATGTCCATTGTTGAAAGATTATGGGCATCTTCAATAGCTGAAAATTTAATATTAAAACGTTCGGGAAGAGTACGAATAGCTTTTGAAACAAGTTGTTTATTTGTAAAAGGTTCCCCTAATACTTGACAAGCATTTGAAATATCAATCAACTTTTCAAAATAAGACGAGATGTCTTCGTTTTCACCCATTCTTAATCTTTCAAATTTACTAGTGAGACCTCTAAGCTTTGTTTCTCGAACACTACCATCTCCTTCACAAAATCTTTGTAAAGTATCCCAAGCATCTTTTGCAGTGGGACTATTTTGAATGAGCTTGAACATATGCATGTCAACCCATTCATAGATGGCATTCAGTGCCTTTTCATTGAAACTAGCAAGATTATTCTCTTCAATTGTCCACTTGAATTCAGGTTTGACTTGAATGTCACCATCGTCATCCGGAGGAAGCATTGGAACAGAATAACCATTTAAAATAGATCGCCAAGCTCGAAGATCAATTGATTTGATATGCGAGCGTAGGCGAATCTTCCAATAAGCATAATTTGATCCATCTAAAACCGGTAATCTCTTTTGATTAGGGTTTGAAGGATCATAAGCCATGACAAAAGGATCTAAACACTTAGTATATCAAGTGCTAGGCTCTGATACCAATTGAAATTGTTTATGGCTTAGAACAAGTGAGGCGAAACTCACAAAGTGAGACGAAACTCACAAGTGTTGTCCTTAGTGTTAGCCACACTAACAACAACACATACACCAATTCTAGAAAAACACAAATAAATAAAAATAAATCTAATTTGCAGCGGAAGAATTAAAACAATACACAAGAATATAATTTTTATCAAGTTATATAAATATATAACTTGATGGGTGCTAGGAGGGCAAGACCTTTCTATTAATAATGTGAATTCAATACAAGGTCGAAGAAGTTCCTTAATGATAAACAATCATTAACATAAGGAACAACATATAAAAGAAATCTCTCTAAAAATGAACACTCAAAACCTCACAAAAATATAAAAATCTATATAAATTCTCGAGTGTCGGATTGAGTGTTGCCAACACTTGAACGGCAACACTTGAGAGCAGAATTCTATTTCTTGTGCAGATTTGCGTTTTCTGAATTGGATGATCTTCAATGAAGATCCACTGCACTATTTATAGGCCACAAAGTCTTGAAGCCTACTCAAAATGATCAAAATTGACCTTGGAGTTTGTTTCCTCCAAATTAGCCAACTCGCCTCATTTGTAGGAGACTAGGTCTTCTCTTGCTTGTACCTCTCAGCTCTAGATGCCTTGTACTCTGACTTGTTCTCCCCCTGAATAGCTGAATAAAATCTCTTTTTGCTTGGTCATTAATTAAACAAATAAACACATGTTTATTTGTTAATTTTCTCCTCTTCTTCGTGAATCACGCCTGGGCAGTTTCTGTTGATCTTTTCAAGCCCATTTTAAGCAGACTAACTCCTGTTATTTAAATATTAATTTCCACGTTTTTATTTGTGAAAAATACAGTAACTATTTCAGTGTTGCCAAATCCAAATGGCAACACTTGTGGCAACACCAGTGGCAACACTGGTTTGCAACACTTGGGACAACATTCATGGCAACACATGATCTTAACATTAACACAAATATTTATAATTTATTATTTATAATGTGTATGTTGGTGTAATGCCCTAGGCTTTAGTTATGTTTAACTGAAAACCGTTATGTATCATCTTTATCATTTATGTTTATTATTTGATTATTATATAGTTTGCATATTTATTGTAATAATCTCCGTCCCTAATTATTAAGAGAATAATTAGTATAATTGTCAATGGATAATCATATGATGATTATATGCATAGAGATGCACATTGAAATTATGGGTACTTGTTAGAGAACAAGTGACTGGACTTGACCCGTATGAGATTTATGTCATGGTCAAATGTCATAATTAAATCTCATATGGTCACTTCATTTAGTCCCTAGACCTGAGATTATCATGACCTTACATATGATGAAAGTTATGTTTGATTTTAGTCAAACGATATCTTAACACGATATCTATAAAGGCTATCTTTGGCATAATCAGATTCATGATGGGAAGGATGATAAGTCAAGATGGAATTTGTCCCTCGGAAGAGAGATGTTTTGCTTGGTCCCCTCGATGAGTGATAATGATGAAAGCGTGTGGCCACACCCCAATGCGATTGGATTATCATTATACTCAAGATCGAGAAAGCATTGAACAAATACAAGTTGACGTGGACCATGACTTGTGTTCAATATAACATCGTGAGACAAAGGGAGAAATGGAAGTGTACCATTGGAAACGTGAACTCTTACGTTGTGTTATTTGGGTAGACATAATGGCTTGCTAGAGTCCGCTTATGTCTTATGAGGGTCGATATGATCGGACTCATTGCCAACATAATACAATCCTATTGGGTCACACACAAATAGAATGAATTGGTTGAACAAAAGGAAGAATGATTGAAAGTTTCAGAAGCGGCTAAGTATGTCACGCGACATAACTAGCCATTGGCTAAATATGTCACGCGACATAACTAGCCACCGACGCGGATTGACGGTACTGGTCTCCTAATTCGATTAGGAAACATATTAATGCTAATGTAGTATAAATATGAGAGGTCATCACAACCCTAATGGTCTAGCCGAATTTTTCAATAGAAATTCACAATCAAAAGTCCTCTCAATATTCTTCCATAAGTTTTAGGAATCTAGCAATTCCCAACCCGAGAATCGTTCTCGACATTCATATTTGTGTGGATTACCAAAAGAGGGTCTTAATTTTGTTCAAAAAAATCAAAGACCTAGAGTTCAAATCTGAAGATCCAAAGGAGTTGAAGATTTGAAGATCAAAAGTTTGTGATTACGAATCACATAATTATCCGTTCGATAGCTCAAGACCGGAAAGCAATTTAGGTTGGTAAATTCTATCTCATAGCAATTCAATTTAATCATATAGAACGGATCTTAGGGCTTGGGTTTTGTGTTAATTTTATGCTTAATTCCGCTGCTCATGGACCCATAAAACCCAACAATGGTATCAGATCCCCGTTCGTATGGTTAAGTTTGAATTAACATGCTAGAATGATTATATAAATTGTTTATATGTTCGTTGCATGTTTTGTATGCGATAGAATTTTGATTGTTTATGTGAAACAATGTGAAAATCGTTTTCGAATTATGATGAATTAAATCTGTAAAAGGGCTGTTTTATATGATTTAATTGCCATGTAATCTGAATTGATTGAAATCTGAAATCCTGGGAATCGGCTACCTATGTCGTGCGACATAGTAGGCCACATGTGGAAATACGGTAATCACGGCTAGTTATGTCACGCGACATACTTAGCCACCGGCTAGTTATGTCACGCGACATAATAAGCCAAATGCAGCGTAATCGGTTTGTTTAATTTTTACGCTGTTATTCCCGTGATTGTGTTTACAATCTGATATGTTTATATGATAACTGGATGCTATAAATTTACGGAAATAAAATTTATAGGACCATGCTAGATTAATTCATTGTTTATGATGCATGCTTAATTAATTCAAATATGTTTTTATTAATTGTTGTGATGCATGAATTAATTGTTCTTAAGTGTTAAGAATTTTATTAGATGTTTAGTTGAAACATTGATTCATAGTTTCCTAATATGTTTAGATTTAGACATTGTAAATTTTGGATTTTATGATTGTTTATGGAAACAAGTCATAATTACGCGAAATTTAAAAGGAAACTGATTGTTTATAAAAGGTAATGATTATGTTGCCAAATCAGAGCTGATTTCTAATTGTGCATGACTAGGAGAGTTCTGTCTAAGGAAGAGTTGGTACTTAAGTAGTCCTTGTGGCTCACCTATCTTCCTGGGAACTTACCTGGTGCATGATTATGACTATCTTTGCTGATATGCTTATAATCTACCTTAAAGAACCTTCATTTAACTTTTAAGTTCTTTATGCCAATTCATGATTAAAACACTTGAGACCATTCGGATAGTTTTGGGTGGGCTTGTCATAGCAAGGTGCTTTGATTCTATTCCGTTTGCGAGCAAGATGAGGAAATGGTAGTTCCTATACGTTTAAAATGGATGAACTTAATTGGGTTATCAAAATGGTTTTGGACCCAAGGCATAAGATGAGATTAAAATATGCTTAGACATATGATGTCTTAAATAAATCTCATAAAAGATCCTAAGAGTCATATACGATATGATTGATGTTTTCTACCTAATTAGTTTAATCTTGAGCGGTGCGCCATAGCGTACTTGAGATTAAATTAAAGTTGGATCTTAGTCCTAAGAGTCATATACGATATGATTGATGTTTTTCTACCTAATTAGTTTAATCTTGAGCGGTGCGCCATAGCGTACTTGAGATTAAATTAAAGTTGGATCTTAGCCCATTAAATGCATATTATGCTTATTAGCATTGGAAGGTGTATGATTTAGTGGGAGTATTTGTAAAATACATTATTTGCTCTTAAATGATAAATGTGTTGATATTGATATGTGTTCATATAATTTGTATATTTTGTTGTAGAAGTAGCATTACATAATGATAATTGCGATTCGTCCTTATGAAGGACAAAGTTCGAAAGGAACGATACAATTAATTCTGATTGGATCAGAAGCCTAAAGAATGGTTCTTAGGTAAAAGTGTACGTTCTTGACGAATCCGTTCCTACTGAACCCATTGCAAATGTTGCAAAGGGAAAATAAGGAAGCAACATTAGAAACATATTGATGATTCTGACAACATTTCTTGCCTTGTATTTGCCACCATGTCTAAAGGCTCTTATGAAGAACCTTGAACACATGATAACTATTCTTTTGTTCTAGCACACTGCACAAGGGAAACGTTCCAAGTGCAAGCTAGGCAAAAGATGTATGTTGTGGTGAAGGCTCTTAAATCATATGATGAAAGAAGGAGCAATCCGCAAATTGTGTTAATGGTTGACACAATAAAAGGGTTCATAAAGGAAGGAAAAGAAGGTAAAGCAAAAGTTGTTAAACCTAGGACAAATGTTGTCATAGCCGAAGAGGCTAAACCCAAAGTGTCTCAAAAGGATGCATTTTGCTATCATTGCAATAAGATTGTCAATGGAAGCAAAGTTGCAAGGCTAATTAGGAAGGCCTAAAAGGTGAAGAAGGGCAATATGATTGCTACTAATTCAAGAATCTATGTGATAGATATTTTTCTTTCGAATTCTTGTTCTTGGGTATATGATACCGGATTGGATCCCACATTTGTTTAAATGTGCAAGGAACAAAGAATAGAAAGCCACTCAAATAAGGTAAATTAAACCTATGCATGGGAATGGAGCAAGAGTTGCAACATTAGCCATAAGGGACTTATGAAGTCACTTTGCCTTGTGAAGTAGTACTTGTTTTGAATAAGTATGACTACGTTTCGAATTTGAGTAGGAGTATTATTTCCGTTTCTTAAATGGATGATGAAGGATATAATTTTCTTATTTTCAATAAGAAGTTTTATATTTATTTAATGATATGCCTTATTGTATTGCATATGTCATTGAATGGTCTTCATATCCTTGATGTTAAGAAACAAAATAATATTTAAGATATCTATAATATAAATGGGAAATCTAAACCGAACAATATGAACAACGCGTTCATATGGCATTGCCGGCTTGGTCAAATAAATAAGAAACATATATCTAAACTCCATTAACACGGACTTTTAGACTCATATTGTTGGTGTAATGCCCTAGGCTTTAGTTATGTTTAACTGAAAAACCGTTATGTATCATCTTTATCGTTTATGTTTATTATTTGATTATTATATAGTTTGCATATTTATTGTAATAATCTCCGTCCCTAATTATTAAGAGAATAATTAGTATAATTGTCAATGGATAATCATATGATGATTATATGCATAGAGATGCACATTGAAATTATGGGTACTTGTTAGAGAACAAGTGACTGGACTTGACCCGTATGAGATTTATGTCATGGTCAAATGTCATAATTAAATCTCATATGGTCACTTCATTTAGTCCCTAGACCTGAGATTATCATGACCTTACATATGATGAAAAGTTATGTTTGATTTTAGTCAAACGGTATCTTAACACGATATCTATAAAGGCTATCTTTGGCATGATCGGATTCATGATGGGAAGGATGATAAGTCAAGATGGAATTTGTCCCTCGGAAGAGAGATGTTTTGCTTGGGCCCCTCGATGAGTGATAATGATGAAAGCGTGTGGCCACACCCCAATACGATTGGACTATCATTATACTCAAGATCGAGAAAGCATTGAACAAATACAAGTTGACGTAGACCATGACTTGTGTTCAATATAACATCGTGAGACAAAGGGAGAAATGGAAGTGTACCATTGGAAACGTGAACTCTTACATTATATTATTTGGGTAGACATAATGGCTTGCTAGAGTCCGCTTATGTCTTATGAGGGTCGATATGATCGAGCTCATTACCAACATAATATAATCCTATTGGGTCACACACAACTAGAATGAATTGGTTAAACCAAAGGAAGAATGATTGAGAAGTTCCTGATCTGCCTTAAGTTGTCACGTGACAACTTATGCCTGAAAGGCAGATTGCCTTAAGTTGTCACGCGACAACTTATGCCAGAATGGCGGATTGCCTTAAGTTGTCACGCGACAACTTATGCCGTAGAGGCTTGTTTGGTTTCCTAATTTGATTAGGGCACAAACTCTAATACTAATGTAGTATAAATATGAGTCTGTGAGCAGCCAAAACCGAGCCGAATTTTCTCAAGAAAATCATAACAAAAGTTCTTTCAATATTCTTCCAAGGGTTTAAGGATCTAGCAATCCTCAAGAACCGTTCTTGGTTCATTCTTACGTGTGGATACAACAATAGAAGGTCTTCGCTCGTTTGACGATCAAGGCCTAGAGTTCCAATCCGAAGATTGAAAAAGGTTTTTGAAGATCGAAGATTGTGATTCAAAATCACACCAATAAATTGTTCGATAGCTCAAGACCGGAAAGCAATTAAGGTTGGTAAATTCTATCTCATAGGAATTCAATTTAATCGTATAGAACGGATCTTAGGGCTTGGGTTTTGTGTTAATTTGATGCTTAATTCCGCTGCGCATGGACCCATAAAACCCAACAGTGGTATCAGAGCCCCGTTCGTATGATTAAGTTTGAATTAACATGCTAGATTTAAGATATAAATTGTTTATATGCTTATTGCATGTTTTTGTATGCGGTAGAATTATTATTGTTTATGTGAAACAATGTGAAAATCGTTTTCTGATTGTGAAGAATTAAATATGTAAAAGTTGTTTACTTGATTTAATTGCTTTATGATTAGAATTGATTGAATTACGGAAATACGAAAATTGTCATCTTGTGTCACGCGACAAACCATGTTTGTGTCACGCGACAAAGAGTGACTGTGTGTCACGCGACAGAACACCGCTTGTGTCATGCGACAAAGATTGTCTGTCACGCGACAAAAGTTGCCCAATGCGGGCGAATCGGTTGTTGAACAATCCTGCTAATCTGTGAATGTGTTTACAATCTGATATGTTTATGTATTAATCTGGATGTTATAAATTTCTGGAAATAAAAATTTATAGGACCATGCTAGATTAATTCATTATTTATGATGCATGCTTAATTAATTCAAATATGTTTTTATTAATTGTTGCGATGCATGAATTATTTGTTCTTAAGTGTTAAGAATTTTATTAGATGTTTAGTTGAAACATTGAATTGTGATTTCCTAAAATGTTTAGTTGAAACATTGCATTATAGTTTCCTAATATGTTTAGATTTAGACATTGTAAATTTTGGATTTTATGATTGTTTATGGAAACAAGTCATAATTACGCGAAATTTTAAAAGGAAACTAATTGTTTATAAAAGGTAGTGATTATGTTGCCAAATCAGAGTTGATTTCTAATTGTGCATGACTAGGAGAGTTCTGTCTAAGGAAGAGTTGGTACTTAAGTAGTCCTTGTGGCTCACCTATCTTCCTGGGAACTTACCTGGTGCATGATTGTGACTATCTTTGCTGATATGCTTATAATCCACCTTAAAGAACCTTCATTTAACTTTTAAGTTCTTTATGCCAATCCATGATTAAAACACTTGAGACCACTCGGATAGTTTTGGGTGGGCTTGCCATAGCAAGGTGCTTTGATTCTATTCCGTTTGCGAGCAAGATGAGGAAATGGTGGTTCCTATACGTTTAATATGAATGAACTTAATTGGGTTATCAAAATGGTTTTGGACCCAAGGCATAAGATGAGATTAAAATATGCTTAGACATATGATGTCTTAAATAAATCTCATAAAAGATCCTAAGAGTCATATATGATATGATTGATGTTTTTCTACCTAATTAGTTTAATCTTGAGCGGTGCGCCATAGCGTACTTGAGATTAAATTAAAGTTGGATCTTAGCCCATTGAATGCATATTATGCTTATTAGCATTGGAAGGTGTATGATTTAGTGGGAGTATTTGTGAAATACATTATTTGCTCTTAAATGATAAATGTGTTGATATTGATATGTGTTCATATAATTTGTATATTTTGTTGTAGAAGTAGCATTACATAATGATAATTGCGATTCGTCCTTATGAAGGACAAATTTCGAAAGGAACAATACATAATGTGTACGTTCTTGACGAATCCGTTCCTACTGAACCCATTGCAAATGTTGCAAAGGGCAAATAAGAAAGCAACATTAGAAACATAGTGATGATTCTGACAATATTGCTTGCCTTGTATTTGCCACCATGTTTAAAGGCTCTTATGAAGAACCTTGAGCACATGATAACTATTCTTTTGTTCTAGCACTCCGCATAAAGGAAATGTTCCAAATGCGAACTAGGCAAAAGATATATGTTGTGGTGAAAGCTCTTAATTCATGAGATGAAAGAAGGAGCAATCCGCAAATTGTGTTAATGGTTGACACAATAAAAGGGTTCATAAAGGAAGGAAAAGAAGGTAAAGCAAAAGTTGCTAAACCTAGGACAAATGTTGTCAAAGCCGAAGAGGCTAAACCCAAAGTGTCTCAAAAGGATGCATTTTGCTATCATTGCAATAAGATTGTCATTGGAAGCAAAGTTGCAAGGCTTATTAGGAAGGCCTAAAAGGTGAAGATAGGCAATATGATTGCTACTATTTCAAATATCTATATGATAGATATTTTCCCTTCGACTTCTTGTTCTTGGGTATATGATACCGGATTGGATCCCACATTTGTTTAAATGTGCAAGGAACAAAGAATAGAAAGCCACTCAAATAAGGTAAATTAAACCTATGCATGGGAATGGAGCAAGAGTTGCAACATTAGCCATAAGGGACTTATGAAGTCACTTTGCCTTGTAAAGTAGTACTTGTTTTGAATAAGTATGACTACGTTCCGAATTTGAGTTGGAGTATTATTTCCGTTTCTTAAATGGATGATGAAGGATATAATTTTCTTATTTTCAATAAGAAGTTTTATATTCATTTAATGATATGCCTTATTGTATTGCATATGTCATTGAATGGTCTTCATATCCTTGAAGATGAGATACAAAATAATATTGAAGATATCTATAATATAAATGGAAATCTAAACCGAACAATATGAACAACGCGTTCATATGGCATTGCCGGCTTGGTCAAATAAATAAGAAACATATATCTAAACTCCATTAACATGGACTTTTAGACTCATATGACCATAAATCATTTGAGGAATGTGGATCTTATTTATTGGGATTATCGACCAGACCACCCTACACTAAGAGTAGTGGGAGGGCTAGTGACTTATTGGTCATTATACATGAGATGTATGTGGACTATTAAGCAGCATTGCTAGGGGAGGATTTCGGTATTTCATCATATTTCACTAAAGACTTATCTAGATATGATTATGTCTATCTGATGAAGTCCAAAGGTGAATCGTTTGAGATGTTTCGAACATTTCAAGATGAAGTGCAAAACAACTTGGCAAAACTATTAAGTACTTCGATTGGATCGAGGTAATGAATATTTGAGCCAAGAGTTTGACAATCATCTCAAAACTATGAAATCGTTTCAAAGTTGACTCCACCTGGAACACCACATTGTATGGTGTATCTGAAAGGAGGAATTGAACCTTGTAGGACATGGTTCATTCGATGATGTGTCAATCAGACTTTCCTATTTCCTATTTCCTTTTGAGGATATGCATTAGAAATGATGCGATTACACTGAATTGAGTCCTTACTAAATCGGTTCCTAAGGCCCCACATGAGATGTGGCATGGAAGAAAACTTAGTTTGTCTTTCATGAAGATTTGGGGTTGCGAATCTTATGTAAAGAGACTTGTCTCTTATAAGTTAGCACCAAATTTGACAAAGGTTATTTTCGGAAATTAATCTTACAACTGCAAAGAGAACAAAATGTTTGTTGCTCTATACGATTCGTTTCTTGAGAAATAGTTTTTCAATAAAGAATCTAGTGGGAGTAAAATTAATCTTGAAGAGAGTTCAAGAATCTGAAAATAATATGGATCCAAGAGTAGAGACGGAACCAAGTTCACAAAGGAGTTGTGGAACCGGTTCAAGATGCACAAGTCCATCGTAGATTAGATAGGTCACGGTCCGAACTCAAGGAATAGTGATTTCTCGTTGCGGAAAGTGATGAAGTGGAAAGTCATTAAGAATGACGATCCTACTTCCTATCTAGAAGCGATGTCCACTCCTAATTTGGATAAATGGTTAGGAACCATGGAATCCGAATTACAATCCATGTTTGACAATCAAGTTTGGAACTTGATTGAGCTACCTGAAGGTGTAAAAACTAAAAGGTGCAAGTAGGTCTTCAAGACCGACATGGATGTGAAGGTGTATACTTTCATGACTAAGGATTGTAACAAAGGGATTTAGGCAAATTCATAGTATTGACTATGTTGAAACCTTTTTCGCCAGTTACAATATCGAAGTCTGTTAGATTTTCAATTGCCATTATCACATATTGTGACTATGTGATATGACAAATGGATGTCAAACGACTTTCTTTAAATGGAAAGATTATTAAGGATGTGTATAGTACACAACCCGAATAGTTTGACGATCCAAGAAACTCTAATAGAGTATGCATATTGCAAAGATCCATGAGATGGGTTGAAGCAAGCTTAAAGGAATTGGAATCTTCGTTTTGATGAATTGGTCAAAGAGTTTGACTTTATCAAATACGAAAATAAACCTTGTGTATGCATGAAATTCAGTGGGAGCGTGGTATTATTTCTATTGTTTATTACAATGATATCTTAATCATTGGAAAAACAAGTTCCGACACTTAAGACTGTTAAGTCTTGGTCAAGGAAAGGTTTTTCAATGAAAGATATGGGTGAAGCCGCTTACATCCTTGGCATCAAGATCTATAGAGATGGATCTAGAAGGATAAATTGGTTTGTGTCAAAGTGTTCACATTGACAAGATTCTTAGAAGAGTCTAAGAAGAGTAGCTTGTCAATGGGTCATGGTATTTCTCTTAGCAATATTTATTGTCTTATGACAACTGATGAGCAAAAGGGAATGAATGAAGTTCCATATGCTGCGGCACTTGGATCTGTCATGTATGCCATGATTTGTACTAGACTCGACGTCTCGTATGCTATAAGCATGATGAGTCGATACCAATTTGATCCTGTTGAGAACCATTGGATGGCAGTCAAGATGATCCTTAAGTACTTAAGAAAAACTAAGGATATGTTCTTGACATATGAAAGGTTGGAAGTTAATCTTGTTGTAATGGTTACAAAGATGCTAGCTTCCAAACTGACAAAGTTATTTTAAAATCACAATTAAGATTTGTGTTTGTGCTTATTAGAGGTGCAATTTTGATTGGAAGAGTTCCAAGCAGAAATTGTAGCCGATTCTACTACTAAGGCCATATTTTAGCAACATATGATGAAGCTGAAAGAGGCAGTTTGGATCAAAAGTTCATTTAGTGTTTTGGAAACACTCCAAGTGTTTTTCCAAGTATCACTAATCGGCGTAACTTTTGTTATGACAATAGTGGTGCCACTTGTGCAAACAATGGAACCAAGGTCACAACAGTGATCCAAACACTCACTTAGACGTTCTTCGAGGAATTCATAAAGAATGAGAAGACGTTAAGATATACAAAATATCAACCGATGATGACATAAGGGATTCACTTACAAAGACCCTCGCATAGGCAGAAGCATGGTGGGCATGTTAGATCCATGAGTATTAGATACATAAATGGATCCTAGTGCAAGTGGGAGACTGTTGGTGTAATGCCCTAGGCTTTAGTTATGTTTAACTGAAAAACCGTTATGTATCATCTTTATCGTTTATGTTTATTATTTGATTATTATATAGTTTGCATATTTATTGTAATAATCTCCGTCCCTAATTATTAAGAGAATAATTAGTATAATTGTCAATGGATAATCATATGATGATTATATGCATAGAGATGCACATTGAAATTATGGGTACTTGTTAGAGAACAAGTGACTGGACTTGACCCGTATGAGATTTATGTCATGGTCAAATGTCATAATTAAATCTCATATGGTCACTTCATTTAGTCCCTAGACCTGAGATTATCATGACCTTACATATGATGAAAAGTTATGTTTGATTTTAGTCAAACGGTATCTTAACACGATATCTATAAAGGCTATCTTTGGCATGATCGGATTCATGATGGGAAGGATGATAAGTCAAGATGGAATTTGTCCCTCGGAAGAGAGATGTTTTGCTTGGGCCCCTCGATGAGTGATAATGATGAAAGCGTGTGGCCACACCCCAATACGATTGGACTATCATTATACTCAAGATCGAGAAAGCATTGAACAAATACAAGTTGACGTAGACCATGACTTGTGTTCAATATAACATCGTGAGACAAAGGGAGAAATGGAAGTGTACCATTGGAAACGTGAACTCTTACATTATATTATTTGGGTAGACATAATGGCTTGCTAGAGTCCGCTTATGTCTTATGAGGGTCGATATGATCGAGCTCATTACCAACATAATATAATCCTATTGGGTCACACACAACTAGAATGAATTGGTTAAACCAAAGGAAGAATGATTGAGAAGTTCCTGATCTGCCTTAAGTTGTCACGTGACAACTTATGCCTGAAAGGCAGATTGCCTTAAGTTGTCACGCGACAACTTATGCCAGAATGGCGGATTGCCTTAAGTTGTCACGCGACAACTTATGCCAGAGAGGTCTACATGGTTTCCTAATTTGATTAGGGCACAAACTCTAATACTAATGTAGTATAAATATGAGTACGTGAGCCACAAACCGAGCCGAATTTTCTCAAGAAAATCATAACAAAAGTTCTTTCAATATTCTTCCAAGGGTTTAAGGATCTAGCAATCCTCAAGAACCGTTCTTGGTTCATTCTTACGTGTGGATACAACAATAGAGGGTCTTCGCTCGTTTGACGATCAAGGCCTAGAGTTCCAATCCGAAGATTGAAAAAGGTTTTTGAAGATCGAAGATTGTGATTCAAAATCACACCAATAAATTGTTCGATAGCTCAAGACCGGAAAGCAATTAAGGTTGGTAAATTCTATCTCATAGGAATTCAATTTAATCGTATAGAACGGATCTTAGGGCTTGGGTTTTGTGTTAATTTGATGCTTAATTCCGCTGCGCATGGACCCATAAAACCCAACACATATGACCATGAATCATTTGAGGAATGTGGATCTTATTTATTGGGATTATCGACCAAACCACCCTACACTAAAGTAGTGGGAGGGCTAGTGACTTATTGGTCATTATACATGAGATGTATGTGGACTATTAAGTAGCATTGCTAGGGGAAGACTTCGGTATTTCATCATATTTCACTAAAGACTTATCTAGATATGATTATGTCTATCTGATGAAGTCCAAAGGTGAATCGTTTGAGATGTTTCGAACATTTCAAGATGAAGTGCAAAACAAACTTGGCAAAACTATTAAGTACTTCGATTAGATCGAGGTGGTGAATATTTGAGCCAAGAGTTTGACAATCATCTGAAAACTATGAAATCGTTTCAGAGTTGACTCCACCCAAAACACCACATTGTATGGTGTGTCTGAAAGGAGGAATTGAACCTTGTAGGACATGGTTCGTTCGATGATGTGTCAATTAGACTTTCCTATTTCCTATTTCCTTTTGAGGATATGCATTAGAAATAATGCGGTTACACTGAATCGAGCCCCTACTAAATTGGTTCCTAAGGCCCCACATGAGATGTGGCATGGAAGAAAACTTAGTTTGTCTTTCATGAAGATTTGGGATTGCGAATCTTATGTAAAGAGACTTGTCTCTTATAAGTTAGCACCAAATCTGACAAGGTTATTTTCGGATATTGATTTTACAATCACAAAGAGAACAAAATGTTTGTTGCTCTACACGATTTGTTTCTTGAGAAATAGTTTCTCAATAAAGAATCTAGTGGGAGTAAAATTAATCTTGAAAGAAGTTCAAGAACCCGAAAATAATATGGAACCAAGAGTAGAGACAGAACCAAGTTCACAAATGAGTTGTGAAACCGGTTCAAGATGCACAAGTCCATCGTAGATTGGATAGGTTACGATCCGAACTCAAGAAATAGTGATTTCTCATTGCGGAAAGTGATGAAGTGGAAGTCATTAAGAATGACGATCCTACTTGCTATCAAGAAGCGATGTCCTCTCCTAATTTGGATAAATGGTTAGGAACCATGGAATCCAAATTACAATCCATGTTTAACAATCAAGTTTGGAACTTGATTGGGCTACCTAAAAGTGTAAAAACTAAAGGGTGCAAGTAGGTCTTCAAAGACCGACATGGATGTGAAGGTGTATACTTTCATGACTAAGGATTGTAGCAAAGGGATTTAGGTTAATTCATAGTATTGACTATGTTGAAACTTTTTTCGCCAGTTACAATGTCGAAGTCTGTTAGAATTTCAATTGCCATAATCGCATATTGTGACTATGTGATATGACAAATGGATGTCAAACGACTTTCTTTAAATGGAAAGATTATTAAGGATGTGTAGAGTACACAACCCGAATAGTTTGTCGATCCAAGAAACTCTAATAAAGTATGCATGTTGCAAAGATCCATGAGATGGATTGAAGCAAGCTTCAAGGAATTGGAATCTTCGTTTTGATGAATTGGTCAAAGAGTTTGACTTCATCAAAGAACAAAGATGAATCTTGTGTATGCATGAAATTCAGTGGGAGCGTAATATTATTTCTATTGTTTTATTACAATGATATCTTACTCATTGGAAAAACAAGTTCCGATACTTAAGACTGTTAAGTCTTGGTCAAGGAAAGGTTTCTCAATGAAAGATATGGGTGAAGCCGCTTACATCCTTGGCATCAAGATCTATAGAGATAGATCTAGAAGGATAAATTGGTTTGAGTCAAAGTGTTCACATTGAAAAGATTCTTAGAAGGGTCTAAGAAGAATAGCTTGTCAATGGGTCATGGTATTTCTCTTAGCAATATTCATTGTCTTATGACAACTGATGAGCAAAAGGGAAATGAATGAAGTTCCATATGCTTCGGCATTTGGATCTGTCATGTACGCCATGATTTATACTAGACTCGGCATCTCATATGCTCTAAGCATGATGAGTCGATACCAATCTGATCCCGATGTAAACTATTGGAGGGCAGTCAAGATGATCCTTAAGTACTTAAGAAGAACTAAGGATATGTTCTTGGGATTTGAAAGATTGGAAGTTAATCTTGTTGTAAGGGTTACATAGATGCTAGCTTCCAAACTAACAAAGTTATTTTAAAATCGCAATTAGGATTTGTGTTTATGCTTATTAGAGGTGCAATTTTGATTGGAAGAGTTCCAAACAAAAATTATAGTCGATTCTACTACTAAGGCCATATTTTAGCAACATACGATGTAGCTGAAAGAGGCAGTTTGGATCAAAAGTTCATTTAGTGTTTTGGAAATACTTCAAGTGTTTTTCCAAGTATCACTAATTCGTGGAACTTTGTTGTGATAATTATGGTGTCATTTGTGCAAACAATGGAACCAAAATCACAATGGTGATCCAAACACTCACTTAGACGTTCTTCGAGGAATTCATAAAGAATGAGAAGACGTTAAGATATACAAAATATCAACCGATGATGACATAAGGGATTCACTTACAAAGACCCTCGCATAGGCCGAAGCATGGTGGGCATGTTAGATCCATGAGTATTCGATACATAAATGGAGCCTAGTGCAAGTGGGAGACTGTTGGTGTAATGCCCTAGGCTTTAGTTATGTTTAACTGAAAAACCGTTATGTATCATCTTTATCATTTATGTTTATTATTTTATTATTATATAGTTTGCATATTTATTGTAATAATCTCCGTCCCTAATTATTAAGAGAATAATTAGTATAATTGTCAATGGATAATCATATGATGATTATATGCATAGAGATGCACATTGAAATTATGGGTACTTGTTAGAGAACAAGTGACTGGACTTGACCCGTATGAGATTTATGTCATGGTCAAATGTCATAATTAAATCTCATATGGTCACTTCATTTAGTCCCTAGATCTGAGATTATCATGACCTTACATATGATGAAAGTTATGTTTGATTTTAGTCAAACGATATCTTAACACGATATCTATAAAGGCTATCTTTGGTATAATCGGATTCATGATGGGAAGGATGATAAGTCAAGATGGAATTTGTCCCTCGGAAGAGAGATGTTTTGCTTAGGCCCCTCGATGAGTGATAATGATGAAAGCGTGTGGCCACACCCCAATGCGATTGGATTATCATTATACTCAAGATCGAGAAAGCATTGAACAAATACAAGTTGACGTTGACCATGACTTGTGTTCAATATAACATCGTGAGACAAAGGGAGAAATGGAAGTGTACCATTGGAAACGTGAACTCTTACGTTGTGTTATTTGGGTAGACATAATGGCTTGCTAGAGTCCGCTTATGTCTTATGAGGGTCGATATGATCGGACTCATTGCCAACATAATACAATCCTATTGGGTCACACACAAATAGAATGAATTGGTTGAACAAAAGGAAAAATGATTGAAAGTTTCTGTAAACTGGCTAAGTATGTCACGCGACATAACTAGCCACTGGCTAAATATGTCACGCGACATAACTAGCCACCAGACGCGGATTGACAGCCTGGTCTCCTAATTCAATTAGGAAACATATTAATGCTAATGTAGTATAAATATGAGAGGTCTGTCAACCCTAATGGTCTAGCCGAATTTTTCAATAGAAATTCACAATCAAAAGTCCTCTCAATATTCTTCCATAAGTTTTAGGAATCTAGCAATTCCCAACCCGAGAATCGTTCTCGACATTCATATTTGTGTGGATTACCAAAAGAGGGTCTTAATTTTGTTCAAACAAATCAAAGACCTAGAGTTCAAATCTGAAGATCCAAAGGAGTTGAAGATTTGAAGATCAAAAGTTTGTGATTACGAATCACATAATTATCCGTTCGATAGCTCAAGACCGGAAAGCAATTTAGGTTGGTAAATTCTATCTCATAGCAATTCAATTTAATCGTATAGAACGGATCTTAGGGCTTGGGTTTTGTGTTAATTTTATGCTTAATTCCGCTGCGCATGGACCCATAAAACCCAACAGTGTATGGATTTATGTATCCTCTGTTATGAATAGGGGTGTAAATGGTTCGGTTTGGACAAATTTAGAGACCAAACCGCTAGTACTCTATTTGGAGAAATCCCAAACCAAACCGAACCATGGAAAATTTCAAACCGAACCGAACCACCTCGGTTTGGTTCGGTTTGGTCTCAAACCGTGGTTCCATTAAGCGGTTCAAACCGCGGTCCGAACTGCGGTTCAAACCGCGGTCCGAACTGCGGTCTAGACCGCGGTCCGAACCACAAACCTGTCCAAACTCTAAACGTTACCTAATCAGCCAAGGTTGGATCTCGGGTAGGACCGCCAATCATTTATATAACCGTTAATACAAGATTCATTGCTTTGATTTCGTGTAAAAAAATCAGATTGCTATTAATAGACTTGTTTATATATGCCTTCATATTATGACTCATGGAATTATTATTCATTCAACATATCCTGTTATCTTGCCGTTATACTATACACATTCAAATGCTGCGGAGAATCGAAATTGAAGACATGAATTATAACTGCATGGACGGCTTTTACTGGACTCACTCCATTATCTAACTAGAATGAATGTTTAGGCAATAGAAAGCAATTTGTTACTCAAAAAATGTTCTTGAACATCATTTGTCCATTATAAAAGCAAGGGTGGGGAAACTTCCTTTCTTTTGGCATGTCATTTACTCTGCAGTATACCCTTTTTCTTAAGGCATTCACCTAAAACTGTAGGCAATACTTCGTGTGGTGCTTGATAAATGGGAGAGTGACCTTGGAAAATTGGAAAGAAAGGAAATGGAAAGGATTTAGGTATTTATATTCTGTAATCAGCTGATTAGGTTAGGGTTTGAAAATCAACGGTGGAGATTAAATAAAAAATAATCAACGGCTAATATGACGGTTTGGCGGTTCAGCTTGGTGGTTCAGTTTGGCGGTTCAGCTCGAAATGGTTCGGTTTGGAGGAGTCAGACCGCAAACCAAACCGAATCGCATGGTTTATAAATTTTTGGAACCGAGCTGAACCGCTAAGGTATAAAAACCAAACCAAACCACGTGGTTTGGTTCGGTTCGGTCTCAAATCACGGTTTGAACCGAACCGCTGACACCCCTAGTTGTGAAGATGCCAGGAAGTCTACTTGATGCTACCACGGAAAAATGAGTTGCATCGGATTGGGATGAGTGACTGGACTGAGGATACTCTTGCTATTTCTCCATTTGTCTCCTGCACATGCAAAACACGTAATCTAGGCAGGGGGCATCTCCGGCGTTACCCCTCCGGCGTGAGAGTAAGTATAAGGTTTATATAACCAGGAGTGCAATGGAAACTTGACCCGAAAACTGCAAAAAATGTACTTAGAACTTACCTAAAATACATTTTTATGTTGCTTATATACTCCTTTAGGTCATGTGCAAGTCACATGTTCTTGGACACGTGTCGATCATCCATTAGGTGTGCAGGGGCACCTCTAAGCAAGTGGAGACGCCGACTTTTACCTGACATATAGCTCATCATCACAATAGATTTCATGGGCCCCAAACATAACGACTTTACCAGCCTCTGCGCTGTAGCTTCTAATCCATATGTCGCCTACAGGCGGCAACCACGATAAGGCGTCAACCCTTGGTTATCGCCAGTATGAACATATTGATGTGGGATGCCTGCCTTGAGATTATACCATTTTCGTATAGTGATGGATTCTAATGGGCTTCTCGCCGGCCTCGCTTCCCGCTAATACACTTAAAGAAGTCGCCGATCGTCCTTATCTAACTTGGGCCCGTTATCATGATCTTTAATCCATAATTATCGTATTGGGCCTCGTATTATTTGGCTGGGCCCAAATCTCTCTTTCATGATCACATCAGTAGCCCCCAAGTTCGAGATCTGGATTATTCATGATCCAGTCGAGAAACTTCAATTGTCGCTTGAGATTCCCGCCTCTTGATTGTCGCTTGGCGAGATGACGATTTCAGTTGACATACTTCTGGCCACGTGTCATCTCACGGTTGACGGATAGGGACGGTTCGTCCGTACTGCCATTTCGAAATTTGTACCATAATGATTTTCCTTTAATAATGAGAGGGAATTTCAAAATTTGGACATCATTTAATACATTTTGAAAATTCCCCAAAAACTTTTCGTCTACTTTGGTTATGGTCAGCCTTATTCCTTCCATTTTCACCCTGTTACTCCAAATCCAAACCTTCCTTTGCTTCCTCCGGCAAACCGATTTCTGATTCAGGCTTATTCCTCGTCATTCCGTCCATATTTCCAGTTGATTTTCACAATTTTCAAGTTCCCTTCAGCTTTACGTTCGTTAAACTGCTCTTTCAAGATTATTTGAGGGTACTTTGAGGATTCCCACCAATTTCGACGTCTCTCACCAGAATCCGGCCAAATCTTCAAGTCTTCATCACTTTCTGCAAATTTCGAGGTACAGCTTTCTAATCCTTCAAGTTTTCAGTTTCATTTCAATTCTCATATAACTTGAATGGCGAGAACTAAGTCTTGTGCTAGAACTATTAGATTTGGCCAAAGTAAGAAAAGTGGGGGGTTTTATAGAGTTGATACGGGGGTTTGGGCTAGAATCCCTCGCGAGGACCTTAACACTATGCTTATCCGGTATGGTGCTGATATCGCCGTTTTGGATGCCTTAGAGATTAGGGGTACTCCATTTTTGCACAAGTTTGTACCCATGAAAACCTTATTTACTACTTGGGAACTTTGCACACACATTTGCCACTTTTACCACCCTCTCTTTGATTCTGATTTCTCCGATACTGACTTTCCTATTGCCTTCAATTTACGAGTCGTCGCTTCTATAAACAGGTTCTGTCTTCTTCCAGCTTGGCAACATGTCTTCCTCTGACTCTTCATCAAGTCATGACGTTTCTGATACCCTAACCACTGAAACTTCTTCAAGGCACCAAGCTTCTCACGAGATTCCTTCTTCTGATGTCGCAGAAACCAGTGTATCCTCTTCTTTAGAATTTCAAACTCCCTTACATGTTAAGTATGGGATAAACAATAACTTCTACCACATTGAGCCTTACACTAACGACTTATCACTTGTCGCCATGCGACAAAGAATGGATGGGGTTGTCGCCTATCCTTCCCAGCTAGAAGCTGGACTTAGATTTCCCATTGATCCCTTCATATGTGCAGTCATGCACAAAGCCCAAGCCGCTGTAGTTGACCTTCACCCAAATGCCATACGCATCCTTACCAGCTACTTAGTTATTTGTAGGGCTCATAGGTAAGAACCCACAATTCCCCTACTTGTACATTTATTTGAACGTTACACAGCCGTATCCAAGCGAGATGGAACTGTCGAGAACCGTTTGTCCATAAAATATTGAAAACCCAAGATCCTAACTCCTCTTCCTCGAAAGTCCATAACTGGCAATCTAAACCCATTTTCGTTACTTCTCGCGTGGGATGGAACCACTCTGGCGACCTTAGGGAGATTATTCCCAAAATCGAAACTAGGAAAGCCTTGGTTTCAGGCGACAACTGCCTCAAAGATAGAATCCTAAAACTTCTCGTCGACGCCAACGATGTCGGCCTAGCCTTGTTTTCTTGGAGAGAAATCCTTTCCCACCCTTCTCTTTTGCGGAAAGTTGGACTCCCAGATTTCACATTCTCAAGGGATGATTCTCGCGCCACTATCATCCATACCATCCCCTATCCCGATTGGGAAATCCATTCGAGAAACTGCTTTGCTTCAGATTGTGAGCCTTGCAAAAAGGAAGGTCGCTGTTGCAATGCCATGTTTAATGTCTATAGTATGTTTCTCGTCTTTAAACTTGTTGTTTGCCCTGTATCAGCTTTTGCCCTAACTTCATCATCAGTGAGGGGCAAAGGCTCTTGCCTGCCATGTCTCGCCCCTCTTCCCTCATCTCGCTCCTTGTCTTCCTGCGCCCTTCGGCGCCTCACCGTAGACTCCGTATCAGTTGAGTGCACACCACCATCCAAACCAGATTCAGTAGGCACACGAGTTTCACTTTGTGGTTTTGGTCTTGTCAACGCCAGGTTTGGTATGGTTTTAGAAGGGATTCCTTTATCATGAACCATTTTGGTATAGTTTCCTAGGTTTCACTAACAAGAAGAGGATTAAACGAGCCAAATGAAAAAGAGAAAATCAGTCCCGGCAACGAAACCAACTGATGCTACCACAGAAAAAGAGTTGCACCGGGCTGAGATGAGTGACTGGATTGAGGATACTCTGGCTACTTCTCCGTTTGTCTCCTGCACATGCAAAATACGTAAACTAGGTCGGGGGCGTCTCCGGCATTACCCCTCCGGCGTGAGAGTAAGTACAAGGTTTATATAACAAGGAGTGCAATGGAAACTTGACCCAAAAACTGCAGAAAATGTACTTAAAACTTACCTAAAATACCTTTTTTCATGTTGCTTATATACTCCTTTAGGTCATGTGCAAGTCACATGTTCTTGGACACGTGTCGATCATCCATTAGGTGTGCAGGGGCACCCCTAAGCAAGTGGAGACGCTGAATTTTACCTGACATATAGCTCATCATCACAATAAATTCCGTGGGCCCCAAACATAACGACTTTACCAGCCTCTGCGCTGTAGCTTCTAATCCATATGTCTCCTACAGGCGGCAACCACGATAAGGCGTCAACCCTTGGTTGTCGCCAGTATGAACATATTGATGCGGGATGCCTGCCTTGAGATTATACCGTTTTCTTACAATGATGGATTCTAATGGGCTTCTCGCCGACCTCGCTTCCCGCCAATACACTTAAAGAAGTCGCCGATCGTCCTTATCTAACTTGGGCCCGTTATTATGATCTTTAATCCATAATTAACGTATTGGGCCTCATATTATTTGGCTGGGCCCAAATCTCTCTTTCATGATCATATCACTACTGCATCTTAGAGGAATGCTTTTGTGATCAATAAGAACTAAACAATGATTGTACATCAAAAAAGAAAACAGAAAAAAAGGGACTAAAATAGAATGAGAAGAAGTGATAATTTTGTAGATAAAGAGTGTTATGTAATGTGGAAAATATGAGTTGGAATCTATACCTTGTATAGTTTGCAAATTTACATGTTTATTTTTCTGCTTTTTTTTATTCTTCATTTGGACATTTTTTAGTTTCTAATTTTATCTTATCATTGTTTCTTCTATGTCAAAAATTGTATTGTGTAGAATCGAATCAAGGAATGAGCAAAATCTGATCAATGGAACCTGACCAAAATATTGGTTCTTGCATGTATTGTTTTGGTCCTGGTTCCAAAATTTCCAACAACTGAAGTATTGGTATGAATATGATTGATGAGCCCAGACCAGCTAGACCGGGCCCAAGCTCGGTCTGGTCCAAAGGCCCAGCATGATGTGGGACTCCCTAGACCGCCAGAGTCAAGACCGCAGATAGATAGGCCCTTAAGGGCAAGACCGCGATCTTCTCCAGCTGTCCCAGGCAAGACCACATACAGCCAAGCCGCCGAGATGGTGACCGCGGATATTGTGACCGCTATGTCCGTGCCCGCATCAATATAGTTGACCGCGCCCAAGATATTGACTGCGATCTCATACCAGACTCGCGGTTAATAACAGAGCTTAGTGAGCAAGCTGTCTTACTGGCTCTGACATGCAAGTAGCCGACTCACTCCCATCGCATTCAATGCGGCTCAGACAGACGCCTACTATGTCATTTAATGCGCCGCGCCGGATACATGGCTCCTGTCCACATCAACGACATCCCCCCTGACAGTGAATCTTCCTTCCCTGACAGGGCCAATCCTATGCGAACACATGTATCTGGTCAAAGACTAAGATGCCCTCTAGGGCTGACCTCATGGCTTACGTCAGCGAGCAGCTCCTCATTGCCTATAAATAGAAGACCTTTGTCCCCTTGGACAAGGTAAGTGCCAAATCTATATTGTAAGCCATATTTCTCTAAACCCTAAACACACACACACACACTCCAAGACATTCCAAACATCTTATAACCTCAGTATTCTTACTCTCACACCCGAGGGCCTGAGTTGGAGTAACATCCAACTTTAACCTTAACGGTGCTTTCTTTGTTGTGTTCTAGGTACCACTCCATTCATAAATATATCCTGCCAGATATCCTACAACCGCTCTGACCCGGAAATAGCTTGGCGTCATTAGTGGTTCCATTGCCGAGAATCATCATTTGTTTCTCGTAAATCTCAGTTTTCAAACACCCATCGTGTTCTAAACAGCTAGCTGTCAAAAAGCCTTTCTTTTTCAGACATTTTTTCAAACATGTCTAAGATATTGGAAAATACCGGTCATTTGACTATCCAGGGGAAGCCTGGTCATCCCCCTGGATAGTCAAAGTCTAAATAGCCTTTCCCCAGCTCAAAAGGTTTTGAAAAGACTGACAGAGGAAGCCCGAGCTGAAAAAGCCAAAGCTCTCCTAAATAATAGCCCACAAAGCCCCAACACTCCTCTAAAAACCCTCATCTCTCCAAACTCTCCTGTCACACCTGAGTTGATCCTCAAGAGGAACGAAGCTTTGGCCGCAAGGTCAAAATTGGTGGCAGAAATGATGGCTATCAACGATGCCCAGTTAGAGTTGGTTGAAATGGAGGCAAATGGGGGAAAACCTCTCCAAGCAGGGTCCCACAGGTTCTCCCAACTAGCCCCCGCTAACTCGCTTGCTAGTCAAGCTAGGGGGCAAAACGGGCAGAACCCACCATCAATCGCGGTCAGATAGCTAGAGAGAATGTTGTGGAAGTTTATGACAGCGAGGAAGTAGGGGAGGAGGCCCAGTCCAATCACCGCGAGAAGTCCAAAGCTACCCCCGTGGCTTACACCAGGGAGAAAGTCTTGACTCCGCGAGTGATGGATATATTTTCTTATCCATTTTATACGTTCTAAAGTCTATTTATTGAAAAATTCCCAAGTAAAATGGTAGTTTAATTGTGTTGTTAGTGTTATTTTATTTCAGGTTTAAAAGGTGGAAAAGTGGTGGTTGAAAGTGAAGAAAAAATGAAAATATGGAGCGGAGCAAATTTTGGGAACTTTTTGGAGTGACCAAAGTGCGACAGTGTAATTGTTGCGAGACGAATACAAGGAAGTACTAAGGATTTAGTAAAGAAAGAAAGAATTGAAGCACTGGCTAGCCAAATCCAAGCAACAGCGGCCGCCCTTCCAAGATACGGCGGGCGCCCATGACTCTCGGCCCAACTTCGGCGTCCGCTCTTCCCACTACGGCGTCCGCCCAAGTCTTTTTCCACGCCAAGGCAATTTTGTGCGGCTGACTTGAAGCAGCGTTGGGTTTCTTTGTATTGTTGTTGGGCTTTATTGTTTTTTTGGCCCAATTTCTTGGTTGGTCAGTCGTGTGTCCCTTGGGTATAAATATAGAAAATGTGTAATAATTTAGGGTTAAGTTGTATTTTGGGGAGGAAAGGGAGGCAACTCTCATTTTTGGAGATTTCTTAAATTCTTCATATTTGTAAGTTTTTTTTTTTTTTTTAGTCTTTTTTTTTTAGTTTTGTTTATTTAATGTTTATGTGTAACTAAGTTCTTATTTCATGGATTGGATTTAGTTTTATTGCCTAATTTCATGCCATAAATCATTTTATCATTGTGCTTTCTCTCTCTAGATCATCTTAGCATTTTAATGGGGTTTTCAAGATTGCAATTTTAGATCTAGTCTCTAATTGGTCTTTTCAACATATTTGTGTTTTTAATTAACTATTGATTTGAGGATTTTAAACAAAGGCACATGCTTTGGTGATAAAAATTGGTTTGATTCCGTTATAGAAGTTAAATTGATTTTGGTTATTTTAATTCTTTTGATCTTATTGCTTCCTAAATTAATTGCTTTGACTTGATTTGCAAAAAGTGATTAATTTTGGAAAGTGAGAGTGTAATCCGGCCGCCTCACCGTCCCAATCTCTATTAAAGTGAATGAACCCTAGTGAGAATGCACATACTTAATCAAAATTGGCATGAAATGGGTAATTTAGTGAAGTCCAATCCGTGAAACTCGTTTAATATTGTTAACTCTAGTTGTTAATTGTGCTTGTTTTTATTTGTTCTTATTTGCAAGTTTATTTGCTTCTTATTAATTTTAGTCTTAAAAACCAACCCTCCCTTTTTATTTGTTTTTATTACTTTAGTATACACTACTCAAATCGACTCAATCACCCAACAATTCTCCGTGGACACGACCCCTTACTTGTGTACGCTATCACAACGACACTCGTACACTTGCGAGGTGTTTTTATTACAAGTGGGAGTTTTAACCCATCATGTTTTTGGCGCCGTTTCCGGGGAATTGTTTAGATTGAATTTGTTGATTTAGGTAGTGTAAATAGTTTAGGTAGTGTAAATATTTGTGAAGTGTAAATATTTGTGTGGACTCAAAGATGCATAATTATGGCATCTATGAGTCGTGTGTTTATTGTGGATTATACTCCCATGCTTCATATGAGTGTCCTTCGTGGACGTATTCTTTTTAGTGTTATCCACAGGTTCAAGAATTGAGTCCGTTCCATCCGTGGCAACAATATGAACATTTTCCCAACTCCTACAATCATGAGTGGGAAAACCAAAGCCAAGCATGGAACAATTATGAGCCACATTCTTATGATCCACCACAACCTAAAGAGCAATCAAGGTATGAGGATCTGACAAGATGGAAGGAGGAAAATCGTCAGCAACAACAACGATTAGATGCAACCATGGATAGGGTGGGAGCACACGTGACTAAAATTCTAGAGGCATTGAGGGGTTGGGGGCAAGATACAAGTTCGGTACCTCCGAAACAATATGAATGGGAGGATGATTCCGATTGTGACGAACTTCCAACTCTCTCTCCGTCTGCTACTAATGATAATGTGGTTGTTGATGATGATGAATTAAGTGGGTCGACTGAGGAGGTAGAGAAAACATGGCATGACCAAGTGTGTGATGAAATTGAGTTGGCCCTATATGGGATGGAAGAGAAAGTAAAAGATGATGAGGGCATTAATGTTGATGAGGTTGGGCCCGACCAAATTGACGAGCAATGTCTCAACGAAGATCTTCTCCATCCCATTGAAAGCGTGAAAGCCTCCATCATTCTTGTACATCCCCCTGTTTTTGAGGGTAAAGAAAGTGGTAAAAATTTGAAAGAGGAGAAGCCCAAAAACATGAAATGTCAAAAATTCCCTTGGGCACAAAATAATATCCAAGCTAAGGGAATATTTATGGGGCTAAAACTGAAAGTGAAGACCCGCGAGATGGTGAAGTGGGCAAAAGGAAGGAAGGTGAAGATAAAAGTCAAATGAGCGCACAAGTCGAGCTAACGACCTTAAACAAAGCACTAGTTGGGAGGCACCCCAACATGGTACGAATTTACTTGCTTTCCGTTTTTAATTTTCTGTCTTTTATTTTATGTCTTTTACTTTTCATCTTTCCCCCCCCCCCCGAATTTGAGTTTTGCTTTCTTTTGGTTTTCATGCCATGAGGACATAGCACTATTTAGGTTTGGGAGTGGTAGTATATTTATCATGTAGTGTAGGATTTCTTGTTTAGTTGTTTTATTAAAAAAAAAAAATCGAGTCAAATTGTGTCTTCCTCTCATTTATTAAGGGGAAATGTTTGAACTATGGTGACCTGAGCCTACTTCAATGAGTAGTCCGCTCAAGGTTTTGGGGACGTAGGCAACCTTAGGTGCGGTCAAGAGTTTGAAAATTGTGTTGCTCATTTTATAGTTGGGTTGCCACACATGGGTTGTAATGTTTGTTTTTCGTTCTTGCATCTTATGTGCCATTATAGTTATAAAAGTAGAGTTGCATTAGTACATACCATCTATGCTTTTCTTTTCACCACAACACTTTGTTTGCACGGGATCATGGTCACCAATTTAAGTGACCTTTATGGGATTACTTTACATATCCGGGGTAGCTAGAACATGATTGCACAATTGTCAATAACAAGTCAATAGTTTATGAGATATTGAGCATGGCTTAAGTGGTCAACTTAGGAGTGTGGGATTGTAATATTGATAAGGGGCAAGTATATTTGATGTAGTATTCAAAAAAAAAAAGAAAAGAAAAGAAAAGAAAATAAAGGTGTCTTCGTAAAGAAGAGTCATGGAATGGTAAGGACCAAAAAAAAAAGTCAAGTATTGAATCATGAAATCCTTGGTACGGATTCCTACTCCGAGATTGAATTAACTTTCTTGTAACTACGAAGACACTAATTTGTGCTTAGTTGTTTAACTTGCCCCTTGATTTGTCAAAGTTGAAATGGCCATGAACGAAATATGGTGAAGCTACATTTTGAGTGAAAGCTTACTTGTAGTGAGGTTATAATGTAAACTAGATAACTTCCTAAGCCATGTTCCCAATATGGATTAAGCGGGTTGACAATTGTGTGAAAGTTCTTATGGAAATCTTTCTATGCTTTTTGCATCATCATTCTTGATTTAGGATATCTCTTTAGTGAACCCATAAAGTATCTTACTTTGTTGGCAATGATCCCCCCTCACATTTCTTCACGGTAAAAAGTAATCATAATTGGTATGTATTAGTGCAATGGAAAGTTTATGTTTAGGATGGCACATGATGAATTGCAATGTTGGAAAGAATTTTGAGACCGATGGTGGCAAACTTTTTATATTGTGAACAACATCCAAAAATATGTTTTTATTTGTTTTGCTTGGTCATCTTTAATTTTAGAATTTTGGGGTAGTTTTTTTTGTTATATATATGTTTTATTTTACTCGGGGACGAGCAAAAGATAGGTTTGGGGGTATTTGATGGATATATTTTCGTATCCATTTTATACGTTCTAAAATCTATTTATTGCAAAATTTCTGAGTAAAATGGTAGTTTAATTGCGCTGTTAGTGTTGTTTTATTTTTAGGTTGAAATGGTGGAATAGTGGTGGTTGAAAGTGAAGAAAATTTGAAAATTTGGAACGGAGCATTTTTTGGGGACTTTTTGGAGTGACCAAAGTGCGACAGTGTAATTGTGGCGAGACGGATGCAAAAGAAGTACTAAGGAGTTAGCAAAGAAAGAAAGAATTGAAGCACTGGCCAGCCAAATCCAAGCAACAGCGGCCGCCCTTCCAAGCTACGGCGGGCGCCCATGACTCTCGGCCCAACTTCGGCGTCCGCTCTTCCCACTACGGCGTCCGCCCAAGTCTTTTTCCACGCCAAGGCAATTTTGTGAGGCTGACTTGAAGCAGCGTTGGGTTTCTTTGTATTGTTGTTGGGCTTTATTGTTTTTTTGGCCCAATTTCTTGGTTGTTCAGCCGTGTGTCCCTTGGGTATAAATATAGAAAATGTGTAATAATTTAGGGTTAAGTTGTATTTTGGGGAAGAAAGGGAGGCAACTCTCATTTTTGGAGTTTTCTTAAATTCTTCATATTTGTAAGTTTTTTCTTTTTTTTTATTTTGTCTTTTATTTAGTTTTGTTTATTTAATGTTTATGTGTAACTAAGTTCTTATTTCATGGATTGGATTTAGTTTTATTGCCTAATTTCATGCCATAAATCATTTTATCATTGTGCTTTCTCTCTCTAGATCATCTTAGCATTTTAATGGGGTTTTCAAGATTGCAATTTTAGATCTAGTCTCTAATTGGTCTTTTCAACATATTTGTGTTTTTAATTCACTATTGATTTGAGGATTTTAAACAAAGGCACATGCTTTGGTAATAAAAATTGGTTTGATTCCGTTATAGAAGTTAAATTGATTTTTGGTTATTTTAATTCTTTTGATCTTATTGCTTCCTAAATTAATTGCTTGGACTTGATTTGCGAAAAGTGATTGATTTTGGAAAGTGAGAGTGTAATCCGGCCGCCTCACCGTCCCACTCTCTATTAAAGTGAATGAACCCTAGTGAGAATGCACATACTTAATCAAAATTGGCATGAAATGGGTAATTTAGTGAAGTCCAATCCGTGAAACTCGTTTAATATTGTTAACTCTAGTTGTTAATTGTGCTTGTTTTTATTTGTTCTTATTTGCAAGTTTATTTGCTTCTTATTAGTTTTAGTCTTAAAAACCAACCCCCCCTTTTTATTTGTTTTTATTACTTTAGTATACACTACTCAAATCGACTCAATCACCCAACAATTCTCCGTGGACACGACCCCTTACTTGTGTACGCTATCACAACGACACTCGTACACTTGCGAGGTGTTTTTATTACACGTGGGAGTTTTAACCCATCAGCGAGCTAAAAAGCCAAGGGTGAATGACCAGAACCCAGAGTTTGTTAAGTTCATGCACCAGATGTGGGAAACCCACCAGAAAACAGCCCAAAGGTGTGGCCGCACAATGGATGTCTTCAGTGACAAGATTGCACGAGCACCTATTCAGAGGGGAAAGCCCCCCAGATGGAAACTTATGATGGCTCGAAAAACGCTAAGAGCCATATGGGACGGTTCGAAGGGCAGATGACCCTGTTCTCTTCAGATGAGGCCGTAATGTGCAAGGCACTGGCCGCGACATTCACGGGGAAAGCCTTATCCTGAATGCTGGCCCTAAAGCCAAAGTCCCTCAAAACCTACGGTCAGTTCAGGCACTTCTTCCTGAACGCCTTTGCTGGGGCAGGCGAGCCCGCTAGACCAAAGACAGATCTTGTCCGAGTCAAGCAGGCCGCAAATGAGACCACAAAGAGCTATATCTCTCGATTCAGAAAGATGAGCGAGCAGATTGTGGACCTAGAAGAGGGGGACATCAGGCTTTGCTTTGAAGGCGGTCTCTCCTCCTCGTTCTTAAAAGTGAATTTTTCCTCCAACATGCCTAAAAGCGTGGAGGATATGTATGAGAGGGCATCTGCTATTGCCTCGGCCGAGGAGCGAAATGAGGCCGTTCCCCGCACAGCCCCTAAAGAAAGAATAAGCCAGGTCCAAGAGACTAGCCAGGAATCTGCCCGCGGTAATAACCAAGGCAAGAACCGTAGCCGGGGGACAGATAAGCTCCGAAGAATAACGGAGAAACATTGTTCACTCCCCTCACCGATGCTCGAGCAGTCATCATGAGAGCCATGAAACTTCCCCCTCCTCCCCTCATGGGCCGAAAGCCAAATGAGAGGATTCAGGCTAAATTCTGTGAGTTCCACAACGACCACGGTCACACTACTGAGGATTGCTTCCAGCTAAAGCGAATCATTCAGCAGAGAATCAATGACGGGGAGCTGACAAAGTGGGTTAAGGTCCATACCAATGGCACCAATAATAATAATCCTCCCCGGGGACGAGCACCCTGTGGCCCCGAGAGGAAGGAGAGGGACAACCACGACGACGATGAGTTGGGTGAATATGAGATTAATTTCATTGGAGAGGAGCCTCCATCCAACATACATCTCTCCCTCTAGATCCGAACATTGGAGAAGGTTTTTCTGATTCCCCCCATGGCTTCGAAAGAGGAGCAAGAAATTGGGTTCAAACGGAGTGAACTTGCCTCCTCCCTCTTTCACTCTACTCAACCCCTCACCCTCAGAATGAAAATCAACCGAGCAAACATTGGCCGAGTTTTGATCGACACTGGTGCGGCCAGAGATATCCTCTACTACCATACTATAGTAGGCATGAGGATGACCGAGGCTAATCTGACCCCGTATGCCGGTATGCTAGAGGGGTTCACTAACCATGCCGTTGGGGTAAAGGGGACGATAGTGTTTGAAGTAACTATTGGGGAAAAACCCACGCAGAAGTCAGACAAAATCACTTTTATGGTGGTTGATCTTCCTTCCCAATACAATGCCATTCTCGGCGTAACTGCTCAGGCTGAATTGGGAATAGTTGCTTCCATTCCCCCCCAAAGGGTGAAATTTAACACCCCGGGCGGGGTTGCTACGATCAAGAACCAGCCCGGGAGATTCCTCCGAGCACTTGAGGAGAAGAGAAAGGCGGATAAAGGCCAGACATCCTGCCCGCAGAAAGAGGGCAAGGATAAACAAAGAGAAGGTAAAGCCAAAGAAATCATTCCGGCACCCATTCCAATTGGCATGCTTTCTTTCCATTCCACTAAGGTGGAGCTCAAAACGAGCAGAAAGGCCAAGCAGTTGGCCCCCATTGAGGGAGGTTATATTGATCGGGGAACTCTGGGGGAGATAGACAGAGATATAATATACTCCATGGCCGCGCTGCCCGAGGCACGGGTCAACCCCCCAGCAATTATAATTGACTCCCTCCACAATCGTGAAATCAGCGACCTCAGGCCTAACAACGAGCTCGAGGAAGTGGTAATAAATTTCCACTACCCCGAGCAAACTGTTAAGGTCGGGCTGGAAAGTCACCCCGAGGAGAGAAGGATCTTAATCGAGTTCCTCCGGAAAAATTGTGATGTGTTCGCTTGGAGGGTGGAGGATATGCAAGGAATCAGCGAGGACGTGATCCTCCACAAAATCAATGACGACCCATCCTTCAAGAACATTCACCAAAAATCAAAATACTTTTCTACGGACAAGGAGATAGCGATAAAGGAAGAGGTTGAGAAGCTACTTAAGGCGGGCATAATTGAAGAAATCTCTTACCCGAAGTGGCTAGCAAACGTGGTCATGGTCAAAAAGGCCAATGATAAATGGAGAATGTGCATTGATTTCACAGATCTCAACAAAGCATGTCCCAAAGATTGCTTCCCTCTTCCTCGCATTGACAGATTGGTGGATTCAATAGCCGGTCACAGAGTATTGAGCTTCATAGACGCATACTCCGGATATCACCAGATCAAGATGGCTCCCGAGGATGTCCCCTCCGTAGCTTTCATCGCTGCGGGCAAGACATATTGCTATACAATGATGCCCTTCGGGCTAAAAAACGCAGGAGTCACCTATCAGCGGATGGTAAATATAGTCTTTGAAAACCAATTGGGCAGAAACCTTGAGTCCTACGTTGATGACATGGTTATAAAGACAAAAGAAAACTCCCACGAGCTCGACGTGGAGGAAACTTTCTTAAACTTGCGCCGCAACAACATGAAGTTGAACCCCATGAAATGTGCTTTTGGGGTCAAAGCGGGCAAGTTCCTCGGATTTATGGTTAATCAGCGGGGAATTGAAGCCAATCCTGAAAAAAATCAAGCGCTGATTGACATGAAACCTCCTGCCTGTGTGAAGGATGTGCAAAAGTTAAAAGAGCGCATCACCGCACTAGGCTGCTTCATCTCGCGGTCAGTAGAGAGATGCCTCCCCTTCTTCAAAACTTTAAAAGGGGGGAAGAGAGCTGACGAATTTGCTTGGAGCAACGACTGCCGTCAAGCTTTTAAAGAATTGAAGAGTTACCTCGGGCAGCCCCCTCTACTCAGCAGCCCGATGCCCGGGGAAGAACTTTTTCTATTTTTAGCAGTTACTGATCTGGCAGTAGCTGCTGTTCTTGTAAGGGAGGAAGATAACTCCCAAAAACCAGTTTATTATGTATCTAAGGCACTGTCCGCCGTAGAAGGGCATTACCTTAATATAGAAAAATTAGCTTATGCCTTACTTGTATCAGCTCGAAAATTAAGAGCTTACTTTTTTGCACATCCTATAACTGTACTCACTAAGGCCCGCTTAGAAAGGTTTTACATAAACCAGAGTCCTCGGGGAGAATGTTATCTTGGTCTATCGAGCTCACTGAGTTCCAGATCACCTACTCCCCGAGAAGGACAATCAAAGCACAAGCCTTAGCTGATTTTGTAGCAGAATCGTCATTTAAGCTAGCGAACAGCGACATGGGAAAGAGGAGGCGAACATAGTCAGGAGAGGCCCAAGATATCTCAGAAACTGGAATAGTGCTGCCCAAAGAGCGTCCAGAAGAAGTTTGGACTTTATTCGTGGACGGATCTGCGAGCAAGCTAATAAGTGGAGCGGGCATACTCTTGATCGCACCTTGCGGGGAGAAATTCAAAAGAGCCTTGAGATTCAAGTTCGAAGCATCGAACAATCAGGCTGCGTATGAAGCGATTATAACAGGCATGGAATTAGCCAGAGACTTGGGAGTTCAGAATATTGAAATCAATAGTGACTCTCAGCTCATAGTAAATCAAATTAAGGGAGAATATGACACGATCAACCCAGTGCTAACTCAGTACTGCGGTCTAGCCAAAACCCTTCTCAAAAATTTCACATACTATGAGCTGAACCAAGTGATGAGAGAGGATAGCACGGAGGCAGACCTCCTCTCCAGAATAACTGATCAAGAATTCATTGACTTAGAGACGGATTGCCAGATAGAATTCACAGAAGGACCTGCTATAGATCGAATTCAGATAAGCAACATTGGAGATCAATTAAGGGACTGGGTAGATGTGATCAAGGATTACATCGAGAAGAAAACCCTTCCCGAGGATCGAGCAAGAGCTAGAATCATTGTAAAGGTGTCCGCGAAATACCTCGTCCTGGATGGAGTGTTGTTTCGACGATCATTCACCAAGCCTTTGCCGAGATGCGTCAAAACACACATGGTCACCAATCTACTCTATGAGGTCCATGAAGAAGTTTGTGGCGGACATCCTGGTGCTCGTACTCTCGTGGACAAAATTAAATTTCAAGGATTTTATTGGCCTACGATGAGGAGAGATGCACAAGAGTACGTAAGGAAATGTGACAAATGCCAACGATTTGCGGGCATTCCTAGACTACCATCAACAGAGCAGACTTTGGTAGTACCATCGTGGCCATTTGATACGTGGGGGATTGATCTGATAGGACCATTCCCAATTGCCCGAGGAGGCATTAAGTATGTCGTGGTGGCTGTGGATTATTTTACAAAGTGGACGGAAGCTAAGGCCTTAGCCACTATCTCCGAGGAGAATGTTATAAATTTTGTCCATGATCACATCTGGTGTAGATTTGGGGTCCCAAGAGCAATAGTCTTGGACAATGGCACTCAGTTCTCTGCAAAATTCACGGCTGAATGTAAGAGAATGAAAGTTGAGCACCGTCAGTCCGCAGTGGCATATCTGTAAGTACCCCAATCTGGATCGCTCTCCATCCAAGCATACGACAAAACCAGGGGCAAACTTCCGGAGGTCATAATTCCTTCATACGAACTCCGATTGAGACGTGCCATATATGGTTGGAAAGCTCTCGACGAGAACTAGCTTGCCATCACAGTTACAAAATGTGGAAAAGCATGGAAGTCCGTACGGACCTCTTTGCTCCTAGACATCATAATTGCAAAATCCGCTTAAAGACCACGAGATTCCCTCAAATCCCGGAGAACATCATTACCCCCCTACATGGTTGGTCCGTACGGACCTTCTTGCAGTTTTCTGGCACTATAAATAGAGGGTTCCCCCTCCCTCATTTTCACACACCTCCCTCTTCTCTCCTCTCCCCCCAGCCTTCAGGCTCCCCTCTAAGACCCTTCGGGGCAATCCCGGCCCCTTTCGGATCCTTCCGAGGCCTTCTGAGCTCCCTCGTGGTGCTCCGAAGCCTCTCCGAGCGCTCCCGCGATGCTCCCGCGCTGCCCCGAGGCACTCTCGAGGTACTCTGAGGCCCCTCGTGGTACTCCGAGGCCTTGCCTGGTCTTTCTTAAGGTGTCCCGGCTCTTTCCGAGTCAAACCGGTAGCTTGAACGCACGCCGAAACTCTGCCCGAGTGACTCCTGCCATCCCAACGCACGCCGAAACTCTGCCCGAGTAATCTCTGCAATCCCAACGCATGCCGAACCTCTGCCCGAACGCAACCTACAATCTCAACTCAAGCCGAAACTCTGTCCGCAGACAACCGGCCCCTCCCGAAGCAATCCCGGTCCGTGCCGGAACACTATTCCATCCTCAAACACTATTCCCCAGCGAAAGACAGACACGAACCAACATTGGTAAGGCTTCCTTCCATTACTATTTCAATACATTTCAATACGTAGTGTACAATGTAGACATCCGATACAGCATGCATTTTTAAAAGCACACACACACACACACAACAGTTAAAGAATATTAGGGGTATCCGAAAGACTCGTTTTTACGAGGCGACTCGGGTGAGCTCTAAGATTCTAATATTCTCTTCCCGAGGAGTCATCTGACCTCCGAACTCAAAATCTCATCACACAAAAACAGTTTATGTCTAAACTGATGCCCTTTTTCAATGTTTTGGGCTTAATAAAAACGGCGTGGCGACTCTACAATTGCGAAAACAACGGCGAGACACCTCCAACACGCTAAAACGGAATAAGCCAGATGCCGGGGCGTGATTGCGCTGCCTCTCGGATCCGGGCGACTTCCCGAAGCGACAAATGTGAGATGCCGGGGCCCGCGCGCGAGCCGGATTTGGGTAATTTCAGTTGGCGAATCTGCTGGGGACGTTTTGTTTTAAAATCTTTTTAAACATAACAAAAGATTTTTTTAAAAAAATGATGAGGGTCAAACTTTCATTTTACCCCTTTTCTTTAACTGTTGTGTGTGTGTGCACGTGCTTTACTTTTTATTTTACAAAAAAAAATAAAAATACAAAAAAAAGCATCAATATACATCTGTGCATACATTTAAAATTCTTTAAAAACTTCTGTTTTACTCAGAAAAATAATTTTAGAGACCGCACACTGCTCGCACTGCTGCCTCGGTTACACTGCACACTACAACCCTCAACCCGGGGTGGTCTCAGTTGCAGTCCGTTTGGTCTTCCTAGGCCTCTCAGATGCGCACGGGATCATTCCAAACATCCCATCCTAGCCAAGCGTCAACCCTGCACGTTTGAGTCTTGAGTCACACTCTATCCAGACTCGGTTGGTTTTTACCCAGTCCGTGTCATACGGCTGGATACATATCCCATGTAGGCCATTTTCTGAGTCAAGGCTCGGAACTCAAGATCCCTTGCGCAAGCAAAGCGATGAAAGGTCATGCTAAAATCTTGACCTGATCTTGATTTCCGAAGCTACACCCAGACGATGTTCCGTCCCGGATATACATCCATGCTCACATGACACCATGTCATCACGCCTTTGATACGTCAGCCATGACGATACGACCCAGCTAACGCCTAATGTCACAGATCCCTTGCGCAAGCAAGGTAAAGAGAGGTCATGCCGAACTCTTGACTTGATCTTGACTCAGTGGCCGGCTCGGTCCTTAGGTTTGATTTTTCTTTTAGGACGGTGGAAACTGCTTGCCCTATAAGACCCTCGCCCGGGGCTGTCCACCCTGGGATGTCGAAATACAGGTGCAAAACGAGGGGCTTATAGCCGCACAGATCGTCTCCACTGACCCAGGATCTAGCATAGTTGCGAAAAAGAAGAGCAATCTTTTCCAACCTACCTAGGACTCTGAGAAAACATGTTTTAAGTAAATTAAAACAACAAAAAAAATAAAAAATATAAAAGAAGCGGAAACCGCATGCCACGTGAGCTTTCCCCCTTTTATCCCGAGAGGCCATTCCTGTGCCTAAACCTTGCCCGTCACCCCCTCCAGCGAATCGAGAGTGGTTGAGAATACACGGGAGCCGCCTTTTTAGTATCGAGGTCACAAGGTCCGACAGCCCTTCCCGATTCGACGGTCCGCCGTCCCGCTACTCCCCCATGACGGGATCAACGAGATAGCAGGTGAGGGAAACGGAACCCGCCACTAAGGAACCTCCAGACAATGGAGGAGGTGCTGCGAGCCTTCGAAACCATCAAGAAGCGCCAAGAAGAGCGGCAAGCTGGATCGTAGACACCTTGCGTCTTCGAGGAACCGTTGCGGTTCCCGACCTGACGGAACCTTTGTTCTCATAGAGGACGAAGACATACAGGCTCCCAGGTTTCTCAAGCTATCAGCGGAGTCCCCCTCCGCCAAGTTACGAGATCCCGGCAACGCTAAGCGGCTCTCGCTCAAAGCTCCCTTCGGGCGTCGGTCAAGCGGCTCCGGCGTGCCCGCCTCGGCCTGATCGGTTTCCCGGCTCTGCACGTCAAGCTCGGTACCAACGGCACACATACGTGCTGCTCTACGAGATCCCAATGCATCTCGGTATCCCCGGGGTTCAACCCTTTGCCTCTATACGAGCCTCGCGGCCATGTCGAAGTCCCCATGCCTACTGGGGACGGGCATCCAGTGGATATTCCGACATCTCAAGCTTTCCACTGCTGAGTACGCGGCCCAGGGCTAATGAATCATTTCCCCAATTCCCAAACACAACCCTTAGCGGACCTGGCAATCACGCCCTAACCCGGCACTCCGGGGTATGGGTTGGTATACACTCAACTACCTCCCCAAGACTCCCGAATGGCGATCCCGTGACCAATCCACCTCCATCTTCGATTTCTATCCCCGAAAATGGTAACCCGCCTCAACTTTGCCGATCCCAGCATGGCTTGGGCGATCGAGCAAATGAAGGACATGCAAGGCAAGCTAGCTAGTTCCCGAAAAGACTCCTCCTACCTCTTGATCCAAGCAAAGTGGTCCCGCTCCCACCAAAATTCGGGATGCAGAAATGGAGAACTTTGATGGGACGGAATGCCTAAAACTCACATCGATACCTATGTCTTGGGTATGAGAGCTAAAGGAGCAACCCCACAACAAATGGCGGATCACTTCCGGCATTCCCTCAAATCCACGGCATTAAGGTGGTTCCTCAGCGTGAAGGCGAGAAAACCGCTCCACGTGGGACCAAATCGGTGAAATCTTCTGGAGAAGTACCGCGCCAACCTTGAATGGGAGACAAACCGCCATGACACGCAAGCCACCGAACAAAAGGACGACGAGCTGTGGGTGAGTTCTACAAAAGATGGGCTGGAAGCTAAGCGAGATAATGGATCCGCTTTCCAAAGAAGAGCAAATGGATATCTTCCATTCCTGCCTCAAACCATCTTTTAGGGCCTTGATTATCCACCACTTCTATCCCGACCTTCGTGCCATGGTCAATGCCGGGACCAAGTTCGAAAAGACGCTGAGCCTACAAAAGACACAAGCCACTCTTGCTTCTTCCTACCGCTACCGAGCGGCCTCGTCAAATTCGGCGCTTTGATCCAAACATAGGAAAGGAGGCCGCCGGAGCGATCCAGCTACATCCGAACGGGGTCGAGGAAGCCGCGATCAAGCGCCCCTGAGAAATAACAATCCTCCCCGGACGCAGCGTTCTCAGCACTTCGACAACCTCGGAATGCCTCTAAGCCAAGTGTTTGAGGCGTTGATGAAGCAGAACATGCTCAAGCCCCTTGAGAATTATCAGCCGAGGAATCCTAACCTAAACGTGGATATGAGCAAGCATTGCGCTTTTCACAACTATCCCGGCCATACCACCGACAATTGCGTCATACTAAAACAAGCGATCCAGAGGCTGATTGAAGAAGGAAAGTTGGAATGCCCACGCGGTCCCAACACAGTCGGAAATCAATTCCCCAACAACAATTGGGGAAAGCATCAGTGAGAAGCCTTTCGACCTTCTCAAGCGCGTCAAAAATGCCATTGAGGAACTGGGTTACCTTCTCATGACCCACAGCCAGCAAAGAAGAAATCGTCTGGAAGCTTGGTCTAACCCCAGTCTCCTAGAGTCTAGCTTCTAAAATAAAAGACCCCGAGTCTGTCATGTTTAAAGTTTAAGTCTCTCGAGTCGTCTGACGGCTTTATGCCTGAAGATTATGTGTTTGTAACAAAAATCGCGCTTCTTTATGCTTCGAATAAAAGTTCGACCTTTCTGAGTATCCCCTCATTGCCACTTTAACAAATGATAAATTAACTAACCAAAACAGTTAATAATGATTCATTTGATAAAGACGCAGACACATTAATGAACAATGCATTAAACAAATCTTTAAGCATGTTGTCAAATGAGAGAAAAATCGGGCCCAAGCTGCCGAGAATGTTCTAACCAAAATGAATTTGGGAGCTGAAGAGTCGAAGAGACACAAATCAAAGAATCATACAGTCCACCTCGTAGGTTCTAGTACTGTTCTCATTCAATCAAGTCCTCCTCGGACATTGTAATTAAGTCTTCAATTTTCCATACGAAAGTTTTCTTTCTTTTCTTGCTAGACTTGAGACATTATTTTGCACCCTGCATTACATTTAATGAAATGGTTTTGTTCTATGTGATCACTTGCATTGCTCAACAAGTAATTCCACAAATGATTAATGCTTTGATTAATTGGTGTGAGAAAGTCATTCGATAGCTCCCCATACACCTTACCATACCCCACACAAAGGCCTCTATCAAGCCATACACTTTCCAAAACATGTCCCCACCACCACCTTGACCAAGTCAACGACGGCAGGAACATCAAAGGACAACAAAAGGTCACTCAGCATCAAAAGATTGACCCCATGTCGACAACAATCTAGGGGCTTGCCTTCGCCCTCGTGCGCATCAAGAAAGTTCAAGAAGGGGCTTGCCTTCGCCCTCAAATGCTTCAAAAAAAAAAAAAAAGCTCAAGCAGAAGCTACAAAAAAAAGGCTCAAGCAGAAGCTACAAAAAAAAGAGCTCAAGAAGAAGCTTCACAAAAATAAATGAGGTCAAAGACCCAGAGCCAACGATCAAGAAGCAAGGGAGTCACTGAAAAGACCGTCAAATACGACTTGTCAAGAAATCACCTCAAGGCCCGTGCCTCATCATTCAGCTTTTCGAGCCTTTTCGTCAAAGGCCGCACAAATATTCATGCCCTGGCCCCAAAGCCAAACACGGTTCGGCCCCGAACTACGTCGACTTGAGCTCCTTGTCTTAAGGGGAACGTAGGCAACCAGAAATGGTCCGGTCATAAACACATACAAATCCACAAACCCGTTCTCATCAATGACCTCTCCTATACACAAACCTTCTTTCACGCCAGACCAACTCGATCCTTGATACCGATTGACTTTTTCCTCGTGATTAATCAAAACATATCAGGTTTAATTGTTGAATAACCTGAACATCAACAAAGGGTTTTAAGCAAACAAGTGATCATTGTGAACAAATCAAGTTTTCAAATGTCTCGACAAGTCTTCTTTTTCTACAAAAATAGGAAAATAGAGCTAAACAAGCGATTTTACATCGTGAGGGCTTCCATACACTTTTACAAGCTTTTCAGTACTCATACTCTCTCAAAAGAGTCAAACCCAAAAGCATTTCTTTTGTGCCTACATCAAATAAGGCATTCACACAAAAGGGGACCCGTTCCCACATTTTCAAAAATAAATACGCCCTTGCAAGTGTACATTACGAGTCATTTCTCCCACAAAAGAGGGTCGAACTACGCGGACCTGAGCCTCTCGGTCAGGGGAACGTGGCGGCCTTCATTGGTTCGGTCTAAGGAATACACAAAATTCCAAAAATTGACGCCACGAGGCTCGAGAAAAGAAGCAAACAAGAGATTTTGCGTCACGACAAAGCTTTAAAAGTAAATCACAAATCATCACAGTTAAAACACTTTTTGATGAGTTCAAGCACGGTCTACTCTCGATTCACAACATGCTAAAAGACAACTTAAAACATTTAACAATCAATGTGTCTGCAATGACGATGAATGGATACTCAGTGTTTCAGAAGGTCATTCCATGCTACTCGCATTTGGCCCTTCATCACTCTTTCCTTTCTTCCCTCGTCCCCAACGAGTCTTCTTTCATTCCACATGAGCGAGTTCTGTCTCCCTCATTCCGAGATCAGGAGTCCTCTTAGTCGTGTCAAACGAACCAGTCGCTCTCAGAGCATCGTTCACCCGTGCCTCGGCTCGGATCTCCTCCCTACGAGCCTACAAAAAGGGACCTCTCCCCACCAGTTTGTCAACTCGAGTCCCGTAGTCAAATAAAGCGTCTCCCGTGACACCCTGAGGGTTAACCCAAGCTTCTGCACTCCTAAGGTTGCAGCTGTAATGGCAATCTTGCCCTAGAACCGCTTTGCACCTGCTCCCCAAAACCACTTGGGTCTGCCCGATATGCTACTCATACCAATCCAAGTACTCAGTGGTCAAGACAACATTCTCCCGACCTCTAAGGAGCACCACAGGAGGGAAAGCGGAATACTTCCATACCCTCAGAAAATACAGAAAGGCACCGGGATCTGTCATGCAAAAAGAAGCTACCTCCACATTGGAAATGCCATCCCAGCCCAGCAAAGGCTCCTGCCTCATCCCGAACTGTCGGGAAACAAGCAACGGAACATAGAAAGAGGACCAAGGCAAAGACGGAACTCTAACAACATAGGAACCTTCCTGGCAAGCCCTCCTAGTCTCAATCCCCCAAAGGGGAAACCCACCAACGGATCTGATGCGTACCAAGATGTGCCATCCATCTCTCCCAAGCAGATTGATCCATGTCCAAGACAAGAGGTCGCCAAGCAAACGTCCACGGACTAAGAGACGCCGGAGACTCAGGTATGGTTTGAAGCCTCTCTCGCGACCATAATGCAAGCAAAGCAGGGGCTTCCCCCGCATGAATCGGTTCTCATCACCAGACGATCCACACCGTGGAAGGTTTCCCCCGGAACCAAAGGAATGATATCCTCGCCCGCCCGACAAAGGCCTGCCACATCCAACAGAGCACCGTCACATATCCTGAGGTAGCCAACCCCAAAAAGAGTGGCTATCAAGCACAAAGCGAACGTGTCCCAGGAGACATCACTCCCGCCACCGCTCATGTCAAAGCCGCTCCCCGGCTCGAGAAAACTTGCCAAAGGCGCCTCGGCCTCCACTAACCACAAATGCATTCCCAGCTCATGCGACATGCACAAAAATAATAATAAGCTAGCAACAATTCCTAGGTCAATCCTGGAATCACAAATACGTCATTACATCTTAAAATAAAATACTTTCTTTGTGCAAATACAAGTGTTTTATTACGGTACAAAATGTCTGTTGCTCTACAAAAAAAAAAAAAAACAACGGAAAGAGGGAAAGCAAAAGAGCCCTAATCCGACTCATCATCATCATCCTCCACAAGCGAAATCCGGCATCTCGGCGCCTCCGCCCGACCACCTCATCATCTCGAGACGGAGGCGTAACCTCGCCTCACCACAAGTCCGAGACAAAGGCGTAACCTCGCCCTCACCGCAAGTTCGGACGGCGACGCCACCTCGCCCTCACCGCAAGTTCGAGACGGGCGCCACCTCGCCCTCACGGCAAGTTCGGACAAAGGCACCATCGCGTCCTCATCCTTTCGGCGACTTCGGTCAAAAACGCCGGCGCATCCGCGGCATTTCGGCAACTTCGATCGGGGGCACCACGTCCTCAACCTTTCAACAACTCGATCGAGGCGCCCCATGCCCTCTAACACTTAAGCAATTCAGCGGAGACGCCACCACGTCCTCTTCATCTCGGTCGAGGCGCCCCACGTCCTCAACAATTCAACTTCCTCCTCACAAAGGCGCCTCCTCCTGCAGGTAAACACAGCAAAGGTATGTCAATAAACTTCAAACGCAAGACATAGCTGTAATAAATGCTACATAAAAGAAGAATCCCAGCACGACATGATGCCTTTTCAAAAATTCCCACAAACAAAGTTCCATACAGGATCCACAAAATGCCCATCAAACTCAACTTAGGTCCAGATGCCTTAGAATAGTCTCAACATAGGGTCATACTCCTGAAACTAAACCCCAACTTAGGTCATACTCCTGAACTAGGTCCCAACTTAGGTCATACTCCTGAACTAGGTCCCAATTTAGGTTCATACTCCTGAAATTAAACCCCAACTTAGGTCATACTCCTGAACTAGGTCCCAACTTAGGTCATACTCCTGAACTAGGTCCCAATTTAGGTTTATACTCCTGAAACTAAACCCCAACTTAGGTCATACTCCTGAAATAGGTCCCAACTTAGGTCATATTCCTGAACTAGGTCCCAACTTAGGTCATATTCCTGAACTAGGTCCCAACTTAGGTCATACTCCTGAACTAGGTCCCAATTTAGGTTCATACTCCTGAAACTAAACCCCAACTTAGGTCATACCCCTAAACTAGGTCCCAACTTAGGTCATACTCCTGAACTAGGTCCCAACTTAGGTCATATTCCTGAACTAGGTCCCAACTTAGGTCATATTCCTGAACTAGGTCCCAACTTAAGTCATACTCCTGAACTAGGTCCCAACTTAGGTCATATTCCTGAACTAGGTCCCAACGTAGATCATACTCCTGAACTAGGTCCCAACTTAGGTCATATTCCTGAACTAGGTCCCAACTTAGGTCATACTCCTGAACTAGGTCCCAACTTAGGTCATATTCCTGAACTAGGTCCCAACTTAGGTCATATTCTGAACTAGGTCCCAATTTAGGTTCATACTCCTGAAATTAAACCCCAACTTAGGTCATACTCTGAACTAGGTCCCAACTTAGGTCATACTCTGAACTAGGTCCCAATTTAGGTTTATACTCCACGAAACTAAACCCCAACTTAGGTCATACTCCTGAAATAGGTCCCAACTTAGGTCATATTCTGAGACTAGGTCCCAACTTAAGTCATACTCTGAACTAGGTCCCAACTTAGGCCATATTCTGAACTAGGTCCCAACTTAGGTCATACTCTGAACTAGGTCCCAACTTAGATCATACTCTGAACTAGGTCCCAACTTAGGTCATATTCTGAACTAGGTCCCAACTTAGGTCATACTCTGAACTAGGTCCCAACTTAGGTCATATTCTGAACTAGGTCCCAACTTAGGTCATATTCTGAACTAGGTCCCAACTTAGGTCATACTCTGAACTAGGTCCCAATTTAGGGTCATACTCACGAAACTAAACCCCAACTTAGGTCATACCCTAAACTAGGTCCCAACTTAGGTCATACTCTGAACTAGGTCCCAACTTAGGTCATATTCTGAACTAGGTCCCAACTTAGGTCATATTCACGAACTAGGTCCCAACTTAAGTCATACTCCCGAACTAGGTCCCAACTTAGGTCATATTCTGAACTAGGTCCCAATTTAGGTTCATACTCTGAAACTAAACCCCAACTTAGGTCATATTCTGAACTAGGTCCCAATTTAGGTTCATACTCTGAAACTAAACCCCAACTTAGGTCATATTCCCGAACTATGTCCCAACTTAGGTCATACTCTGAACTAGGTCCCAACTTAGATCATACTCTGAACTAGGTCCCAACTTAGGTCATATTCTGAACTAGGTCCCAACTTAGGTCATACTCCTGAACTAGGTCCCAACTTAGGTCATATTCCTGAACTAGGTCCCAACTTAGGTCATACTCCTGAACTAGGTCCCAACTTAGGTCATACTCCTGAACTAGGTCCCAACTTAGGGTCATACTCCTGAACTAGGTCCCAACTTAGGGTCATACTCCTGAACTAGGTCACAACTTAGGTTCATACTCCCGAACTAAGCCTCAACTTAGGTATAGACGCCTTCACACAAACTTCAACTCAGGACATCACCACGTCCACTCCACATAAACTTCAACTCAGGACATCACCCCGTCCACTCACCACAGGCAGCCCGGAAGGCTTTAAACCACTCGGTCCTGAAGACCGTATAAACCTCCCCCATCACTATCTCCAGCCCGGAAGGCTTTAAACCAATCGGTCCGGAAGACTGTATAAACCTCCCCTATCACTATCTCCTGCCTGAAAGGCTTTAAACCACTCGGTCTGGAAGACTGTATAAACCTCCCAAATCACTATCTCCAGCCCGGAAGGCTTTAAACCACTCGGTTCGGAAGACCGTATAAACCTCCTAAATCACTATCTCCAGCTCGGAAGGCTTTAAACCACTCGGTCCGGAAGACCGTATAAACCTCCCAAATCACTATCACTAGCCCGGAAGGCTTTAAACCACCCGATTTGGAAAATCGTAAAATTTCCAACTCAGGACGCCACCACGTCCTCACAGTCGGCCTCGGCGGTCACACGACACTTCAGGGCACCATCACGCCCGCATGCACTCACAATTTCATGACCTCTGAACTACGACCAGGCTTGATTCTCGCTAGGGATACGTAGGAATCCTGTCACAGGGTCCAGCCATCGACCTATACGGTCACCTAGGATGCCTCCACGGTCACCCAGGACGCCACCACGCCCTTACCACCGACCTATGCGGTCACCCAGGACACCTCCACGTCCTTACCACCGACCTATGCGGTCACCCTGGACGCCTCCATGTCACCCTGGATGCCTCCACATCCTTACCACCAACCTATGCAGTCACCCACAGGATACCATCACATCCACACACAGAGTCTCAGTTAGAGGACAGCTCACGTCCTCGTACACAACACTCACCCCACACGCGAACTACGATTGGCTTGATTCCCACTCAGGGATACGTAGGAATCCTATCAAAGGGTCCAGCCGTCCGACCAACCTGGTCACCTTCTCTCTCAGCACGTGATCCAAATCAGGACCCTTTTCTTATCGACGACCCCACTTCTTTCATAAGTGACGTCGCCGAGGGGCTTCTGTAAGTACCCCAATCTGGATCGCTCTCCATCCAAGCATATGACAAAACCAGGGGCAAACTTCCGGAGGTCATAACTCCTTCATACGAACTCTGATTGAGACGTGCCATATATGGTTGGAAAGCTCTCGACGAGAACTAGCTTGCCATCACAGTTACAAAATGTGGAAAGCATGGAAGTCCGTACGGACCTCTTTGCTCCTAGACATCATAATTGCAAAATCCGCTTAAAGTCCACGAGATTCCCTCAAATCCCGGAGAACATCATTACCCCCCCTATATGGTTGGTCCGTACGGACCTTCTTGCAGTTTTCTGGCACTATAAATAGAGGGTTCCCCCTGCCTCATTTTCACACACCTCCCTCTTCTCTCCTCTCCCCCGGCCTTCGGGCTCCCCTAAGACCACTTCGGGGCAATCCAGGCCCCTTTCGGATCCTTCGAGGCCTTCCGAGCTCCCTCGTGGTGCTCAGAAGCCTCTCCGAGCGCTCCGCGATGCTCCGCGGCTGCCCCGAGGCACTCTCGAGGTACTACGAGGCCCCTCGTGGTACTCAGAGGCCTTGCCTGGTCTTTCCCAAGGTGTCCCGGCTCTTTCCGAGTCAAACCGGTAGCTTGAACGCACGCCGAAACTCTGCCCGAGTGACTCCTGCCATCCCAACGCACGCCGAAACTCTGCCCGAGTAATCTCTGCAATCCCAACGCACGCCGAACCTCTGCCCGAACGCAGCCTACAATCTCAACTCACGCCGAAACTCTGTCCGCAGACAACCGGCCCCTCCCGAATCAATCCCGGTCCGTGCCGGAACACTATTCCATCCTCAAACACTATTCCCCAGCGAAAGACAGACACGAACCAACATTGGTAAGGCTTCCTTCCATTACTATTTCAATACATTTCAATACGTAGTGTACAATGTAGACATCCGATACAGCATGCATTTTTAAAAGCACACACACACACAACAGTTAAAGAATATTAGGGGTATCCGAAAGACTCGTTTTTATGAGGCGACTCGGGTGAGCTCTAAGATTCTAATATTCTCTTTCCGAGGAGTCATATGACCTCCGAACTCAAAATCTCATCACACAAAAACAGTTTATTTCTAAACTGATGCCCTTTTTCAATGTTTTGGGCTTAATAAAAACGGCGTGGCGACTCTACAATTGCGAAAACAACGGCGAGACACCTCCCGACACGCTAAAAACGGAATAAGCCGGATGCTTAGGGCGCGATTGCGCTGCCTCTCGGATCCGGGCGACTTCCCGAAGCGACAAATGCGAGATGCCGGGGCCCGCGCGCGAGCCGGATTCGGGTAATTTCAATATCCCCAAGCAAACGGCCAAGCTGAGGCCGAGAACAAATTAGTCCTGACCGCCCTTAAGAAAAATTTGGAAGGACGAGGAGGACGATGGCTGGACGAGGTCCAGACCGCGTTATGGGTTGTCCGCACGACGATCAGAAATTCAACAGGAGAAACTCCTTTTTCACTCACGTATGGGTCAGAGGCAATGGCTCCAGTTGAGGTAGCCCTACCCTCGTACAGAGTCACATACTTCGATGAGTCTCAAAACGAGACAAACAGAAGGTATGACCTGGACGATCTCGAAGAAAAGAGAATGCGAGCAAATGAAAAAAATGGTGAACTACAAGCAAAAAGCGAAGAAGCATCATGATAAAAGAGTGAGTAAGAGAAGTTTTTCAGTGGGAGATTGGGTACTCATAAACGTAGAAGTACAAGGAACCCAACCTGGTTTCCACAAGCTCTCCCCGAAATGGGAAGGTCCGTACGAAGTTACCCAAATAATCAAAGAGGGTACCTTCAAATTGCGGACACCAGAAGGAAAAGATCTCAAGCACTCCTGGAATAGCGATCACCTTAGAAAGTATTAATTTTGAAAAAACTTTAGTATTTTGTAAGGGTGATAGAGGCACTGAATGTATGAATATCAAAAACAAATTTTGCACGACTCTGTTATCAAATTGTTATAGGCAAAACTTACGAATTGGAGAGGGGTGAAACCCAAAGCTTGTGCCAATTCGTAAGTTATTCCCACCAGCCTCAAAAGCTAAGGTGGATGCCCGCAAGCGGACGCCAGTAGGTTCAAGGGCCAACATAAGAGCCCCTACCTACTGATGCGCAAAGATCCATTACGATCGAACGCCTATATTGGTACAAAGGCCATTAAGCCCGTACTCGATCGCGGACAAGACACCTTGTCCTGCCCGCGTGAACCACCAAGAATAAGTGGATATAGATGCAAGTGGGGACAAAGGCCAAAGTTCGGAATCACTAAATGCACGAAGGCCTTAGGTGGCCGTTACTCGCATGCCTGTATGTACAAATACCAACATATGAGCCCGTTACATGATCGCCACAAGACTCTCACAAAAACTCTGAGTTTTAATAAAGAGTCAGACCGCGTGAACCACCAATCGTGGATACAGATGCCGGTAGGTTAAAGGGCCAATATGCCCCTACCTACTGTTGCGTAGAATATTGCCTCACGGCCGCAATCTACATGCCCTATAAAAAGTAGCTTGCCTTGGCGCTTTTAAACTTACACCACGGATCGCAAGTTCAGAAAAATAAGTGTAAATGGAAGGGAGTGGTCAAAAAAAGTTTTTTTTTTTTTTTAAATAAAAATCCAAATAGACAAATGGGGTTAAGGCCTCAAAATTTGTCCTAAGGCCATAACAAACGCGATCATAGTGAAAAAGGGCTGACTCTCATAAAAAATCCAAGAGATTTTGAAAACAAGGTTAGGAAAGCTCATAAACGCGGGCATAAGGCCTACTATACCTCTGACCACGGAAGAGAGCCTAAAAATTAATTGTTCCAAGTCAAAACGCTGAAAAAAAGAAAAAGCAAGAATGCAAGTACCAAGGTACTCAAGTATTGCCAACACTTAAAAACAGCAAGACAAGCAATTAAGAAAATATTTCTATTAAATAGAGAAAATGATTTACAAAGTCCTACAATCTATTACAAGTAAAAACAAAAGAAAAATCCTAAACTAAAGGAGCAGAGTCCTTAGGATCTGTGGAACCAGTCTCCTTGGCCGCCTCAGAGTGGGGCGTGGGAGAAGGAAGATTGGTGGCTATGGTTAAATCTGTGATACGAGTTTGAGAGGCAGGAGGACCCGTTGTTTCAGCAGCTGGAGCAGTAGTGGGTTCAGTTGAAGCTGAGGCAGAAGCTGGCCGTGGGGGAAGCACATCGCTGATTACAGGCCCATTGGGAAAAAGACGAGCAACAGCTTCTTCATACGAAAGCTTCTCATCCCCGAACCTCATGGCATCTATTTCACCAATAAGGATGGTAGCCGTGACCGCGGCCACATGAGGCAGAGATAGCGCCGCCGCCAGCTCCAAATTCTTTACCTCCTCCTCATCTAGAGGGACCAACGCATGCCCGGGCAGGCACAAAGCGTCAATAGCAATCAGTGAGCCTATTAAGGCCAACTGCTCCTCCGTAAACTTTCCCGTGGCAGCAAAGTTCCGTAGCTGAGTTCGGCAGGCAATCTCATATTGCGCAGAGCCTTCAGCAGCGATCGCCTCCGTGTACTCAGATTTCTTAAATTCCTCAACTGCCTCCTTGCAGGCAGCGAGCAGCTGGGCGTCCCTCTCCAGCTGGAACTGCGTCAAAGGCAGCAGTTTCTCGGAGAGCTCATCTGCTTTGGCCTCCAATATAGAGACTTGCTTCTGAGTTGTCTCCAGCTTAATAGATAGCTCAGCGTTCCTCTGCTCCAGCTCGGCCTTGTGCCCGCGGAGCTCATCCCGCTGTCCCTTGGCCTTATCCAAGTCCTTCTCAACCTCGGTCAGCCGACCCGAGAAACCCGCCAAATCTGCCTCCTTCTCGAAGAGAGTTGCTTCCTTCTCAGAAAGAGTGGCGGACAAGGTCTTCACCTTCTCCTCAGCCACGGTCAGTTCCTTGCACTTGTTTGCCAGCATCTTAGTCTGCTTGGAGAGATCACCAGATAGACTATCGGTGCATTTCCGCAATCGCATAATTTTGTTGCCCACCTGCGAGGATAGAGATTAATGGTCAGAAAAGAATTGACGGCCCAATGATTGAAGTAAAAATGGCGAACAGGTCTACCTCAGTGAAGGCAAGGCCAATATCCCCCATCAGGGCAGCCAGATTCTCCTGGGCCGCCACATTTTTGTAGAAGTTCGGGGAGTAGAGTCGGTTTAGGAGGCCAATCCCGGCGAAGGACGAAAGAGGCCCACGGGCATAAAAATCTACCCCGGTAATAGCGGGCACCGCCTCCAACTTCTTCCTTAAGGCAAACGCTTCGTCGCGGGTGCTGAGGGGGCCAACAAGGTAGGAAGCAGAACAGATAGTTCCCCCTGTTGGAAGTGGAAGCCGGGGCAGTGAAAGTAGAGGCTTGGGCATGTGTGCCATCCCCCCTTCTAGATTTGTGCGGCCTCTCCTTGGGAAAAATATCCATCTCCGGGGCAGACCTCTTCCTGGGCTGTTCTTGATTGTGCCCGGAAGAAATGGTGCGACCAGAGGGACTGGGGCCACGGATAGCAGAAGCAGGGGGAGGACCCCTAGGGGGTGGAGGCAAATCCTTGGTGGTAGGAATACCCTTCACTCCGGCCAAAGTGGCACCGGAGGATTTATTAGCAACGGGCAGATTTACACCCTTGCCCGGAACACCGCCCAAGGCAGCTTGCCTGGCCGCTGCCTCCTTCTTTTGCTGGCGCAATCTCTGGGCCTTTAGCTCAGCAGCACTAAGGGGAGCCATCAAAAAGAATATTCATCTGGATCTACTCTGGAAGGAAAAAGAATTGGTTAAAACACAGTCCAAAAAAGCAAAAGCAAGCAATAAACAACTTTCTCAAAGACAGAATAGAGACCAATCCATTCCGGAGGGTCGCAGACCGCGCCCATCATAGAGGTTTTGCAGTCAGCCTCCAACTGGAAAAATTCATGCACCCTCCAGTCAAGGTCGCGAAGCTGGGGCCCTATTTCTACTCTGGGGAAATAATTTCTGCCCTCCCTTCGAGGGGCCACCCCTGAGTAGATTAGCAAAGGCTCGCAGTCCACAATTGCGCTCACGTCATAAACAGGCTGCACCCCATTGGAATTATACTTGGCCAAATAGGTCTCCAGTGCAATTCGAAGGGCCTCGAACAGAGCTGGGTTAGGATAAGAACCCACGGCCACCTTCATCGGTACAGGGTTGGAAGGTTTTGAGAAGGCCCATCCAAATCTAGACTCTATGACCAAAATGTTCTTCTGATTCCATTGATTGGAAAGAGCAGAAAAGGTCCAGGCAGAGTTATTCTTCGCTTTTAGGCCCAGGTTTCCATTGGATATTTGATTTTGGTAGTAGTCATAAAGCCCGGAAAGGGAGGGTTCATAGCCCAAAACCCTGCAGACAGCTATGAAGGAAACCAGGGCTCTAATAGCGTTAGGGGTCAGGTGCATGGGGAGACAACTATTGAAGTCAAGAAAAATGTTGATGAAGGGATCGAGGGGAAGACTCAGTCCATTTTCGAACTGAGCCCCATAGAAAACACAGGCCCTATTACCCTCGCGGACATCTGCTATAGTCTCAGGCCGCAATTACTCCTTCCGCTTTATTTGTACTTCCTGAAGAGGACGGACACGGAACTTCTTGGGGTCAACATTGTAGGTGGTATATATTTCTGACTCCCAGTCAATAGAGGCTGCCTCCTTGTTTTTTCTCTTCCGACCACGGCCAGGATTGGCCCCAACAGCATGACCCTTGCCTCGGGTATGGACCTCCTCCTCAGGATCCTCCTCAAAGGCGTCAATGATTTTCGTTGCCTTCTTGGATGTGCCCGCAGCCATACGGTCTGCCTCCTCGCGGTCATCTTCCTCGATCTCTGTGCTCGTTGAGCCAAAGAGACCGGTAGATGAAACCCTAGAAGGGGCCACCTCAGGTTCACTCTCCTCGCCTCCGTCCACCTCCATTTCATCATCATCTCCTCCTCCGGGCACCTCACTCCACAAAGGATCAAGTTCCTCACTGCTACTCAAGTCCACCACGGGCACATCAGGGGCCTCGGTCACGACTTCGGGGTAAATAGTGTTCAAAGGCTCAACACTTAGGGGATTGCTCAAATCCTCTGAGCCCGGGCACCGCTCCTCACTCATTTGGTTGGGATCCATTAGCTCAACTTTCTCCCAGTCAACTATCACTCCAGGAATGCGAATCGCTCTCCTCACTAATTCAACGGAGTTCAACGCCTGGTCTCTCTCTCTCAGGGAAACCTGCACAAAACCCCCATTACAAAATTTCTTAACCTATTTGTATCCCCCAACACCAATACATCACCGTTCATAATTCTTTTATTCTTAGCCTCCCACAACCGGGGTGGGACAAAAGGCCCCCACTGATATTTCTCACAGAAATATTGGAAACACTCCATAGATAATCTAAGCCAGGCATGAGCTACCTTCCTAAAGATTCCCCCTGACCGTTTACAAACGACAAAGGTATCCGGAGTAGTTCCATCCCCTAATTCTATCGGACGTGATAGACCAAACTCACGGGTCGTCATCAAATCCCAAAATACAGAAAGAGATGAAGAAGAGATTAAAAAGCAAAATTACTTACGAAATTGGAATCGAAGGAGCAAAATGCTAAGTAGGGCGCAACACACTTTTTCTCTCTCTAAGCAATTTGAAGGTTTGAAGACGGTAAAAGGGTTTGAGGAAGAAGGGTTTCGTATTTATAAGGCCTCCCAATACGGGTTAACCCATATTAATTAGCCCAAAAACCATTCTCCTCGAACCACGAACCGATGCCAACGTTTGAAATTTCAAAAAATTCGCCAGTTAGCATTTATGGCGCCTCTTAGATTGCTGACACGTACCCTCCGTACCTGCCATGCGCTGTCTCTTCACCTGCCAAGGGGTCCACCAGTTAACCGGGAGCAGGGGCGGAGCCAGGAATTGGCCGAGGGGGGGCAAGATTATACGGGGGTTCGGGGGCAGTGCCTCCGAAAAATTTTTTTCGGGTCGGACAAGTAAAAAATGGGTCGGATCCATGAAAAACAAATAAATAAGGAAAAATGTCATAATATTTCATACACAAAATCATGTTCAAATTAGTTCATCAGAACGGGAAATAACCGGAAAAAAAACTTACAATTTAAATAGCACTAGTGGCACTAGTGATTTTCGACAAAAGATTTTTACGAGTAGCCATATCTTGAAAACGCTTTAAGATTCGTTCATTAGAAATATCTATGAACAGAGCTTTCTCAATGTACACCAACAAACAATCGTTCAAATATTTATCTCCCATCCTATTTCGCAGTTCTGACTTGCAATACTTCATCCCATAAAACACTCTCTCAGCTTGATTCTGCGGTCGCCGCGGGTAAGAGTAAGACCAATACAATCAAGCGATAGACTAATGGAAACATTTTCTCTTTCATAGTTTCAACCATCTTCTTTGATAGACTGCTCAAGTCTTCAATATCGGAGAATCGTTCATCAAGTCTTACAGAAAGAAGAAAATTTTCAAGTTCATCATGAATTATTAGAAGATCCATCTCTGAGAAGTCTAGTGGATATAGTTTGGCAAGACGGATAAGTTTCTCGACATTGAAGCTAGAAAAATTATTTCTCAGATTGAGGCATGCCATATACTTAAGCAATTGTGTACTAGACTCGGAAAAACGATCCCCCATCTCTTGTATAATAGAGTCCACAACCTAATTGACGTAAAACAAGAATAATTTTAGATAACGTGTTAATTATACTAAAGTTAATAGAAAAAAATGTGTGATAGTTAAGTTACCTCATAAAAGATTTCAACACGATAATGATGGTAGTTAGTGATATTCGTCCCATCTCTTTTGACGCGAATCCGTCTTGGGACAATGTCATCCATCTTAACAACATCAATTTCATTAGCCTCACAAAAAGAATTCACTACTTGGCATAAACTATCCCATCCGGATTCTCGAAATGTTTGCAATCTTTCTTTCACAATCTCTACCCCATTAAGTGCGTTGAGAATATCTTGATCTTTTGCTTGCAAGGCTAAAGACAATGGGTGAATGAAGCCTAATAAACGTTTCATCAACATCATAATAAACACAAACTCATAACTTTCCATCCTTTGTATCAAACCCGAAATTAGCCCACGTGTTGTTGCATCAACTCCATCATTAAATATATTTTCAAGGACTTTAATCACCGATGGCCACATAGCTTCAAGACGAAGTATAGTAATATAATGAGATCCCCATCGAGTGTCACCTGGTCTACGCAAAGAGGTTTCTTGATTTTGACCACTTCCTGAATTGATATCTCCCTTCTCCAACCTTTCAACAAGTCTATCATGTTCAGTTTGTCGAAGTTTATCTGCTCTTTTACAAGAAGATCCACATATTGTAACAATTTCCCCAAGATAACTGAAAAAGCCACTAACATACCGATTTGCCTTAAATACAGCCACACACACCAATTGAATTTGATGAGCAAAACAATGAATATACCATGCCGATGGATTCTCTCTTAAAATAAGTGCTTTCAAACCATTAAATTCACCTCTCATATTAGATGCACCATCATATCCTTGACCTCTCAATCTTGACATTGTTAATCCCAATTCAGAAAATACTAAGTCAATTGCCTCTTTCAAACATATCGACGTGGTCTCCTTAACATGAATCAAATACAAGAATCTTTCCACGACCTCCCCCTTTTTGTTCACATATCTAATAACAATCGCCATTTGCTCTTTTATTGAGCAATCTCGAGACTCATCAACCATGATAGAAAATAATCCAATACCAAGTTCACTCAATATTGCAAGTCTTGTTTCAACAGCACAAGAATTAATTATATATTTCTGAATATCGGGAGAAGTCATTTGAGAATTTCCTGGAGCATTTTTAAGAGTAACGTTACCAACCTCTTCATTCCTTAAACTGTACCATTGCAACAACAATAAAAAAGTACCCGGTCTTATGGAAGTTGAAGACTCGTCATGTCCCCTAAAAGGAAGACCTTCACCCAAGCAAAAACGAATAACATCTAGGCTTACCGTCAAACGAATTTGATATGCCTTGTCTTTTATCGCACAACCTCTATCAATAACATGACTCAAGCTTTGTTTTTGATTCAAAAAATTTTCATACTTGATTCTTGCTTGGTTGTGTGAACTAGAAGTAGAACCAACATGTCCTCTAAACTTTTCAGGACCCTTTTTCCAATTGCTAAACCCAATACTAGTAAATGCTTCATCTCCCTGTGACACTTTACCATGCTTAAAAAGAAAACACCAAAAGCAATATGCGGCATCTTTAGACATACTATATTCAAGCCAATTAAAAACCCCAAACCAATCATCTCTAAAATTACGACTTGGAATTCCTTTTTTTGGAAATGCATGACCTTTTGGTTGACATGGACCTTTAGCAACATATTCTCTACGAATACGGTCCTGAATATTCACATCAAAACTATCAATTGACTTTCGTAAACTGGGATCAGAAATAATGTCATTTTCTACAATTTCGGCAACCACATTTTCATTCAATCGTTGTGTTTCATTTCCAACACTAGAACTAGAAGAAGCCATAGATCTAGGCCTTTTTAATACAAATCTATCCATTGATAAACCTAAACGAACAAAAAATACAATTGAAAACTTATCAATTTGTGAAGAAATTAAAATTAATCAAAACACATTTAAATTTGTGTAAAACTCCATTCAAACTTGTAGAGAGAGAGAGAGAGAGAAAATTACCGAGAGAGAGAGACGGCAGCAAGGACTAGAGGAGAAGGAGCAGCGGCGGCGGCGTCGAGGAGGAGGAGCGGCAGCGGCGGCGTCGAGGAGGAGCGGCGACGAGGAGGGGAAAATGTTTTCTAGGGTTTTTGTTACGTATGCTTGCTTGATGCTTCCTCTGTTTTTTTTTTTTGTTTTAAAGCGAAACGACGCCTTTTTCTTTTTTTTTTTCATTAATCAAAACCACGTCGTTTTGATTAATTAAAAAAAAAACGAGGACTCTTTTCTTCTCCGGCCATTTACTCCGGCTAAATCCTAATTCCGGATTAGACGGGGGTGGGCAAAAAATACTGCTTGCATTTCCGCCGTGGGGGGCAAGTGCCCCCCATGCCCCCTGGCTCCGCCCCTGAACGGGAGGCAGAGCAATAAGAGCGCCTACAAGCTTCCTCATGTGCCTCCCGCACGTGCCTATTTTGCACGAGAGGCAGAGCCAAGACCAGCGAAAAACACCAACACTGGTGCCCGCGTAAAACGTGATCTGAAAAAATCGAGCTTATCTAGTAGTTTCTCGCTCAGACCATAAATAATCATTCACTTGGAACTAGAGGCCAGCGATGAGCCGGACCGGCTAGGCCAGGGCCTGCTCGGTGCAGTCCCAGGCCCAGCATGATGTGGGACTCCCTAGACCGTCAGAGTCAAGACCGCGGACAGATAGGCCCTTAAGGGCAAGACCGCGATCTTCTCCAGCTGTCCCAGGCAAGACCGCATACAGCCAAGCCGCCGAGATGGTGACCGCGGATATTGTGATCGCTATGTCCGTGCCCGCGTCAATATAGTTGACCGCGCCCAAGATATTGACTGCGGTCTCATACCAGACTCCTAGTTATCTCACCAGACTCCCGGTTAATAACAAAGCTTAGTGAGCAAGCTATCTTACTGGCTCTGACATGCAAGTAGCCGGCTCACTCCCATCGCATTCAATGCGGCTCAGACAGGCGCCTACTATGTCATTTAATGCGCCGCGCCGGATACACGGCTCCTGTCCACATCAACAACATCCACCCTAAAACTCTGACAGTGAATCTTCCTTCCCTGACATGGCCAATCCTATGCGGACACGTGTATCTGGTCAAAGACTAAGATGCCCTCTAGGGCTGACCTAATGGCTTACGTCAGCGAGCAGCTCCTCATTGCCTATAAATAGAAGACCTTTGTCCCCTTGGACAAGGTAAGTGCCAAATCTATATTGTAAGCCATATTGCTCTAAACCCTAAACACACACACTCCAAGACATTCCAAACGTCTTATAATCTCAGTATTCTTACTCACACCCGAGGGCCTGAGTTGGAGTAACATCCAACTTTGACCTTAACGGTGCTTTCTTTGTTGTGTTCTAGGTACCACTCCATTCATAAATATATCCTGCCAGATATCCTACAATCGCTCTGACCCGGAAATAGCTTGGCGTCATCAATGATCCTGATTTTTTTTTAGCAAAAATCAAATCAAACAGGACCATGAATTTATGAGTGTCTTGCTTGCTTGGGTGTTATGTAACATGTAAAACAAATAGAGTTTAGGGTTGAAATATCTGATTGTTGATCTAGGAACCGTCTCTATGAGTTACAGAGATTTCACATCAATTTTTTTTTTATTGTGATCGCATATTGAAAACAAGATGTCAAAGAAAGTAAAAGCAAAAAAAAAGTATATTAAAAGAAAATAAGGAATAATAATAATAATAATAATAATAATAATAATAATAATAATTCTACGTGATTTAATTATCCGAGTGATTTAATCATCCTAATGAACTTCTAATAATTGTTATTGATAGTATTTATAACGGCGTATCGATAACATGTTTTCAATTTTCACTAGGATAATTAAATCAACTTAAAATAATTATTGCTCAAAATATCTTTGAGTTAAAGACAAAAAAGTGGGAAGATAATTTTGGGATGAGGGAGTACTATACAACAATTAACAAATGCCAAGGAGATTGCAACGTTCAGAAGCTAAGAGGGCATTTGATTGTCATACCAACCTTGGAAGCCTTTTCCCAATCATTAATCAAACCCAGAACACCAATCTAGCATGCGTCCGTCCTCTTTCTTTCAAGTAAGCAGTGGTTGATGATGAAGGATGGGACCATCGATCATGTGAATCATCCATTTCCTCGTCATTGAGATAATGTTGCAACCAGGGTCGACCAGTAGGATCATTTTGTACTAGTTCTGATATTCGGGTAGTGGGTACCCGCTCAACATCTTTCTTGTACACAGGACGGATGGCTAACTGTTTGCAATTAATGTAATGCTCTTTGGAAAAGGAGACCCCAATAGTACCCATATATGTAGACCAATTGTCCAGCTGAAATTCAGGAAATAAGAGCTGAAAGAATTTAAATGATATAAAACCCAGCCACACACAATGGATATGACGACAGCAATAAGAATTTTTTTGGATAGAGGTTTGGGGGACGTATTGTGGATTACTCTCCTCTATCAAGTCAAACTGGATATCGATACAGCCACCATAACTGGGAAAAACAGTACAGATAGCAAACCCCAAGATTTCTTCTTTGTACCAATTCAAAGGTAGCTGCATGGACAGGTGATCTTCTGGACTCTGCTCTCTGAACCACTCTGGTATGCGATCTCCCTCGACAAGAATGCTAAATCGATGGTTCGCAACAAGTTGACCCTTTAACATGAAAAAGATGTCATGTAACAAAATTGTTAGAAAGTTCAGTAAAATAAAGGACTAATTAGAGAGGAAAGAAAGTAGCCTAACCTGAAGTAGAGATTTCAGTATGCAAGTGATAGGTTGTTCTCCAGGCCTTCTTAGATAAGTATACGCAATTTTCCATAATGAGTCATACTTTGTTGATAGATCTGGGAAGCTAGTCAATCGTGCTGTCGAGTCCGCCCTTAATCTAGCAATACCTGATGGAAGCGCTTGAAATGCTTCAAGCCAATGATTCCATGAAACGTCAAGGATTTTTAGTCGAGGAAGCTGACAGATGGCTTCAGGTAAATACTTAAACGCATTACTTCTCAGATTTAATTCTTCCAAAGAGGACAAGGGACTCAGATCAGCGGGAATATCCCTGTCTGATAGATTGCATTGATCAATAAATAGAGTCCTTAAAGAACGAAAACTTAGTAATAGAGGCTGCTCCAAACCGAACCTAGAGGGATCGGGAGATAATGATGACAACATTGAACGCGCCAATTCCTTACATTTACCTAAGGAGAGAGTTTTCAGGTTTTTCAGAAGTACAATGGAGGATGGTGCTTCTTCAATTTGATTACTTCCTAACAAAAGGTCCTCTAAACTTTGGATTTGTCCCAGGTTCTCTGGCAGTTTCCTAAGCTCGTGGCACCCTATTGCATAAAGTGTTTTCAGGTATTTTAACTCACAAATTGTGCTTGGGAGACTTGTTAGACTTCTGCACCAACTGAGATCCAACATGATTAGGCCGGAGAGGCTTCCAATTGACGCGGGTAGTTCTTCAATTGATGTACTATCCAAATAAAATTTAGACAACCTTTTCATATTCCCCTTAATATCAGGAAATTTATTTAGTCCCCTACACCCAGAGAGAATAAGAGTCTCCAGGGATTTCATGCCTATACTGGATGGAAGTCTCCGAACCTTGCGACAGTGTTTTAAACTTAAGAAAACAAGTTGCTCAAGATCTCCAATGGACGGGTGAACCTCCACCAAACTACAGCACCCTTCAAGATTTAGTGTGTGGAGATTTGGGGTCAAGTTGAAGTCTGGAGTCCGTTGCAGCCTATATGAATTATTTAGGTCGATGAATCTCAGTTTATCCAGACTCTGTTCAAAACAGCAAAAAGAACTGTCAGAAATCCATAACTAGAAATCAATTCGTTTCAAAATGACTGTTAGCTTTTTATATTGGATATGGGATCATTCTAAAATCACTCAAAATGGTGACATGGCGAGTTGTGCTCGCGACAATACTTTAATGATATAGATTTGAGGGTTTAAATAAAGATCAACCAAAAGAGAGTACCACTGGAATCTCTTATCGACTTTTCCCTCACTTTGTCTCAATTGTCGGATCTCCTTCATTCGAGCATATATTGCCAAGTGGCCAAATTGAGAAAATCAAGAAGATGAGCATATATTGCCAAAGGGCTGCATTTTTGCATGTTTTAGTTGACAAATTTCAATTAAATAACTTCATCAGAAAATAACCATGCATCCAATTTGGGGCACTTCTTTCATGTTGAAAGAATGACCTCACTTTTTAATAAAGAGAGGGTTAAAAGCGCAAAGTTTACCTTTCTCCCATTCAGAACCTCTCCCTCTTCCCAAAGTTGCACAATTTGGCTACTTGGCAGTTCAAGACCCACAAGCTTTGCTGTCCCCAAAACTTCTGGCAATGAATCGAGAGAGTAACACTTCCAGGTAAGCCAACGCAAGTTAGAGAGAGACTCGAGCTCTATCAAAGACTGTGACAGATGCTCGTTTGCATAAGAAACATCATCGATGCCCAGTATGAGTAGCCTAAGTTTGTTCATGCTTTTGAAAGACATTTTATCAAACTTAAAGGCATCTAGGGTCGATAAGGCGCTGAGTGATATGCCTTCAACTGCTTCCGTTCCCTACAACAAATAAAAAAAAAAATGTTTCCAAGCAGTTTATGAAAATGTCGGGGAAAACAAATTTAAACAGTCTCCACAGAGCCGCCTTACTGTGTTCTTCGTTAATACATGGCAAACATCGTTAGGGAGCCACAACCTGCTACGCTCAACAGGCTTATCAGAGCATTTGCAAACAATGTGCCACCCCATTTCCTGCATCCGATCATGCATGTGAATTCTACTGTTTGAAACAGAAATGAGAGATTTCTGAACGAGACGTTTTATCCCAAAATGAGCATGGAAATCAAAGCTATCAAGTATTGTAGTAACACGATCCTTCTTCTCCCCCTTGAAGAAACATGCAATATCCAAAAATATTTTCTGATCAATCTCGCTGAGCCCACCATAACTTACTTTCAACATTTTAGATACTTCGTCTTCACCCTCAACTTCCAGTCTACTCAAGGCACTTTTCCATTCATCAACAGTGCTATCATAAAGAGAAGCACCTAAAACTTTAAGGGCCAACGGAAAGCCACCTGTTCGGCGTACTAGATGATACGAGTCATATTTGTACTCCTCTGGAGGGCTATCTTTTCCAAATGCATACAAGCTAAAGAGCTTAATTGCTTCAGCGTCATTTAAGAGACTAGCATTGTACTTCTCAATTGATGTTGGCCTTGTCAACCAACGTTGATCCCTTGTTGTAATTATGATTCTACTCCCCTTTCCAAACCACTCATGGCTAGCTGCTAGTGCATCTAGTTGGGCATCATCATCCACATCATCGAGCACAAGAAGAACCTTTCTACGTCGAAGCCTGGACCCCATCAGTCCAATTCCTTCACGAATGCTATTGACCTTCAAGCTTTTAGCAAACAGAATTTCAGAAAGAATTTTTTGTTGCAAAAGTTGCAGACCAGAGTACTCACTCGAAAATTCCCTTACATTCTCAACAAAGCATTTTCCTTCAAACTGATATGAGATCTCGTTGTAAACAGCCCAAGCAAGAGTTGTCTTCCCCGCGCCACCTATTCCCCATAATCCTACGAACTGAACAACATCTAACTCTGTACCTAACAGTGACTTCAGGTCTTGAACGCGGGAATTTATTCCAACAAGGTTTCTTTCACCATTCAGAATTGGTCTGCATTTGCTAGAAATCTCTTCAACAATTTTTGTGATACACACTGATTCATGCCTGTAAATGAAAGATAATAACTAACATGTTGAGATCGCACATACGACTGACAGAGCTATGGTAATTCAACCCTTTTAGCATGTCAAAATGACTTGCAAATTAACAGAATTTGGAGATGAACTAAATAGCTAAATTATGACTTATAATATATATAAATTAGTGAGTTGAATGTCTAGTATTTATTAAATTAGAAAGTACCCGTTTGCAGTGTTTGATACATCGAACCCCGAAAGACCTGCTACATCAAACAATGCATCCTTCCACCTTTGAATCTTTTTATTCTCGTATCGTGATTTATGTCTTCTAAATGCTACTCCAAAACTCTTTTTTTGTCTCCGTACTACGGAAGGATCGACTTTGTAAAATACAGGAATGACAATCTGACGAATTTCATTCCTGCAGTCCCTTATATGCACCAGCTCGTCCAAGCACCATGCTGATTTCGCATAATTTTCAGAAAAGACGACAACAGCAAACCTGGATTCTTCGATAGCTGCCAGGAGTTGTTCGGAGATGGGCCCTCCGGTCGAGAGCCTTTGATCATCTTTAAAGGTGGAGATACCTCTGATTTCCAAGGCCGTGTAGAGATGATCCACAAAGTTTTTGCGGGTGTCTTCACCCCTGAAACTCAAGAATACATCGTAGGTCCATCGTCCCATGATGTTTGAACTTGACCTCGAGGTTACTGGTGTCATTGTACGTACTGTAATGGGAATTTCTGGTTATCAGAGTGAATTTATCAGAAAATGGTAAGACCCAAAAAAATTGAACGGCTATTGAGTAGAGTTTCTGATGATTGGGATTGGAAGGTCAACTCTCCTTTTGTGGAGAAGAGATAAAGGGAGAGGCGGCAGGAAGATTAGGCTTTGGTAGATACACATGGAATGGGGTTTGGGTTTGGGTTTGGGCTCTTTGGTTTGGGGGTGAATGATAAATTTTCTTTTAATTAAAATAATTATTTTAATATTAATATGTTATTGATAAATGATAAATGATACTAAATGGTAAGACCCAAAAAAATTGAACGGCTATTGAGCAGAGGATTTCCTCCCGAGTTTTATTTTGAAAGGAAAGGATAAGAAAAGGGAGGATTTCCTCCATGAGGTGTGCTCCTGAGTTTTTTTTAGAAAGGAAATGGAAGGAAATTGGAGGAAATGGATGCCTCATTTTCCTCCTATCCAATTCTCCTAAATGTGGAAGGAAATGGAAGGAAAGGAAATGATTCAAAGGAGCTTTTGTGTTCTTTCTATTTTACCCTTACAAATAAATACTCCTCTTTTATTTCATTAATGTTATAACTATAATTTTACATTTTTTCCTTCCCTTTCCCTCATAACTCCGAAGCAACTAGGGGAGATTTTAATTTCCTTCCATTTTCTTTCATCCCCTTTCCTTCCCTTTCCTTTCCATCCCTTTCTCTCCCTAAAAAATTCGAGAGCACACCTAAAGGGAGACGTGGCAGGAAGAATGGAAGATCAGGGTTTGATAGATAGTAGATACTAGGGGTGGCAAGTTGTACTCGTCAGTACCAACCAACTCGTATACCAACACGTACCAATTATAATTGGTACAAAAAGTCGGTATACCGAACTCTTGGTACGGTAGTACCGTACCAATTATGTCTAATTGGTTGGTACATGGTATGCAAAAGTGAATTCGGTTGATATACCAGTGTACCAAGTTTATTTATTAAAAATTATTATATATAATAATATAACATAAAAAAAATCTAAACCTAAAATCTATTTTCAAATTCAACATCCGTGGCCCCTTTCTTCTTTCTCTCCTTCTGGCGATTCAATTGCCGATTTACGATCCATCATTCGACGCCGGTGCGCCTCCTCCCACCTCAGTCCGCTGCCCAAGATCTTCCTACCGCACGCCTCCTCCTCTTCTAAAGGTAAGTTCTCTACTCTCGATTCTCAACTCTCAACCGTCACATTCATGTTTTGTTTAGGGTTTGATGTTTGGTTTTTGTTTCGGATTTTTGGTTTTTTCTTGCTTGGATTTACTGGTTTAGGGCTTGGATTATTGGATTTACTGAATTTTGGGCTTGGATTGGGGTAGAAACTGATTTCTCTGTTTCTCAGTTCCTCAGTCTCAACTTTTCTGTAAACATAAATATATATTATTGGATTGTTATGTGTTAATTATTATCAGTTATGGTTGAAACTTGAAACATGATGAAATCTTTCAATTCAAAGACCGCTACAGTTTCTTCTTCTCAATCGATTCCTCTATTTACAAATGCATTTTTTTTGTCTATGTATACATTTGATATATTCGAATACCAACCGTACCAACCAAGTATCAACCGTACCAATAAACTTAGTATACCGACTTTTGTGGTTGGTACTGGTACATATTTTTGTATACCAATTCATACTTGACTGGTACATGGTATAAGTAAAATACAGTCGGTATACCAACCGAACCACCCCTAGTAGATACACATGGAATGGGCTTTGGGTTTGGGCTCTTTGGGGGTGAATGATAAATTTTCTTTTAATTAAAATAATTATTTTAATATTAATATGTTATTGATAAATGATAAATTTTAAATGTGTATCATTTTAGTTTTTTTTTTTTTTTTACAACGACAGTCATACTAACTTATTTCAAACTTTGTACAAATTTAAATGTTAGGGTTGCAAAATTGGATTAGATTTTTTATTTTGTATAAAAAATATTATTTATTTTTGACAAATAATTAAAATAAGTGGCACTATTTTTTGGATATATATATATATATATATATATATATATATATATATATATATATATATATATATATATATATATATAATTTGTCTAATTTTTCGGTCCCGCTTAGGCTCCTAGGTGCTAGACCCGACTCCGCCGCCTAGCATCCGCCTAGAACCTTAATGAGACGTCAATTAGGCTGTGTTGAGGGAAAACCCAACTGGGGCATTGTCGGTTTGATTCGGTTTAATATGGGTTAGAGTTAATTTTTTTTTAACCACTAGTAAAATGCCTATGCTACGCACGGGTTCTAAAATATTTTAGGTCTCTAAAAGGATTTGTATATTTTTAAAGGACTTTTATGGAAAATTGATATAAATAGAACCCTTTGGTCAGCCAAAAACACATGTAATTTTGGGGTTTATGAAACACAAAATTGAGATCTAGATTTAGAATCAAAGATCAAACACCTTTTAGCTATTGATTATTGAAAAACATTTTCAATAATCGGGATCATCTAGCAATCAATCAAGAAGCGTTCTTGGTCCGTTCGAGTGTGGATTACCGATAAAGGGTGATAAAATGCTTGAAGCCTTCAATCATCGATTCTTCACAAGGTAAAGAACAAGGAGAAGATCAAAACCTTTATCAACTGTTTTGAGATTCGTTTTTCGAGATTCGATTTTTCAGATTCGAATTCAAGCTTAACAAATCGCATTCAAGGTATGTAAAAATCTATTTTCATATATATTTCTAATCGCTCCATGCTAGACGGATCTCCTTAATTGTGCAAACGGATCGATGGCGAATGTCTCCCAAGATACAACGCTTTTTACCAAGAGTTAGTGTGCACTTTAACCAACCTTGACGGGCGAACCAAAATAAGACTTGCTCTTAGTCTTCGAACTTTTGAAAAGAACTGATGAACGAACTCTTTGAACGAATCAAGAACACTTTGAATGAGGGAGAGAGAGTATTGGATTCTTGTGTTTGATTTGATAACAACTTGGTTGGATTACTTGATGACTGAATGAAGGAATAGGGATCTATATATATAGGGTAGAATCAAGCCAGATCAGTTGCGATTTTTCCACAAAAGTCACACCCTTTCAAGCTGACACCTATTCAGACTTTAATCTGAACGGACAGCACCCGCTCGGCCGAGCACCATTGGTGCCTCGCCCGAGCACAGGCATGTTGCTCGGCCGAGCACTTTGGTGCGTCGCCCGAGCAAAGTCTCACAGAGGAGATATGTCACTGGACGGTCACGCTCGGCCGAGGCTTACGCCTTGCTCGGCCGAGCAGTTCAATGAATTTGAAAGTCGTGACTTTTAGACTTTTAGACTCCTTGTTGACTTTTCAATTCAACCCTAATATTCACCGATATTCCAACAATTTGATGTTCCTGCATTATATTTTTTCTTTTCCTTGTGATTTCTTCTGAGATTTGGAATTAGTTCACACACTTGACCAATAAATATCAGGCTATTATATTAATTTGATTTGTATGTTTGTTATCAGGCTATAATATTAAATTGATTTGTATATCTGTTGGTTATGTTCCTGACAAATTGGTTTTTTAGGTCCTTGTCATTGTCGGTGAGACTGGTTCTGGAAAGACTACTCAAATACAACTATATCTCCATGAGGCTGGGTACACAAAACGTGGAATGGTACATTTTTGCTTACTTTATTTTGCTCACTTTACTTTGCTCTCTTATTGATAATAATCACTGAAGCTGTAAATTACATGGCCTTTCAATTCAATAACTGTCTGCTCTTTTCTTTTATTGGGTTTCATTCTTTTTGCTGTAAATGATTTACCTCCAAAAATATTTATTCATCGCGTTTGGATTTTAAATGTTTCCCCATCGCTGTTGTTGGAGTTGAGATTTAGTATGCAACATGCTGCTTTAGAGTTTGAAAAAGAATTGTTGAAAATAACGTAAGAGTACTCAATAGATGTTTTGCTCACTTGTATGGGTTAACAAAAAGACAATAGGGCAAGAACATGAGAAGTGGATGAAAGATAGAACTGTTAAAGGTTTCGGTTCGTCTATTGTTCTTTTACCCCTCCGTTCCAAGGGTCCCTTCCTAAGACGGATGCCATGTTAGGACAATGTGGTGGATTTGGTTTGTTGGGGTATGCGACCAAAAGCAATTTCAGGATTTTCAAGGATATATCGTGTTGTGGTCTTCCTCTGGAATATAGTTTATATGGTCATAGTTATTTAAAGCTCAAGACACACCAAGGCGCCAAAGAGTTGCCCTGGACCCATAGTTGCGAAAGGCTAGTGCCTCTCTCACCCGCCTCGCCTTTTTTGCATAATTTAGGGACGATCGCCTTTTGGTTTTGTGGCGGGCTGTTGTGTGCCTTCTTGGCCAGGCGAGGCCTTTCTTGGTTATTGCGAGAGGCGTGAGGAGTCCGCCTTTGTTAAAAGGCACAATAGGCGTATGTGTAATGTTAAAATATGTCATTTTGTAATTTTAGTTTTAATATTTTAACTCAAAATGCGTTCTTTTGGGAAAACATATGGTAAAGATAGCTTGTGTCGTGCATGAGAAAGAAAGATATCCGTAATTTCTCTCTAGCGATCAAAAGAAAATAATTGATAAATAACGAATTAGAATGACGACAAAGAAGTGCGACAAAAAGACTACCGATAGCTTGCTTTACTCTAATTTTTAAAGGGAGTTTTGCAAATTTTATTAAGTTTACTAATTTACTTTGTTTGTTCTTCTCTTTAATATGGGTCTCCTTTTGTCTTTTGAAGTTTTAACTATATCTTATGTTCATCTCTAGGTATTGAATCATACGTTTGAAATTATATATTCGAATTCACTTATTTTCACGCTTTTAAACGACTACTTGTTTACTGATTTGAAAATCAAATGTGTTTTTTAGTCTTAGAATTCTCAATTTTTTGATGTTTTAATTGTATTAAGTTGCTATTATATGTGAAATTGTGACCTTTATTTAATGCAAAATTCTTGTTATTAACATGTTTAAGCTTTGTGTAATATATTTTACATGTATATTATTGTACTAGTCTTTTTATTCTATTTTACCGCCTTACTCGCCTTTCGGTTGCATTTCAACCGCCTCGCCATTTGCCTTTTCTAGGAACCTCTCGCCCGCCTCTCGTCTCTTGCCTTTAACAACTATGCCTGGGCCTAGGCGAAAAGCGCGCTCGAGTGAGAAAGCCCAATAAAATACTTAAAATGTTTCTACTTTTCATCATATGCTAATGTATTCACATCAACCGGAATATAATTTATATAAGACATATAAAGTTATAACCAAGCCGGCCCTAACTTTTGTATTAGTAATATTGGGGAAAAAAGTCGAGTGGGATGGTTAAAACCAAAGATGCTGCATTACTTGAGCTAAAATAGTGTATTAAGTACTCAACTCACTTAAAAGGTTACACTATTATGGAGAGGGCCTTATGTCGCATTGAATTTGCCTTTCTCTAAAAAAAACATTTTATACATCATCTGTTCTTAAATAAAAATGAACAAATTTAAGAATTTTTTATTCCCAATTGAATGTCCGTAAAAAATTGTCCCTAAATGACGAAGAAGGTGGTGTGAATCAGGAAAAACGATTTGCTGTTGCTATGGAGCGTTACAGGTCAGTTACTTGGAAAACTGTTAAGATGGATGCACCCACTATAATGCTATTTCCTTAATTAATTTGGAGACTAGATTAAGCTGGGACATATTTTTCTCCCTTAGGGATGCAAATGCTGGTGACAAAATGAATCCTTTTGCAGAACAAGAAGCATGGGAGGACCATCAGATTGGTAGGTTTTGTTTATTTCACTGGCATTTTTACGACATGACATACAGAGCTAATATCTTACATTCTAACAACTGAGTAATCAATTTTGCAGGAAAAGCAACTTTGAAATTTGGTTCAAAGAACAAACAACAAATCTCTGAAGATTACAAGTATGCATTATCTTGAAACTATCCTCTTTGGTTATCATGGAGAAAACTTGATCATTCATACACGCGCCCTAATTTGCTACATTTGCTGCATTTTCCTTTACAGTTATGTCTTTGAGGACCAGATTGAGTTCATTCAAGGACAAGTAATGGGCGGTGTTAATGTATGTCAAGTTTAAGCTGTTTCTACCCTAAATGGCTATCTTTCTAAAGGTTTCACTATAACCTGCTTGTATTTCTAAGAACATGTTTCCTCCTACAGGTTGATGAATAATCATATGATGAGTCACTTGAAAAATCTACTGCAATTTCAGCTTTTGAAAAGCTTCAGGTATGCTTTCATTGTCTCGGTTTGTCTAACATGTTGATTATCTATTTTCCCATTATCTTTTCCTGTTGAAAGAAAAGTAAATTGTGGTTGAGAGGAGTATCTATGTGGCTGGATACTGGGTGAATGAGAAAGAAATAAGAGACATGCTGAGAAAATAAAAGAGGAGTATCTAAATGGTTGTGATATGTTGCTTACTGAAACTTCTGAGTCAATGAGCAATGATTAAGTAGTAGATGGGTTGGTTTTCATTGGTTGTCACCTTTCATTTGCCAAGGTGTAGTTGCGAGAGGAGGGACATCTTGATTTCATTTATTCTCGGAACTGGATACCATTTAGTATAAGTAACATTTCAGGAAAGAACACTTGTTAAATTTCATATAATGTTGACTTTAAACAACAGAGTGTATATATATACGTATAAATATTTAATTAAGACCTATGGGTATTAAGGGTAAGCATGTTTTGACTGATTGTCCAAGACCTATGCACACCTTGAATTCTAAATGTTAATTGCCTTTGTCAAGTAATTATATGTCTCTTACTTTTTTTTTGGCTCCTTCAGGATGACAGAAAAACATTACCTGTTTACCCGTATCGAGATGCTTTGCTCAAAGCCATTGAAGAACATCAGGTTATTTGATGTTCCTGCATTATATTTTTTCTTTTCCTTGTGAATTCTTCTGAGATTTGGAATTAGTTCACACACTTGACCAATAAATATCAGGCTATTATATTAATTTGATTTGTATATTTGTTATCAGGCTATAATATTAAATTGATTTGTATATCTGTTGGTTTTGCTCCTGACAAATTGGTTTTTTAGGTCCTTGTCATTGTCGGTGAGACTGGTTCTGGAAAGACTACTCAAATACCACAATATCTCCATGAGGCTGGCTACACAAAACGTGGAATGGTACATTTTGGCTTACTCTATTTTGCTCTCTTATTGATAATAATCACTGAAGCTGTAAATTACATGGCCTTTCAATTCAATAACTGTCTGCCCTTTTCTTTTATTGGGTTTCATTCTTTTTGCTGTAAATGATTTGCCTCCGGAAATATTTATTCATCGCGTTTGGATGTTAAATGTTTCCCCATCGCTGTTGTTGGTGTTGAGATTTAGTATGCAACATGCTGCTTTAGAGTTTGAAAAAGAATTGTTGAAAATAACGTAAGATCACTCAATAGATGTTTTGCTCACTTGTATGGGTTAACAAAAAGACAATAGGGCAAGAACATGAGAAGTGGATGAAAGATAGAACTGTTAAAGGTTTCGGTTCGTCTATTGTTCTTTTACCCCTCCGTTCTAAGGGTCCCTTCCTAAGACTGATGCCATGTTAGGGCAGTGTGGTGGATTTGGTTTGTTGGGGTATGCAGACCAAAAGCAATTTCAGGATTTTCAAGGATAGATCGTGTTGTGGTCTTCCTCTGGAATATAGTTGTTTATATGGCCATAGTTATTTAAAGCTCAAGACACACCAAGGCGCCAAAGAGTTGCCCTGGAAGGCTGGGCCTAGGCGAAAAGCGCGCTCGAGTGAGAAAGCCCAATAAAATACTTAAAATGTTTCTACTTTTCATCATATGCTAATGTATTCACATCGAACGGAATATAATTTATATAAGACATATAAAGTTATAACCAAGCCGGCCCTAACTTTTGCATTAGCAATATTGGGGAAAAAAGTCGAGTGGGATGGTTAAAACCAAAGATGCTGCATTACTTGAGCTAAAATAGTGTATTAAGTATTAACTCACTTAAAAGGTTACACTATTATGGAGAGGGCCTTATGTCGTATTGAATTTGCCTTTCTCTAAAAAAAACATTTTATACATCATCTGTTCTTAAATAAAAATGAACAAATTTAAGAATTTTTTATTCCCAATTGAATGTCCGTAAAAAATTGTCCCTAAATGCATTTTAGCAAAAAAAATTTGCCACTCTTTTTATTATCATAAAACTAAATATTTAGAAATTGAATATTCCCTCTGTACCGGAATAAATGTCGCATATGGTCAATTAGTTAAACTTTGACCAACATTTAATACTAAATTATTTATATCTATGAAAATTTTAAAATAGTTACGAATAGTGTTTCTACTGATGTGGCAATATTATATCAAGCCTTGGTAGCAATATGAGAAACAATTATCTTACGTTTTAACAACTTTGTTGACAATATGTGTTTAACTACATTGTAACATTTTTCTGCTTTCGAACAGGTTATATGTACACAACCACGACGAGTTGCTGCTATGAGCGTCGCTGCTCGAGTTTCTCAAGAAATGGGAGTTAAACTTGGTCATGAGGTATGCTCTCTGTATTCTACCCTTGTAAAGTGACTATGCCATAAGAATTCCTCTGTGGCTGCAAGTGGACACCTTTTATTATCTGGATTCTTTTTAGCAATCAACAATATGACGATCCTAAGATAATCTATGCCATATGTGATCAATGATCTCTACGTACAATTGTTTTATTTTTTCAGTTCTTCTTGATCCTTCCGTCTTAAGATAAGTATTGCTAAACCATCTATATGTGCGTTCAGGTTGGATACTCTATACGGTTTGAAGATTGTACTTCAGAGAAAACTGTTCTGAAATATATGACTGACGGGATGTTGCTAAGGGAATTCTTAGGTGAACCCGATCTTGCCAGTTACAGGTGTCCTATATTTAGATTTAACTTGAGAGTTCTTTGAATTTGCTTACATGCATACTAATTTATTATGAACATACCAGTGTTGTGATGGTGGATGAGAAATGTCCATTTAGGACATTTCTCGCTTTCCCAGCGATCTCAAGCTGCTTATCTCAAGTGCCACCCTAGATGCTGAAAAATTCAGCGATTATTTTGATTCTGCTCCCATTTTTAAAATACCTGGAAGGCGGTTTCCCGTCGAAATAAATTACACAAAAGCACCGGAGGCTGATTACCTGGATGCAGCAATTGTCACCGCTCTTCAAATCCATGTAACACAACCACCCGGGGATGGTGACATATTGGTGTTCCTTACTGGGCAAGAAGAAATTGAAACTGCAGAGGAAATTCTTAAGCACCGGACTAGGGGATTGGGAACTAAAATAGCAGAATTAATCATATGCCCTATCTACGCAAACCTCCCAACTGAGCTTCAAGCAAAAATATTTGAACCCACACCTGAAGGCGCACGCAAGGTTGTTCTCGCCACAAACATCGCAGAAACTTCGTTGACAATTGATGGTATTAAGTATGTGATTGATCCAGGATTCGTCAAGATGAAATCTTACAATCCTCGGACAGGGATGGAGTCATTACTGGTTACTCCCATCTCCAAAGCATCTGCTAATCAACGGGCTGGACGATCTGGAAGAACGGGTCCGGGGAAATGCTTTAGGTTGTACACTGCGTACAATTATTTTAATGACCTGGATGATAACACTGTTCCGGAGATTCAACGGACAAACCTTGCCAATGTTGTACTCACATTAAAGAGTCTTGGCATCCATGATTTAATTAATTTTGATTTTATGGATCCACCACCAGCAGAGGCTTTACTAAAAGCCTTGGAGCTACTCTTTGCATTGAGTGCCCTCAATAAACTCGGGGAGTTGACGAAGGTGGGAAGGAAAATGGCAGAGTTCCCTCTTGATCCTATGCTGTCGAAGATGATTGTGGCTTCGGATAAGTATAAGTGCTCTGATGAAATCATATCAATTGCCGCTATGCTCTCCATTGGTAGTTCCATATTTTATCGTCCCAAGGACAAACAAGTTCATGCAGACAATGCACGAATGAACTTTCATATGGGCAATGTTGGTGATCATATCGCATTACTCAAGGTTTGTTGCTTGTAAATACTTGCTATATACCGATTAGGGATATATATATTGATCTCTAACAGCCAAAATCCCTCCTCTTCTCTCTGTCTGCAATTTGTAAATGAGTCCTTATAAATTTTGCCTCTCTCCACTAAAAATATGTTTATATACTCCCTCCGTTCGAAGAGAAGAGGTGTCCATTCCTTTTTTGGGCCGTCTCATTGTAGAGTAACATTTCCCTTTTAGGCAACCTTTCTACAACAAGCTTACTAACCATTATTTTTCAGCCCAATTTAAATTTAAATATTGCTACCTAGTTTGAATTCAAATGTTTTCATGGGTAACTTAGAGATTTAGTTGAAGGTCAAAGCATATTATTATTTTGATTAATTGAACCTATTTCCAGCAGGCAGTTGACCTTGTTGCATCTGTTACATTTTCAGGTGTATAATTCTTGGAGAGAAACCAACTTCTCAACTCAATGGTGCTATGTGAACTATATACAGGTGCATATTGGATACCTATGTACTCGTTCTATTTATTTTTGTATTTATATCTGATGTTTCATTTAGCAGCAGTTAGGGAACTTCTGCTAACATGCTCTATCAATCAGATTATGAGCTTTTTAAAGAGCTCGTTTTAATGGCTAATAAAGGCAACTACATAATTGCTATAACTATTGTTTTGAACCTGTATTTGAAATACTAAGCTTTTTCTCAAAAGAGTTCCTTTTTAAGGATGTTACACTTTTAGTCATTTCTTTAAAATTAAGACCATGAACGTTGTCGATTTCCAATTTTTTTACTGCATCACACTTGAATATAGCAATATGACTCCCGACATTAAAACTAAGGTATGTAAATATATTTGTCCGGATTTTGTATTGATTTTAAGCATGGATCATTGAACCACAAAAGGAGTATGATTATCAAGGATGACAAACCTAGCAGCCTTTTAAAACAATGGTAGCACTCTTCATTGTGAAAGATTTTTGCATGCTTTCAATTGTAGGTAGCCAAGTTTTTTATTTTTCTCCTATAGGTCAGGAGCATGAAGCGTGCTCGAGACATACGAGATCAATTAGAAGGACTTCTGGAGAGGGTTGAAATTGAAATAGCATCAAATGACAATGATTTAGAAGCAATCAAGAAATCCATAACATCAGGTTGTGAAAAGTATTTGTCTACTGTTCCCTTAATAAAATTTGGAATAATGTTTAGGAGCATACAGCAGTTTCTTAAAAAAAAAAATCTTCTCAACAGGGTATTTCCCTCACTCTGCGAAGATGCAGAAGAATGGATCCTATCGAACTGTCAAACATCCGCAGACTGTTCATATTCATCCCAGCTCTGGTTTAGCTCAAGTAAGTAAATTTTCTGCTTGCTTAATTAATGATAATGATGAGTATGAGAAGACGTCATGTCAACACTGTTGTTCCTAATTTGCTTCTTAAATAAAATTTGGAAGCTTTTGAATGCTAGCTACTTAATCATTTTGCCTTATTAGTGTTTGTTTTGCCTTATTAGTGATGCAACTAGAATTTGAAATCAAGATCAGATCTCTTGGCCAACATGGAAATATGACCTTTCCTATTCTTTTGTTAGGAGCAACTAGGCAAAAACCATATATTTGGTCATTAAACTTTGGGTCCATTTCAAATGTCATCACTCAAGTTCATTGCTTTCCACATAACATGATACTGCAACTAGCATTTCATTGTCACAGTATATTCCATATAAGTTGATGGTGATCTGATAAATTAAATTGCATTATTGAGGGGGTGATTTCAACCAATTTTTTGGGTCTGCTCTTACATCTCATTCTCAAGTATATTTGGCAACAGAAAAGCCCAAGTGGTTGTTAGTTTCTATTATTGAAATTTAAGATTCACTAATTGGTGAACAAGTAAATTTAAATGGCATATTGGTTTGAGTGATTAGAGTTATTGAATCTAGATATAAACTTTATTTTTATCCACATGCTGAGCATATAACTTGTGCATGCTAAAAAATCTCAAGACAAAAGTCAAAAGCACAATCTTGTTAGCATGTAAGATCTTGGAGTCACGCTGAAAAAATTAGGAAGGATAGAAATCTTAACAAATTCACGAGACAATAAAATTAATTCCAGTAGCAGATTGTGGACATACAACCTACACCTCTTAGTGAACTCTTTAGGAACGAGAGCCTATCAATATTTCCCAATCTGGAAACTATGGAAAGGGGAAGACTGAGGCTAAAATGGGCATCAGTAATTAACAATAGATGAATTACTGTGGTGTGTGATGACCTTGCTTCGGACTAAGTGAATGGTAAAAATGATCAGGGTTAATCTAAGTGATTAGGATTAAGGCCTGAGTTGTGTTGATGTTTCAACTCACTGATTTCATTTTTTTCCTTCCACAGGCACTTCCTAGATGGGTTGTGTACCATGAATTGGTCCTAACAACAAAAGAGTACATGCGACAGGTATTTTCCGAAATGATTAATCTCCAGTCCACTTGGTCATCCTGTCCTGTTCTTGAACTTGGACCTATCCATGGCCGTAGCTTAGCTTAACCTCTTTGGTCTTTAATTTCAGGTTACCGAGTTAAAACCAGGGTGGCTGGTGGAAATAGCTCCTCATTATTATCAGATGAAGGATGTCGAAGATTGTATGTTCCTCTCTCTCTCTCTCTCTCTCTCTCTGTGTGTGTGTGTTTGTGTGTGTTTACGTTACTTCTATTTCAATCTTAATTCTACTTTTGTGTACCCTTGTGATGCCGTGTGTCAACACATGTTGCATTTTCAATATTTGATTCTACTTTATGTGTACCGTTGGGCTGCTGTATATTTTTCACAAGTACTTCTTTTACCAGCTGTTTTTAATTGAGAAAAGCTGCTTTTAATGGGGCTCTTAGTTGAAGCCTTTGAAACCATGGGTTTTAATCATACGCCCTTCACTTAATTGTAAGTGTTTTCCTCGTATACAAGCTCTCATGGCTTGCCAAAGGAGAGCGATGATGGGCTGGTAGGTAGCCGTGGCAGTTAAGGTTTGTTGGGAATGTAGAGATAATAGTAGAAGGACGAAGCACATATATATATACAAACACAGCAGTTCTTCTGTCGATCTCACGTATGCTAAGATGCGATATATTTTATTTTGCAGTGGCAGCAGTGAAAATGCCTCGGGGAGAAGGTCGTGCAACTAAGGATTGAGAATGGTCGGATGGCAAGTCAGATAGGGACTTTGATCAAAGGATAGAAGAATACATTTTTGCAGATGTTTATTAGCAGTTAGCATAGGAGTTGCTAGTGTCTTTATATTTACACTGACACTAGTGCAGTGTAGGTTGTACTTTGAGCAAATTCTTCAATATACTTCCAACTGTGTACGGAATGAATGGTACAATCTTTACATTTGGTGTCAGTAATGTAGGTTCTACGCCAGATGAGTCGCTGTGAGATATGGATTCAACTTCATTTGTTCCCTGCAACCAAATCGAAAAACTTTTCAAGAGTGGCACTCACGTATCTACTAATAACAGAGACAACAATTGCAAACATTTTCAACTGGCATCTTACTGTGTTCTTTGTCAATATATGGAAAACATCGCTTGCTATGCGCACCCTTATTGGAGCTTTTGCAAACAATGTTCCATCCCATTTCCTGTATAAAATCATGCATCTGTTTGAAACAGATATGAGAGATCTATGAACAATATGTTTAATCCCAATATTAGTATGTAAATCAAAACTATCTAGTATTCTAGTAAAACGCTCTTGTTTCTCCTCTTTGAAGAAACATGCAATATCCAACAATATCTTTTGGTTTTTGGTTTTAGGAGAGTTGCCAGCAGAGTCGCTACTGTGGATGTGCGTGCCAAATCTATAGCATTTTTTGGTTTTAGGAGAGTCACCACCATTGTTTTTAAGGAATAATAACGAAAATCGTTTTATTTAGAGAAAATTAGGTTCGGGGGTCTAGTTACGAATTGGGAAGCACAAGGCACCCATCTCGCCCGGTCCGTTAGGACCGGTCTTTCTAATTCGTGTGTTAAATATACTCAAAATTCGTTAGTCATTTAATGGAAAAAGTTAACTATTTAAGGGAAAAGGTAACGAGATTCGTTATATCTGACTTAAAATGCCGATCAGTGATTGAAGAACAACTACGGGACCTCGTAAGACTTTAATTTCCTTCGTCTTCGTTAGTGGTGATGGGCAGAATCTCAAAGAGAGCGGTCTCTTGAGATGGATTGAATGAATGGACTTTACTTAAATGAGGACTTTAGTGGGCTTTACTTTAGAGTGGGAGAGATTATTTGGGCATAGTAACTTTAAGGGAAGTGAGGGATTTTTGTACCTTATCTGTATGCAAAAATTAGGAAAGTTGTGCTTGAAGGGAATATTGTGTAGAGAGTTTGTGCTTTAGGACGATGTAGTGTGTTTTTCCAAGGGGGGGTAGTGTCCTTTTTATAGGTGGAGGGAAGCAACAATTACTAGAAGTGGAGCTAATCTCGCGGGAGATCGTTCCCATGTTTTACGAAGATTGGGGATTATGTTTAGGGTTTTGGATAACCCAACGAATCAAGAAAAAGGGGCCAAAATCAACAACAATGCGCCGTCGAAGCCGTCTTAGCTGGCAAGGGTAGCCGGCCGGCTAGTACCACCCTTTCACGTGATTTTCATGTTCCACTCCCTCGTGCCACTCACATGCTGGTCGGTGCACTAAAAGGGGTATGCAGAGGACATTTTCACTAAATGTGGGGTACACTTAGTGCAATAGCGTGCATGCTAAGGTGTAGGTGTCAACAGTAACACAATGTTAGTTTTCTTTTTACGTTAGTTTACAATTTCACCCTTGACTAGGTTAATCAAACAACACGTCATTTGCCACATCAGTATTTCATTAGGATTTTTAACACCGATAGTGAAAAAAGAAATTTGCTACATTATTTGAAAACCAAAGAAAAAGTATGTTGTATATATTAGTCACCACTATTGATAATATTTTCTTTAGGTATGAATCATTGTGTATCTTAAAAATTGCTCAAGAGATTTCAAGCAAATGAATCAAAAAGAAAATGGACAGTTTGTCATAGCTTTATTTGGATGGTACATCAGTTGAAAAAGTACCTTAGTAGATTGATAACCTTTCCAGCCTTGTCTTCATGATCCCCATAGACTTCAGGCATCTTACGACCCTTCAGAGCACAGTCTAGCATGTTCAAAAAAAAGTGTCTGAAAACTCTTGATCTCGGTCACTGCATGAGACTTGAAAAGTTATTCCAGAACCTGGGACGTGCATCGTTAAGGAGGTACTCGTAATATTTTTCTGCTAGAAGATTGGTACAAGAAAGTAAATCATATATGCGGTGCCTGAGTTGAAATTTGAATCTTTATAGAAATTACCAAATATAACCTCCCCTTAAAGAATCTGAAGTAACATATACTCCATTCGTCCCGAAATGATCTTTCTACTTTTTCTGTCGTAAACACGAAGGTACTTTTGAGTAATGATTTTAGGTTGATTTAATTATCCGAATGAACTTCTAAAAATTGTTATTGAGGGTCCGTTTGGATACATTGATTTTGAATTCAATAAATATTCAAATTCTATAGAATTTAAATAACTTAGAATTTGCTTTCAAAATTATAGCATTTCCATTGTTTGGATAATGTGTGAAATTCAATTGTAATTATACATTATACTTAAAATAAAATATCAGTAATAAGTCAAATATCTAGTTTAGTCTAGTGGTATATGGTTGTTAGTTATTATAATTAACAAGGGTTCAAACCTTGCTAACAATAAAAGTATAAAAATTTTATATTTTTTAAAATAAATAGTATATAGTGGTGGTGGTTAACGGCGGCGGTAGGTGGCAGCCGGCGGAGGTAGTTGGAGGCGGTGATTTCCGAAAGCGGCAGTGGTGTCGGAGAGTGGCCGGAGGCGGCGGCCGGCGGTGGGCAGTTTCCGGCGGAGGCGGCGGTGGGCGATTTCCGGCGGTGGCGGCGATGGTCGGCGGTTTTCGGCGGCGGCGGGAGGTGGCACAAATGGTGGTGATTGAAAGTTGTTGTGGTGGTAAAAAGAATGTGAGTTGTTATTAATTGATCAAAATTTAGAATTTAAATTATTAGGATTTAAGATGGAATTAGTTTTGTGGAATTGAGTGATTTAGAATTCTAACACATTTCCAATTCCAAATTTTAATTATGTTTCCAAACAATGTAATTGGTTTTGGAGGCCCCAATTCCAATTCATTAGGATGGAATTAGTTTTGTGGAATTGAGTGATTTAGAATTTAAAAATTGTTATTGATATTATTTATAATGGCGTATCGATAACATGTTTTCAGTTTTCATTAGGATAATTAAATCAACTTAAAATAATAATTGCTCAAAATATTTTTGTGTTATAAACAAAAAAAAGTGGGAAGATAATTTTGGGACGAGGGAGTACTATATAACAATTAACAAGTGCCAAGGAGATTGCAATGTGTAGAAGCTAAGAGGGCATTGATTGTAATACCAACCTTGGAAGCCTTTTCCCAATCATTAATCAAACAAAGAGCACCAATCTAGCATGCGTCCGTCCTCTTTCTTTCAAGTAAGCAGTGGTTGATGATGAAGGATGAGACCCTCGATCATGTGAATCAGCCTTGGGATAAACATTATCCATTTCCTCATCATTGAGATAATGTTGCAACCAGGGTCGACCAGTAGGATCATTTTGTACTAGTTTTGATATTCGGGTAGTGGGTACCCGCTCAACATCTTTCTTGTACACAGGACGGATGGCTAACTGTTTGCACTTAATGTAATGCTCTTTGGAAAAGGAGACCCCAATAGTACCCATATATGTAGACCAATTGTCCAGCTGAAATTCAGGAAATAAGAGCTGAAAGAATTTAAATGATATAAAACCCAGCCACACGCTATGGAATTGACAGCAACAAGTTTTTTTTTGGATAGAGGTTTGGGGGACGTATTGTGGATTACTCTCCTCTATCAAGTCAAACTGGATATCCATATTGGCACCATAATAGCTAACACCGTGAAAAACAGTACAGATAGCAAACCCCAATATTTCTTCTTTGTACCAATTCAAAGGTAGCTGCATGGACGGATGATCTTCTGGACTCTGCTCGCTGAACCACTCTGGTATGCGATCTCCCGAGACAAGAATGCTAAATCGATGGTTCGCAACAAGTTGACCCTTTAACATGAAAAAGATGTCATGTAACAAAATTGTCAGAAAGTTCAGTAAAATAAAGGACTAATTAGAGAGGAAAGAAAGCAGCCTAACCTGAAGTAGAGATTTCAGTATGCAAGTGATAGGTTGTTCTCCAGGCCTTGGATAATAAGAATACCCAATTTTCCATAATGAGTCATACTTTGTTGATAGATCTGGGAAGCTAGTCAATGGTGCTATCGAGTCTGCCTTTAATATAGCAATACCTGATGGAAGCGCTTGAAATGCTTCAAGACCATTATATGAAACGTCAAGGATTTTTAGTCGAGGAAGCTGACAGATGGCTTCAGGTAAATACTTAAACCTGTTACAGCTCAGATTTAATTCTTCCAAAGAGGACAAAGGACTCAGATCAGCGGGAATATCCCTGTCTGATAGATTGCATTGATCAATAAATAGAGTCCTTAAGGAACGAAAACTTAGTAACAGAGGCTGCTCCAAACCGAACCTAGAGGGATCGGGAGATAATGATGACAACATTGAACGCACCAATTCCTTACATTTACCTAAGGAGAGAGTTTTCAGGTTTTTCAGAAGTACAATGGAGGATGGTGCTTCTTCAATTTGAGTACTTGCTAACCAAAGGTCCTCTAAACTTTGGATTTGTCCCAGGTTCTCTGGCAGTTTCCTAAGCATGTGGCACCCGTTTGCATAAAGTGTTTTCAGGTATTTTAACTCACAAATTGTGCTTGGGAGACTTGTTAGACTTCTGCACCAACTGAGATCCAACATGATTAGGCCGGAGAGGCTTCCAATTGACGCGGGTAGTTCTTCAATTGATGTGTTCTCCAAATGAAGTTTAGACAACCTTTTCATATTCCCCTTAATATCAGGAAATTTTCTTAGTGCCGTACACTCGGAGAGAATAAGAGTCTCCAGGGATTTCATGCCTATACTGGATGGAAGTCTCCGAAGCTTGCTACAGTACTTTAAACTTAAGAAAACGAGTTGCTCATGATCTCCAATGGACGGGTGAACCTCCACCAAATTCCAGCACGATTCAAGAATTAGTGTGTGGAGATTTGGGGTCAAGTTGAAGTCTGGAGTCCGTTGCAGCCTATATGAATTATTTAGGTCGATGAATCTCAGTTTATCCAGACTCTGTTCAAAACAGCAAAAAGAACAGTCAGAAATCCATAACTTGAAATCAATTCGTTTCAAAATGACTGTTAGCTTTTTATATTGGATAGGGGATCATTCTAAAATCACTCAATATGGTGACATGGCGAGTTGTGCTAGCGACAATACTTCAATGATATAGATTTGAGGGTTTAAACAAAGATCAACCAGAAGAGAGTACCACTGGAATCCCTTATCGACTTTTCCCTCACTTTGTCTCAATTGTCGGATCTCCTTCATTCGAGCATATATTGCCAAGTGGCCAAATTGAGAAAATCAAGAAGATGGGCAACCAAAGGGCTACATTTTTGCATATTTTAGTTAACAAATTTCAATTAAATAACTTCATCAGAAAATAACCATGCATCCAATTTGGGGCACTTCTTTCATGTTGAAAGAATGACCTCACTTTTTAATAAAGTTTACCTTTTTGCATAACTACATTTTAGTTAACAAAGTTTACCTTTCTCCCATTCAGAAACTCTCCCTCTTCCCAAAGTTGCACAATTTGACTACGTGGCAGTTCAAGACCCACAAGCTTTGCTGTCCCCAAAACTTCTGGCAATGCATCGAGATTGTAACCCTCCCAGGTAAGCCAGCGCAAGTTAGAGAGACACTCGAGCTCTATCAAAGACTGGGACTTGCCATGGAGATAATGGTTTGTAAGAGAAACACCATCGTAGCCCAGTATGAGTAGCCTAAGTTTGTTCATGCTTTTGAAAGACATTGTATCAAATTAAAGGCATCTAGGGTCGATAAGGCGCTGAGTGATATGCCTTCAACTGCTTCTGTTCCCTACAACCAATAAAAAAAAATGTTTCCAAGCAGTTTATGAAAATGTTGGGGAAGACAAATTTAAACAGTTTCCACAGAGCCGCCTTACTGCGTTCTTCGTTAATACATGGCAAACATCGTAAGGGAGCCACAACCTGCTACGCTCACCAGGCTTATCGGAGCATTTGCAAACAATGTGCCACCCCATTTCCTGCATCCGATCATGCATGTGAATTCTACTGTTTGAAACAGAAATGAGAGATCTCTGAACGAGACGTTTTATCCCAAAATGAGCATGGAAATCAAAGCTATCAAGTATTGTAGTAACACGATCCTTCTTCTCCCCCTTGAAGAAACATGCAATATCCAAAAATATTTTCTGATCAATCTCGCTGAGCCCACCATAACTTACTTTCAACATTTTAGATACTTCGTCTTCACCCTCAACTTCCAGTCTACTCAAGGCACTTTTCCATTCATCAACAGTGCTATCATAAAGAGAAGCACCTAAAACTTTAAGGGCCAACGGAAAGCCACCTGTTTGGCGTACTAGATAATACGAGTCATATTTGTACTCCTCTGGAGGGCTATCTTTTCCAAATGCATACAAGCTAAAGAGCTTTATTGCTTCAGCGTCATTTAAGAGACTAGCATTGTACTTCTCAATTGATGTTGGCCTTGTCAACCAACGTTGATCCCTTGTTGTAATTATGATTCTACTCCCCTTTCCAAACCACTCATGGCTAGCTGCTAGTGCATCTAGTTGGGCATCATCATCCACATCATCAAGCACAAGAAGAACCTTTCTACGTCGAAGCCTGGACCCCATCAGTCCAATTCCTTCACGAATGCTATTGACCTTCAAGCTTTTATCAAACAGAATTTCAGAAAGAATTTTTTGTTGCAAAAGTTGCAGACCAGAGTACTCACTCGAAAATTCCTTAACATTCTCAACAAAGCATTTTCCTTCAAACTGATATGAGATCTCGTTGTAAACAGCCCAAGCAAGAGTTGTCTTCCCGGCGCCACCTATTCCCCATAATCCTACGAACCGAACAACATCTAACTCTGTACCTAACAGTGACTTCAGGTCTTGAACGCGGGAATTTATTCCAACAAGGTTTCTTTCACCGTTCAGAATTGGTCTGCATTTGCTAGAAATCTCTTCAACAATTTTTGTGATACACTCTGATTCATGCCTGTAAATGAAAGATAATAACTAAAATGTTGAGATCGCGCATACGACTGACAGAGCTATGGTAATTCAACCCTTTTAGCATGTCAAAATGATTTGCAAATTAACATCTCGTTGCCTCAACTTAGATGTCCATGTATATATGCCCTAACAGAAGACCTCTACAAGGAAATCCTTTTCAATACAATAGGGAAAAAATAAAACACCATGCTATTGCAGAACTAAATAGCTAAATTATGACTTATAATGATAAATTAGTGAGTTAAATGTCTAGTATTTATTAAATTAGAAAGTACCCGTTTGCAGTGTTTGATACATCGAACCCCGAAAGACCTGCTACATCAAACAATGCATCCTTCCACCTTTGAATCTTTTCATTCTCGTATCGTGATTCATGTCTTCTAAATGCTACTCCAAAACTCTCCTTTTGTCTCCGTACTACGTAAGGATCGACATTGTAAAATACAGGAATGACAATCTGACGAATTTCATTCCTGCAGTCCCTTATATGCACCAGCTCGTCCAAGCACCATGCTGAATCCGCATAATTTTCAGAAAAGACGACAACAGCAAACCTGGATTCTTCGATAGCTGCCGGGAGTTGTTCGGAGATGGGCCCTCCGGTCGAGAGCCTTTGATCATCTTTAAAGGTGTAGATACCTCTGATTTCCAAGGCCGTGTAGAGATGATCCACAAAGTTTTTGCGGGTGTCTTCACCCCTGAAACTCAAGAATACATCGTAGGTCCATCGTCCCATGATGTTTGAACTTGACCTCAAGTATGAAGAGGTTACTGGTGTCATTGTACGTACTGTAATGGGAATTTCTGGTTATCAGAGTGATTTTATCAGAAAATGGAAAGACCCAAAAAAATTGAACGGCTATTGAGTAGAGTTTCTGATGATTGGAAGGTCAACTCTCCTTTTGTGGAGAAGAGATGCCCATTGTGCTCTTTTACATTGAAAATTCATTCAATCAGTGATTAATTTAGTGCATTAATAATGGAGTAATATATTTGTTTAGTTGTTTGATTAGAGGGCAAGAACATGGGAATGTGAGTAATTAAACTGCAAATTGTGGGTACACTACCGATAGAACTTTACATCAAGTCAAAGTAATGACCGGGTCTTTTTATCAGTACTCTAATCAAGTACATAACTAATCAAATATATACTCCCTCCGTCCCAAGAAAAGCTTCATCTTTTACTCAAAATGGTATTTCGCCTATTCTCTCTCCTCACTTTTTCTTTATCGTTTCTAGATTCCGCCTCTGACCATACGAAGAACCATAGTTTCTCTCACTCGATTTCTCTCTCAATCTCGACTATCCAAAGAAATTTCCTTGAAATCTTGGGTTTTGTCTCTCTCAATTTCTCCTTTCTCCATGGATTCAAACTTTTTCATCAAAATCCAAGATGAATCGACCATGGCGACGAACGATTCTTCAATCGTTGCCGGCGATTCTTCAAACTTATCTCACCTTTTGTCCATTAATGGTGAATCATCGGTTGGGGAACCCATTTTCCCAAATTCGTTGACTGATTCAGTGGTTGAGGAAACACAAGTTTGTCGGAACATATTTGGGGAAACTTTGGTTCAACCATGTCGAGGTATCCCTCCTATTTCTGTTTTTAATGAGCTGTGGTGGTCTTTATTTATCGAAGGAACTTGATGTAATTTATGCCCGAAATGGTTCAACCATGGTGGAATCATTTGAGCGGAAGGTAGAAAAGCACATAAATTATTTGTTGATGTTGGGTTTGCATTGTCCGGCTATACAGCGATGGCTTAAGGAGCAGGTTTATGTCTTCTTTCTCTATCTCTGAAATCAATATCCTTGTTTGATTACATTTTTGGGAGTTTAGTTCTAATTTGGATGTGAAATGATGAGTATGGCTTGTTGACCTATTTTGTGATGTTTTGCTAAAATGCTCAATATTAGTTGCAACTGATATGAACAATTTTTACATTGGTCTGCCACTATGTGTGCAGTAAATGGTATTTGATGCATTGTTAAGTTTGTGTTTGATGAGATGCTCCAGTTCTATGATGATTAAAAACTGAGAAGAACTGTCATGTGCATTTTTTTGCCTAATTGAAGTTTGGTTTGGTTATGCAATTTAGGTTTTTCATCAGCTTATAAAGCTAGTTTCCCCATCAAAATATTGGAGGGAAGTTTCAAAATTTTCAGCTGGGTGTTTGTGTTTTTGGTGAATAGTAATAAAATTTAAATTTTGGTGGGAAGCATTAGTATTTATCACTTTTGGATGTGACTTCACTAAATCAAGATTAACATTTCTCTTTCCATTATTTTTTGAATTTATAAATTGATTTCCTAATTTTTTTGTGCCCTTCCCTAAATGGTGAAGCTTTTCTTGGGACGAAGGGAGTATATATATATATATATATATATATATATATATATATATATATATATATATATATTGTTGTATATGACTCGATTGTGGGTAAGGAATCAGTAGGTTAGGCAAACCAAAAGATGTTATCTTTAAGGTATTTAATTCGTCCCACTATGATGTAATGGTCTCAACGAATTTCACCTCCAGGATACAAAACCTACGCACTCTTATTCAAAGTTACACTCCTTTAAATAACTAGGGAACAATAATCGAAGCTTTAAATGTTTGACTCGAAGAATAGATTTGTTAAGAAGAAAGACTCAGGAAGTAAAATCAGATCAGTATATTTCTATATATCAGTTCAGATAAGTCCAGCCCTATTTATAGAATTGGTATTGTTTGTCTTGAACAGACACAACTTTAAACTGAACAGTCACACCTTTAACTTTTGCACGGTCGAGTCTTATCGGATGCACGGCCGCTCCAAAATGCCTTGCACGGCCGAGTCACCAAAATTGGCACGGCCGCTCCATACTTGCACGGGCGTGCTCTAGGTTTGTGCACGGCCGATCCGGGTGTGCCTCTCTGAACAGTCATACTCTTTAGCAAATGTCCATTCAAAGAGTCACAACCCAAAACGTTTAAACTGGTTTACTTCCTCCCGCCTAATGCCCTCTTCGGTATTAAGAATAATTAATATTTAAATTAATTAATTAATTAATTAATTTCTTATATATATATATATATATATATATATATATATATATATATATATATATATATATATATATATATATATATAATACTCAAAAACTTTAAGCCATACTTGACATTTTCCCATAATAGAGGGAAGCTCAAGCAAGCTCATAGGAACTCTTCAAACTTAGCTATTTTATACCAAGTTTAGCTCCACAAGTTTTATTAGTAATCCCATGTGGGATAAAGAAGACACAAGAAAACAAGACTTTATACCATGAATGAAAGGTTGCTATACAAACTCAATATGGGAGATGACCAAGTATTATATGTGAATACTACTACATATAAATACTGTTTGTAACCCTATGTAAACATATGAGATATTGCACATAATAAACAGAGGCAAGGTTCAAAACCCCAATCGATTTCCATCTCTTTTCTCTTTCGATTTCTCAATTGCTTGGTGTGTGTTCTTGGTTATTGTTTATTTGCTTCCACTGCATTGCACAACATATATATATATATATATATATATATATATATATATATATATATATATATATATATATATGTATATATATATATATATATATATATATATATATATATATATATATATATATATATATATATATATATATATATATATATACACATATATATATATATACACACATATATATATATATATATATATATATATATATAATAATAAAACATAATTTAAATATTTAATGCATGAAAATTCATCTGATTGATGAGGTTATATTGACAACCATCAAAATTGAGTTTAACAGTTCTAAAAAAACAAGATTAACATCAAATGTTGAGGTAGACAATATATCGAACAGCTTAGGTGCATAAAAAAAAATTTAAGTAATTCACATAAACTGAACTTTACATGAGCAGAAGGGAACCAAATAAATGAAACATGGAAGAATTGATTCCTGAGATCGTACCTTAAAAGGGAAAGAATCCAGAGTTGTTCTAAAAGATCATACGTACTTTGCATGAAGATCTGTAGTTGTGTGGTGGGCGTTTCCAGTTGAATAGCTATGAGGCGTCAATTAGGCCGTGTCGAGGGAAAACCCAACTGGGGGCGTCGTCGGTTACCTATATACTCCATTGAAGTACCAGCATCTCCAATAGAAAAACCAAAGAACTAAGCAAGGGAACAATTTGGCAATTTGCTACCTTACTTACTTAGCACCACACCAAATTTTGATTTCTTTGTTAGAGCTTTTAATTGTTAAAGACTAGTACTCAAAAGCCCGTGTCATTGGCACGGGTCAGTATGGGAAGAGAGACAGTCTAGATGAGGCAGGATTAATCCTAAAATATGAATACTCATTTGGAAAAAAAATAAAAAATGTAAGTGGTTGATAACATTAGTATGTCCGTTGTGTTTAGAAGAATTTCATTTTTGACAAAATTAATTTGGTAATCTTAGTACTCATTTTGAAATGAAGTATCAAATTGATTTATAAGAAATCAGAAATCGCCATTTGAGGAGTGTTAGATCAGTTTGTAACAATAAATCATATCCAAAGAAAAAAAAAATCAACTAACTACTAAAAAAAAAAAAAATTAACAAAATTTTCAATTATAACAAAAACAACAACAAAATCGTAGTCCCAAAATGATATGGGTCAATTTAAATAAAAAATAAATTAAGAAAATGGTGTGGAGGGGTTAAAAGAAGAAATAGGTGGAATTAGGAAAAAATGAAAAAGAGATAATAATCAATAAAATTCTCAAAATGTGACATGTTCCATCTATGTATCTAAGTAGATGGGAAGAGGGATAGTACGTAATCACGAACAAATCCAAAGCATAATATTTAGAGATAACAAATCTTCTTGACAGATCATTCCACCTTGGTTGTAGACTTGTAACTCCAAAGCTTCCTTTGCAATCATACCTTGGGAAACGTCAAAATACAATTAACCAATATTAAAACTATAAGTGAATATACAAACCCATCCTTGAGTTCGGAAGAACTTACTGAATCCAAAAAATTTACTTCCACTGTCCTAAAATAATGATGTGCATAACCTTCAAACTGAGATTTTATGAAAATTCATGGAGCGCAATAGAAATGGAACAAAAAGAAGGCTATAAAGAATAGATTTTTTAATATTTTTGGTTAGAAAGAACTTTGCTTCAGTACTGAAGAATGCATCCCCTAAAACACTAAATTCTTTTTCAATTACTATTTACAGTAATATTTTTCAGTGTCTTGGTGTAGGCATGTTATTTTTATCAACTAATAAAGCTATTGACCTCAATTCTGCAGGTTGTCTGGCAAGGTCTAATTGATGCTCTAATTAACCCTCCAATACCAGATCCTGACACAAAAACAGACATGGAGCATAGAAATATGCAGATGAGAACATCCGAAGCCATTGATTCCGAGCTTGAAGCCATTGGAATAGCAAAGAGTATTAAACTCATTATGACACCCTTAGTAGGAATTATGTCAAGTAAATGTGATCCATCCGTTCACTCGTCCCGCTTTATCTATACCTTTTATAACAACCTTTCTTCTCTTTTCTAAACTACACAAATTCTGAACATCATTATCTAAATCAATAAAAACCTTATTCAATATATACTTTCCTATACACAACCTTCCATTCTTCTCAATTCTATACCAAAGCTGAGCATACATCAGAGATAATTGTGTGCAAAGTTCTTCTTGACATCCGGCTATTAAATCTAACTGAAAGCAATAGAGAGTTACCTGAATCTTGAAGATGTATATCAGTGCAACATAACCAGATAGCAAACCATATCCAAGCTGTCCCCAAGTTGATCTAAGGAAGCATCACTATTCACCTTCCAAGAAACTAAGAACCTGATGCCAAACTTTAGTTACATCAGGCGACAAAAAGATTGGCGAAGGGAAAAACCATTTGTTGTCAAAAACCAACTAATCAGCTCTGGAAAGAAATAACAGAGGTATATCTGCATCAACTCTGAAGGCTTATTTGGTCATAACAACAATTATATATTGAAAATTATATGAAAATAGACTCAACCTATACCAAATAAAAATAAAATATTTAGAGAATTTTGGTGTATATTCAAAATTTGTCCGTCTTAACCCTATAAACATTTTTTTTCCGGTCATTTCGTTATCCTTTCTACTGTCCCACCACCATCCCATTTACAGCATCAAACTCCAAAGAATATAAAACTCGTACCGAAGGCAACAACATTTATTTTGGGAGCTGTAAATTAAAAGAGAGAAATTAGATCAAACTCAACTCACAACTTAGAGAAGCATATCACCTTCAGGCTTGTTGATGTTTCCTCCTCAATGCTCGCACAACCATCTGCCGAAAATTAAAACCATCTTAACCCAAAAGTTGTTTAAAGTTACAGAAATAGGCATACCCAAAGTGAGTGTACTTAGATTCAAGAACCATGAATGAAGAATTCATCAATACTTGGGGTCAACTAATCTTATTTGGTCCAATAAAAAGTTATCATAATTGAGTTCTAAAACACTTTATTTGTGTCAATATGGATGCCCCATTTCACAGTAGGCGGTGTCTCTTGCCTACAATTCCCAATTGACACTTTAAACTAAGTGTAATACACTTAATAACTCACCATAGTTGAATGCAGCAACCTGAGGCCGAGGAAAATGTCCTTTCATTTATTATTTAAGTTGTAACATCAAAACCAAATCTTGATTACCAAAATTTAAAAAAATAATTAAAATAAATAAAAGATAAAATACCCTGGTGCATCCTCGTACGAATTCTTCAAACAATGAAGTTTTGCTTTATTATCTGCTGCATTGGACGTATGAACACCAGAACCAAGAAAGGCAGCGATCAAGAATCACGCAACACCGGGGAATAGAATCTCAGCTTTGTTAATCTTGGCATCTAAGTAGTAGTTCAGGGATGTTCCTATTTGGGATCAAAACAAACTACAAAGTTCAGTAACATTAAATTTGCAATTACGTTAATTCATAGTGTGTGTGTGTGGAGACGGGATATTAATGATACCTATAACCACAGTTATGCTAGAACAGACCACTTCAGTCACTGACAGACCAACAAATGCCCAAGCATACTGAGTGGCCAAGTTTCCTAAACTCAGAACCACCCACCAGCCATTGCAAACATCACACTGGGCAAATTATCCTGCATTAAACAACAACCTCGATATCAAACCAAATATTCAATGTCAATTCATACAGAATTTTATACACACACACACATGCATATATGACGTTGTTGGGTGAGTTTACAAAACATACTTTGAATTTACTCTTGTACAAACAAAATTTGATTCCCAATACAATGATTATATTTAGCTTGAAGCATCAATGTACTCTCCCCCGAAATTGTTATACAATCAGAAGAAAGTATTAAAACAAATTATGTACTACCTCTTCCCCAAAATGAATGACCAAAAAAGTAAAATTTGCTCGACATATTGACATAGAGTCTTGAACAATCAAAGTATGACCCAAATTCAGTTTCCAATACTAAGTGAAAGTCATGTTTTAATTATTCTTGAACAAACAATGCACTATCCACTGCAAGCACCAAATGAAGTTTAATTCCAATTAAAATGCAGTACAACCATTTCAACACAGACCCAGGAAGATGTATCACTGAAAGTAAAGAATCATAACCACATCACCGACAAAACACACAAAACATGCATCATTTCCCCTTGAAAAATTGTTAAAATTAACGTGTATTTCCAAACATATAAACTAAATGAAGGCACAAAGAAATCGAAAACAGTAAAATCAAACAATACCGAAAACGCACAAACTCTGGTTAAACAGAATTAACAACAAAAGAAAGAAATTGAACGAACCAGGGCATGGCGTTCACCGGCTTGGAACGAAAGGCGTTGATGATGCATGGTCTGGCAGTAGAGCTGAGAAAGGGAATTAGCAGCGCTACAGAAGGTTGTGTATATGGATCGATCCACCTCGTCTAGCCGAGTCGCATCCGACTTTCTTTTCTTCGCCATTAAAATTGTCCTATTGAAATCCCTAATTTGAAGATGTTGGGTGGGGATTTTGGAAGTCTTTCAAGGAGGAGCATCAATTTTGGAGTAACGCGAATCCAATCCGCTGCAATCCGTCCGCAATTCGCCCGTAAATCGCCCGCAAACCGCATGGCTGCCAATGGGGGCGATCGTCCCTGCGTGGTGGCCCGGTGAAGACGATGCGACGGAGAGAGATTGGTTGTTGGTGCGGCGGCGGCGGTGGAGGAGAAAATGGAGGAGAATAGGTGACGATTGGGGTGGGAGGCGATGAATTGGAGAGGGATAATTTAGTTATGGGCAGTTCTGAAGGAGAGGGATAATTTTGGGCCGTCGGATCATTTTTCCAGCTTTAAATCTTAGCCCCTCCTTATCCCAAGATAAGAGGCAGTTAAATCCTCTCTATATCTATAACTATATAAAGGCTGAAGTGCAAAGCACTTCAGCACACCCACTTTTTCCCGCTCAAACAAGCACTTGGATTGAATAAAGACCGGATTCATTCCCTCCAAGATCAGTTACTTAGTACACTCTTTTAGATAATAAAAAACCTAATAATACACCCACGAGAACGGACAATAGCGTATGAAATAAGCTCGAGTCCTTTGATATTCCATTTGTACGCTTTCTTCTCGATCTCTCTCTGCTCCCTCTCCTCTACAGGCGTCGCTTCTCTTCCCAAGCCAAAACCCGTCTTCGCCTCCCCCTCTCTCTTCTTCTATGGAGCCTCTCTCTTCTCTCTTCTCTCTTTTGCCATGGCAATGGGGAGTTTGTGGGTTGACATTCTTTGCGTTTTTATTTGTGCAGCGGTAATGAGAGAATCAAAGTCTAGACGTCGCACTCCGATTACCAATCAATTGCAGCAGGACGATGTTGCAAACGATTTTGGTACAGGTATCTCTTCTCTCCACTCACCTTTTCTCCCTCTTAATCCAATCTCATATCCCTAAATTTCTAAATCTTAACAAATTTAGGGCTTTGAAATTGAAACTCTTTCAAATTTTTGAATGATTTCTATAATGTTTTTTAACCAGATCAACTGATATGTGGAATGTTCTGTTAACTGTTGAGATTTAAGGTTCTTCGAGTTTTTTCAAATGATAAGTGCAAAATCTCAGCATTTGACAGAATGTACTTTACTGCTTATGTATCGTAATATGCCCTATGATAGAATTCAATGACATGGGTCAAGAAACGAGTAGCTATTACAGTTCTACGTTAAACATTCAGTCTGGATTTATATTCTTTTTCTTAACCCAAAAAATATTGTAGTATAGTTTACTCAAAACCATCCTCATCCTGCTGGAAGCGGCTTTCGTGACATTTGTAGCACTTGACCATCATTGGGAAAAGGTCTGCTTACTATTCAAATTTTATATTTTAGCCTTCAACTACAACTTAACCTTATAAATTTCTTTCTTAAAGATGGGATTGAGGTTTTCTCATTGCACTTAGAATATTCAACTATGGGTAGTAACTGTGTTTCAAAATAACAGTTACTTATCAATTTATTAGCTGCTTCATGATGTTCAAATGAGATCACTGAAAATTAAATATTGTTCTAGCTAAAATCCGAATTTCAAGCTCAATCAAAAGAATAACGGGTAGGTGAGTTGTGTGACGTTATAGCTCTGATAATTTTAATGTTTAAACATAATAAGAGAAGCCTGAGATTTTAATAGAAGTTGAATATATTTCCAGGATAAGAGCCAATGGATATGTGGAGTATTCTTCCATGAGAGCCTAATTGGGAGTAGTGTTGCATATACAATTACCACTGCAACCAGCATCAGGTGCTAATCAATTCTTGCTACCCTATCCCCCCCTTATTTGTATTCTCTGTTTAACTTGCAGTTCCATCCTTTGAATGTCAAGTTTCAATGTGTTTCTTTTATATGAGTTAATTTGGTTCAAGAGAAGAGCCAACTGGTAAATTAGTCCAAAACAGTCCACAGAGAACTCTTCCAGCTTGCAGATTCCTCTGTTTGCATGTACTCTCTCTGTCCCAAAATGAATATCCAATTTGATCTTTTAGGGAGATTTAAGAAAGTTGTGAGTGGCATAAGGAAATAAAAGCCCTTAATGATCTCTCCATATTGCATCATGAGTATAAGTGTGAATTAGAACTACTTGTTTGATGATGGGTGATTTATTAACTTCTCTAGAAAAAAGGAAATTCATTTTGGGACAAAAACTTTGGAAGAATAGCCATCTGTTTGGAAGTAGGGAGTAGTTAAATTTGCTTCTACTATTTTGCAGGGCTATGCAGAAATCATATTGTTACCATAAGGGAGGGCATGAGGCTCCTTGTGAATATGGGGGAGACACCATATATATGTTAATTTTTGGACTTGTACAGATTTTCATGTCACAAATACCAAACTTTCATAGCATGGCATGGCTCTCTATTTTTGCTGCCGTCATGTCCTTTTATTACGCTTCCATTGGTTTGGGCCTTGGTTTTGCTAAAGTTATCGGTAATTCCAAGTTTTCTGTAATTTATTATTTTTCCCGCATCTAATTTCTCATTGTCTCATATGAGACAGACATTTTCTAGACTTTTTAATCACAATATCAATGTGGGTATTTATATTTGAGTTGCATAAAATGGAGAGATTAAAGGGAGCATTGGAGGAGTCCCTGCATATAGCATAGCCGACAAATTATGGTTAGTTTTTAAAGCACTTAGGGACATTGCTTTTGCCTTTCCTTGTACAATAATCCTGCTAGAAATCCAGGTGAGGAAATATTTTATTATTTTCTCGCTCTCACCAAAGAACATTTGGAATTACAGTAAAGAGACCAAATTTTCAAAAAGACAACTTTTTGACCAATAATTTTGATACTTTGGTGAAATGAAGGATACATTAAAGTCACCTCCTGCAGAGAATCAAACCATGAAGAAGGCCTCATTAGCTTCAACTTTTATCACAACTTTCTTCTACCTTTGATGTGGCTGCTTTGGATATGCAGCCTTTGGGAACAAAACCTCATTGCCGATTTTGGATTCTACGAGCCTTATTGGCTTGTTAGCTTTGCTAATGCCTGTGTTGTTTTACATCTTATTGGAGGAGATCAGGTACTAACATCTTTCATTCTACATGAAAAGACAAAAGGCCTAACATGCATCTTACTCCCTCCGTCCCATAATGATAGTTTTATTTGTCTGTATAAATATATTAACAACCTATTTTCATTCTCATTACTAACCTGAATGACATTTAATTATTATTTCATTGCTTCCTCTTCTTCCTTGGTTGACTCTTATCCTCTCTTCTCTCCCTCTTCTTCCTTTGTTGGCAATTTTGGAAGTTTAATAATTTTAACTTAACAATTATGAAAATGTGAATATCTTTTTTCGGGACAAACAAAAATGGCAAATGGAAACATATTTATGGAAAGGAGGGAGTGTAATGAAGCTAACTATACTTGGATTCTTATTTTTATTATTTTTTTCATTTTGATGTTAGCTATTCAGTCAACTGGTATTTGCACTAGTGGAAAGATTGTTGTGTGAGAAGTTGCCGGACAGCAATTTTATGAACAAGTTTTACGAGATTAAGCTACCATTTCAGAAAGAAGAAAATGGATTGTATTTCAGATCATTGACTCATATTTAATGTTGTGGCGGTAGAGATTGAAGTATATCAGTCAAATTGCACCTTTCAGTCGAAGAGTTTGTGGGCAATTATTAGGTCGGAGTTGGATTAGATAATAAATTTTAATTTAGTTCTCACTTGTCAATAAAAGCTGTAAAATTTATGTTTCAATGCATCTATGTTGTGGAAAATTTATTTGTATGACAAGTGAGTTTGAAAAAGATAAGTAGCGGATAAAGTATCTTCAATTTTATTTTTTCAAAATTTGTAATTTTTATTATTAGTACCATTATATATTTTTGTTGAATATTTTTTATTTATTTTATTTTAAATTTAAAATAACCTTTATAGTTAAAATAACTCTTTTGAAGGCTATAAAAATGCATCTTTTGAAGGTTTGGACTCACATATTCAATAATAGAAGGATTGTTGTATACTTTGAGAATTGAAAGTCCTTGCTTGAGAGATGTTACTTCTGAAAACAATTTGATTTTAAGCGATATTAATCAAACTAGAGAGCAAGGATTTTTTTCAAAATTTGTAACTTATTATTAATTCCAATATATATTTTTGTTGTACATCTTTTACTTAATAATCTAAATTAACCTTTATTGATATATTAGTTCTTTTAATTTAGTTTCGTTTTTTGTCAAAGTTTTATGACCGTGCGTTTAACGCACGGGTGTTAGACTAGTTGTATTATAAATAATTCAATATTATTTATCATATTATAAAATTATTAATTATTATGTTAAAATATTATTTACAAATTAAATAATTTGAAAAATAATTTATAATTAATTTTTGCTTTTATATAATTATTTATAAAATAATTATTTTAATTAAAATTAATTAATTAAATTAATGAGTATATTTTGAAATTATTTATATGTTAAAAATATTAATAAAGTTAATAACTATCAAAAAATTATTTTCATACCAAAAACTTGATACTTATGGTTGGAAATGATTTTTAATACCATGTAAAAAGTGTTCCATAAGTATCAAAATTTGAATTCGATAACTATGAAACAAGTACTATCACTATCACTGGAGTTGCCCTGATGTAATTAACTGAAACTTCTTTTAAAAATGTGCGGTGACGCTTTTGTAAATTGTTGAAACTTCTCACCTTCAGACACTTTTCAAAACTGCAATTGGCATTCTGAACATGACACATTTCAACACATGGACTTGCACTAAAAAACACATGGACTGGTATCAGCAAAACAAATGCACTGACACTATTTAACACTGCAACTACCATCTCAAACATTATCACTGGCATTCCGAAACACATGATTTGACGCTTTTAAACACATGCACTAGCACTCTTAAAATGGACTAGTAATTTTCATCACTCAAATTGGTAGTGTCGACTGTCGATGCAAGTATTTTATTATGTCAGTTCATGTATTTTTTTATCGCCAGTGAGTGAGTGTTTGTTGAGCGTCAATCCTAGTGTTTTAGCGTTTTAGCGTCAATTGTAGTGTTTTTTAGCAACGGTTGTAGTTGTTTTGCGCAAGTGTTAGTGTTTACCAATTATATGGTTTTTGAGTCTCAGCTTGCTCAAAGTCCACGTATTTACGAAAATATTATCGTGCATGAAGTTTCATTTACTTAGAAAAATGTCACAACCCATTTGAACGGAATATTTCATGATGGGTCAAGCCCAAGTCTTTCCCTCCGAGAAGTGGGCTCGACAGGCCCACAAAAAGATCAAGACCAAAGAAACAACTCAAGGTTTGGATCGTGGCCCGTCGAACAAAGGATGGCAGTCGTTGCCATTGAGCGACCGAGCCCATCTGATGACGAGCCAACTCACCCTCTCACTCGCTCGTCGAGTCTGCAACTAAGTGACGACCTTATTAGACGTACAGCTCCAAGTCGTCTCCTCATTCAACTTGCTCAACAAGCCATCTTAGAATAAAGTCAAATCTACCACTGGCCCACTCTGCACATATGTCCCCACGGATCTAGTAGTGGCGCCAAAAGTGTGCAGATGTTTGACTTTCCATTCTAAGTTAAACCACTGTACATGACAGGTACATCAGTGTCCTTGCTCGTACGGAGCAATCACAGGACACAACGTGTATGCATGGGAGACAAGGCCAATCCAACGGTTAGCAATAATCCCATCCAACGGTCCAGATGGAAACCCTAGTTTCCTTCACCCACTATAAATATATGAACAGTTTCTTGGGCTAAGGTAATGCATATTTTTCTATTCACGTATACACACACCCACTGTTTTCCTTACCACCTTTCTCCAGCCCAAACTGGTTCTCACGTCGGAGGGCCTTGCCGGACAAGCCCCGGCGCAGTTCACGGTTTCTTTCCGGTGTTGTGCAGGTCATAAGTCAGCCCAATAATCTGCTGGACAACAAGAGCTGAGCCCGAACGTTTTCTTGCGTCATCAGATTGGTTCCATTGCCGGGAAACGTTCGCCAGAGATCTTCAACCAAGGAAAAACAACCGGATAATACCTGGAGATGGTATCAGACGGACACACAGCAAGTAAGTCAACAAGAGATGTCGGCCGGCCGCTTTCCCCTCAGCAAGGCCTTCAGGAAAACCCCAGACCTCCCTCACCTCAACCTAGGAATCCTAATGTGAGGGTTACCAGGTCACGTGGTGTTGTGGATGATACTGGACTTCCTGACGCGAGGAGGAGAGAAAAAAGGCCTGCCCACTGTAAGTACCCCAATCTGGATCACCCTCTTCCGAGCACACAGCAGGAAACACCGCAGACTCACAAACGCATTCTCGAAGACCTATGGCACTCAAAATCCTCTCAAAACCCTCAGCCAAACCAAGGGAGGAGCCTTTCTGGGATAAAAAGGGACAAAAGGACCTTTTGGGAATTTTCAGGAAATTGGAAAAGCATAAGTGGTCCGTACGGACCTCTTTGTTTTAATAATTACTGAATCCCCTTAAAGTCCACAATATTCCCTCAAATCCCGGAGAAAATGATTACCCTCATGCATGGTTGGTCCGTACGGACCTCTTTGCATGCTGAGGTGGTCCGTACGGACCTCTTTGCACAGGGGACATCATCATTCCAGAATATTCACCATCATCACATATTCCCTCAAATCGAGGAAAACCAAAATCCTGGATTACCTAGAAGGTCCGTACGGACCTTCTTGCACCAAATTTGGCACTATAAATAGAGGGCTCCCCCTCCTCATTTTCACACATTTCCCTCTTCTCTCCTCTCCCCCCAGCCTTCAGGCTCCCCTCTAAGACCCTTCGGGGCAATCCCGGCCCCTTTCGGATCCTTCCGAGGCCTTCCGAGCTCCCTTGTGGTGCTCCGAAGCCTCCCCGAGCGCTCCCGCGATGCTCCCGCGCTGCCCCGAGGCACTCTCGAGGTACTATGAGGCCCCTCGTGGTACTCCGAGGCCTTGCCTGGTCTTTCCCGAGGCGTCCCGGCTCTTTCCGAGTCAAACCGACGATTCCAACCCACGCCGAACCTCTGCCCGAATCCAACCGACGATTCCAACGCACGCCGAACCTCTGCCCGAATCCAACCGACGATTCCAACGCACGCCGAACCTCTGCCCGAACGCAGCCTACAATCTCAACTCACGCCGAAACTCTGTCCGCAGACAACCGGCCCCTCCCGAAGCAATCCCGGTCCGTACCGGAACACTATTCCATCCTCAAACACTATTCCCCAGCGGAAGACAGACACGAACCAACATTGGTAAGGCTTCCTTCCATTACTATTTCAATACATTTCAATACATAATGTACAATTTAGACATCCGATATCGCATGCATTTTTAAAAGCACACACACACACACACAACAGTTAAAGAATATTAGGGGTATCCGAAAGACTCGTTTTTACGAGGCGACTCGGGTGAGCTCTAATATTCTAATATTCTCTTCCCGAGGAGTCATCTGACCTCCGAACTCAAAATCTCATCACACAAAAACAGTTTATTATTATTTTTAAACTGATGCCCTTTCTCAATGTTTTGGGCTTAATAATAAAAACGGCGTGGCGACTCTACAAAGCAAAACACAGCGAGACACCTCCACCAACGAAAACGCTGCAAAGCGGGAAATGCCAGATGCCGGGGCGCGATTGCGCTGCCTCTCGGATCCGGGTAATTTCAGTTGGCGACTCTGCTGGGGAAATTTTTGTTTTAAAAACTTTTAAACAAAACAAAAGATTTTTAAAACAATGATGAGGGTCAAACTTTCATTTTACCCCTTTCTTTAACTGTTGTGTGTGTGTGCACGTGCTTTACTTTTTTATTTTACAAAAATAAAAATACAAAAAAAAATGCATCAATATACATCTGTGCATACATTTAAAATTCTTCAAAAACTTCAGTTTTACTCAGAAAAAGAATTTTAGAGATCGCACGCTACTCGCACTCCTGCCTCGGATACACTGCACACTACAACCCTTAACCCGGAGTGGTCTCAGTTGCAGTTCGTTTGGCCTTCCTACGCCTCTCGGACGCGCACGGGATCATTCCAAACATCCCATCCTAGCCAAGCGTAAACCCTGCACGTTTGAGTCTTGAGTCACACTCTGTCCAGACTCGGTTGGTTTTTACCCAGTCCGTGTCATACAGCCTGGATACATATCCCATGCCGGCCATTTTCTGAGTCGAAGCTCGGAACTCAAGATCCCTTGCGCAAGCAAAGCGATGAAAGGTCATGCTAAAATCTTGACCTGATCTTGATTTCCGAAGCTACACCCAGACGATGTTCCGTCCCGGATATACATCCATGCTCACATGACACCATGTCATCAAGCCTTTAATACGTCAGCCATGACGATATGACCCAGCCAACGCCTAACGTCACAGATCCCTTGCGCAAGCAAGGTAAAGAGAGGTCATGCCGAACTCTTGACCTGATCTTGACTTAGGTGCCGGCTCGGCTCACTATTCACATGGCTAACGCATTAAAACGAACATGACAGGCTCGGTCCTTAGGTTCGATTTTTCTTTTAGGCCGGTGGAAACCGCTTGCCCTATAGGACCCTCGCTCAGGGCTGTCCACCCCGAGATGTCGAAATACAGGTGCAAAACGAGGGGCTTATAGCGGCACATATGATCTCCACTGACCCAGGATCTAGCATAGTTGCGAAAAAGAAGAGCAATCTTTTCCAACCTACCTAGGATTCTGAGAAAACACTGTTTTAAGTAAATTAAAACAACAACAAAAAAAAAATAGAAAAGCGGAAACTGCATGTCGCATGAGCTTTCCCCCTTCATCCACAAAGGTCTTCCCATGTCTAAACCTTACCCGTCACCCCCTCCAGCGAACCGAGAGTGGTTGAGAGTACCCGGGAGCCGCCTTTTCAGTATCAAGGTCACAAGGTCCGATAGCCCTTCCGGTTCAGCGGTCCGAACAGTCCGCTACTCCCCCATGGCGGGATCAACAGATAACAGTGAGGGAAACGGAACCCCGCCCCCGGGAAATTTCCAAACGATGAAGATGTTTGGCAAGCTTTCAAGGCTCTCGAGAAACGCCAAGAAGAGCAGCAGGCTTGGATTGAATATGCCATGCGCCGTCGCAGAACCGTTGCGGTTCCCCAACCTGATGGGACCTTCGTTCTCATAGAAGATGAAGAAATAAGCTATCAGCAGGTCCCACCTCCGCCAAGCCACGGAAATCTAGCAATGCAAAATAGCTCCCGCTCAGAGCTTAACTCGGGCCTCAGTCAAGCGGCTCCGATCTGTCAACCTCAGCACAATCTGTTTTCCGGCCCTGCTCTGCAAACTCAATATCACCAGCACATCTATGGGCCCGCTCCCTCATATCCTAACACCTCTCAATATCCCCTGGAATTCAATCATGTGCCTCTGTATGAGCCCCGCAGCCGCAACTTGAAATCCCAATGTTTACCAGGGACAGACATCCCAAGCGGATATCCCGACATTTCAAACCTTCCACCCGCTGGACTGCCACTTGGGGCTAATGAAACATTGCCCCAATTCCCAAACACAACCCTTAGTGGTCCGGGCAATCATGCCCCCAATTTCAATAATCCAGGATACGGGTTGGTATATACCCAACTGCCTCCCCGAGACTCCCAAATGGCAATCCCATCAGTTAATCCACCTCCAAACAAGAAGAAAGAGGTTACCAGAGCAGTTCGCTACATCCAAAACGGAGCCCAAGTAAACCGCGATCAAGCACCCCCGAGGAACAACAATCCCCCTCGCATACCACAGTTCCAGCATTTCGATAGCCTCGGGATGCCCTTAAGCCAAGTCCTCGAGATACTAGTAAAGAGGAATATTCTCAAACCCCTTGAGGATTTCCAACCAAAGTCTCGCAAGCCCAACATGGATATGAGCAAGCACTGCGCCTTCCACAACTACCCCGGTCACACCACCGACAATTGCTTCGTGCTAAAACAAGTGGTCCAAGGGCTAATCGAAGAGGGAAAGTTGGAACGCCCCCGCGGTCCCAATACAGTCAGAAACCCTTTCCATGGAAATGACGGGGTAAGCATGGTGGATAAGTCCTCGACAAATTCCCGTGATGATTGGGGACGTGAAGACGGAACTTGGGGCTTCCGCAATGAAGAATTCGAAAGAAAGAATCCAAGAATTGTTATTCCCCAACATTCCTTTCCGGAATCATGGCACACCAAGGGATGGATCGAGCCCTCCCCAGAGATAAGGCAGTTCGAGACAGGCCGAGCAAGTGGCAACATAAAAAACGGCGTAACTTTCACAAACGCGGATCCACAGCCAGCAAGAAAAGACAGGACGAGAAGCTTGGACTAACCCCCCGTCTCCTAGAGTCTATCTTCAAAAATAAAAGACCCCGAGTCTGTCGTAATTAAGTTCGAGTCTCTCGAGTCGTCTGACGGCCTTAGGCCTAAAGATTATGCGTTTGTAACATAAACCGCTCTTCCTTATGCTTTGAATAAAAGTTCGACCTTTCTGAGTATCCCCTCATTGCCACTTTAACAAATGATAAATTAACTAATCAAAAACAGTTAATAATGATTCACTTGATAAAGACGCAGACACATTAATGAACAATGCATTAAACAAATCTTTAAGCATGTTGTCAAACGAGAGAAAAATCGGGCCCAAGCTGCCGAGAATGTTCTAACCAAAATGAATTTGGGAACTGCTGAAGAGTCCAAAGAGACGCAAATCAAAGAATCATACAGTCCACCTCGTAGGTTCTAGTACTTTTCTCATTCAATTAAGTCCTCCTCGGACATTGTAATTAAGTCTTCAATTTTCCATACATAAGTCTTCTTTCTTTTCTTGCTAGACTTGGGACATTATTTTGCACCCCACATTACATTTAATGAAATGGTTTTGTTCTATGTGATCACTTGCATTGCTCAACAAGTAATTCCACAAATGATTAATGCTTTGATTAATTGGTGTGAGAAAGTCAATCGATAGCTCCCCATACACCTTACCATACCCCACACAAAGGCCTCCATCACGCCATACACTTTCCAAAACATGTCCCCACCATCACCTTGACCAAGTCAACGACGGCAGCAACATCAAAGGACAACAACAGGTCACTCAGCATCAAAAGATTGACCCCATGTCGACAACAACCTAGGGGCTTGCCTTTGCCCTCCTGCGCATCAAGAAAGTTCAAGCAGGGGCTTGCCTTCGCCCTCATATGCTTCAAAAAAAAAAGGCTCAAGCAGAAGCTACAAAAAAAAAGCTCAAGCAGAAGCTACAAAAAAAAGCTCAAGCAGAAGCTACAAAAAAAAAGAGCTCAAGCAGAAGCTTCACAAAAATAAATGAGGTCAAAGACCCAGCGCCAGCGATCAAGAAGCAATGGATTCATTGAAACTGCCGTCAAATACGACTTGTCAAGGAATCACCTCAATGCCAGTGCCTCATCATTCAACCTTCCGAGCCTTTTCGTCAAAGGCCGCACAAATATTCATGCCCTGGCCCCAAAGCCAAACACAGTTCAACCCCGAACTACGTCGACCTGAGCTCCTTGTCTTAAGGGGAACGTAGGCAACCAGAAATGGTCCGGTCATAAACACATACAAATCCACAAACCCGGTCTCATCAATGACCTCTCCTATACACAAACCTTCTTTCACACCAGACCAACTCGATCCTTGATACCGATTGACTTTCTCCTCGTGATTAATCAAAGCATATCAGGTTTAATTGTTGAATAACCTGAACATCAACAAAGGGTTTTAAGCAAACAAGTGATCATTGTGAACAAATCAAGTTTTCAAATGTCTCGACAAGTCTTCTTTTTCTACAAAATAGGAAAATAGAGCTAAACACTGATTTTCTGTCAGCAAGGGCTTCCATACACTTTTACAAGCTTTTCAGTACTCATACTCTCTCAAAAGAGTCAAACCCAAAAGCATTTCTTTTGTGCCTACATCAAATAAGGCATTCACACAAAAGGGGACCCGTTCCCACCTTTTCAAAAATAAATATGCCCTTGCAAGTGTACATTACGAGTCATTTCTCCCACAAAAGAGGGTCGAACTACGCAGACCTGAGCCTCTCAGTCCGAGGGGAACGTAGGCAGCCTTCATTGGTTCGGTCTAAGGAATACACAAAATTCCAAAAATTGACGCCACCAAGGCTCAGAAAAGAAGCAAACAAGAGATTTTGCGTCTCGACAAAGCTTTAAAAGTAAATCACAAATCATCACAGTTAAAACACTTTTTGATGAGTTCAAGCACGGTCTACTCTCGATTCACAACATGCTAAAAGACAACTTAAAACATTTAACAATCAATGTGTCTGCAATGACGATGAATGGATACTCAGTGTTTCAGAAGGTCATTCCATGCTACTCGCATTTGGCCCTTCATCACTCTTTCCTTTCTTCCCTCGTCCCCAACGAGTCTTCTTTCATTCCACATGAGCGAGTTCTGTCTCCCTCATTCCGAGATCAGGAGTCCTCCTAGTCGTGTCAAACGAACCCGTCGCTCTCAGAGCATCATTCACCCGTGCCTCGACTCGGATCTCCTCCCTACGAGTCTGCAAAAAGGGACCTCTCCCCGCCAGTTTGTCAACTCGAGTCCCGTAGTCAAATAAAGCGTCTCCCGTGACACCCTGAGGGTTAACCCAAGCTTCTGCACTCCTAAGGTCGCAGCTGAAATGGCAATCTTGCCCCAGAACCGCTTTGCGCCTGCTCCCCAAAACCAATTGGGTCTGCCCGATATGCTACTCATACCAATCCAGGTACTCAGTGGTCAAGACAACATTCTCTCGGCCTCTAAGGAGCACCACAGGAGGGAAAGCGGAATACTTCCATACCCTCAGAAAATACAGAAAGGCATCGGGATATGTCATGCAGAAAGAAGCTACCTCCACATTGGTAATGCCATCCCAGCCCAGCAAAGGCTCCTGCCTCATCCCGAACTGCCGGGAAACAAGCAACGGAACATAGAAAGAGGACCAAGGCAAACACGGAACTCTGACAACATAGGAACCTTCCTGGCAGGCCCTCCTAGTCTCAATCCCCCAAAGGGGAAACCCACCAACGGATCTGATGCGTACCAAGATGTGCCATCCATCTCTCCCAAGCAGATTGATCCATGTCCAAGACAAGAGGTCGCCAAGCAAACGTCCACGGACTAAGAGACGCCGGAGACTCATGTATGGTTTGAAGTCTCTCTCGCGACCATAATGCAAGCAAAGCAGGGGCTTCCCCCGCATGAATCGGTTCTCATCACCAGACGATCCACACCGTGGAAGGTTTCCCCCGAAACCAAAGGAATGATATCCTCGCCCGCCCGACAATGGCATGCCACATCCAACAGAGCACCGTCACATATCCTGAGGTAGCCAACCCCGAAAAGATTGGCTATCAAGCACAAAGCGAACGCGTCCCAGGAGACATCACTCCCGCCACCGTTCATGAAACTGCCAAAGCTGCCAAATTTCAACCGCTCAGAAAACTTGCCAAAGCTGCCTCAGCCTCCACTAACCACAAATGCATTCCCAGCTCATGCGACATGCACAAAAATAATAATAAGCTAGCAACAATTCCTAGGTCAATCCCTGGAATCACAAATACGTCATTACATTCTAAAATAAAATACTTTGCTGTGCAAATACAAGTGTTTTATTACAGGTACAAAATGTCTGTTGCTCTACAAAAAAAAAAAACAACGGAAAGAGGGAAAGCAAAAGAGCCCTAATCCGACTCATCATCATCATCCTCCACAAGCGAGAAATCCGGTATCTCGGTGCCTCCACCAGCCACCTCATCATCTCAGACAGAGGCGTAACCTCGCCCTCACCACAAGTCCAGACAAAGGCGTAACCTCGCCCTCACCGCAAGTTCAGACAGCGGCGCCACCTCGCCCTCACCGCAAGTTCAGACAGAGGCGCCACCTCGCCCTCACAGCAAGTTCGGACAAAGGCGCCATCGCGTCCTCATCCTTTCAGCGACTTCGGTCAAAAATGCCAGCGCATCCGCAGCATTTCAGCAACTTCGGTCAGGGGCGCCACACGTCCTCAACATTTCAACAACTCGATCAGAGGCGCCCCATGCCCTCTAACACTTAAGCAATTCAGCCAGAGACGCCACCACGTCCTCTTCATCTCGGTCAGAGGCGCCCCACGTCCTCAACAATTCAACTTCCTCCTCACAAAGGCGCTTCCTCCTGCAGGTAAACACAAAGAAAGGTATGTCAATAAACTTCAAACGCAAGACATAGCTGTAATAAATGCTACATAAAAGAAGAATCCCAGCACGGCATGATGCCTTTCCAAAAATTCCCACAAACAAAGTTCCATACAGGATCCACAAAATGCCCATCAAACTCAACTTAGGTCATACTCCTGAACTAGGTCCCAATTTAGGTTCATACTCCTGAAACTAAACCCCAACTTAGGTCATATTCCTGAACTAGGTCCCAATTTAGGTTCATACTCCTGAAACTAAACCCTAACATAGGTCATATTCCTGAACTATGTCCCAACTTAGGTCATACTCCTGAACTAGGTCCCAACTTAGGTCATACTCCTGAACTAGGTCCCAACTTAGGTCATACTCCTGAACTAGGTCCCAACTTAGGTCATACTCCTGAACTAGGTCCCAATTTAGGTTCATACTCCTGAAACTAAACCCCAACTTAGGTCATATTCTGAACTATGTCCCAACTTAGGTCATACTCCTGAACTAGGTCCCAACTTAGGTCATACTCCTGAACTAGGTCCCAACTTAGGTCATATTCCTGAACTAGGTCCCAACTTAGGTCATACTCCTGAACTAGGTACCAACTTAGGTCATACTCATGAACTAGGTCCCAACTTAGGTCATATTCCTGAACTAGGTCCCAACTTAGGTCATACTCCTTAACTAGGTCCCAACTTAGGTCATACTCCTGAACTAGGTCCCAACTTAGGGTCATACTCCTGAACTAGGTCACAACTTAGGTTCATACTCCTGAACTAAGCCTCAACTTAGGTATAGACGCCTTCACACAAACTTCAACTCAGGACATCACCACGTCCACTCCACACAAACTTCAACTCAGGACATCACCCCGTCCACTCACCACAGGCAGCCCGGAAGGCTTTAAACCACTCGGTCTGGAAGACCGTATAAACCTCCCAAATCACTATCTCCAGCCCGGAAGGCTTTAAACCACTCGGTCCGGAAGACCGTATAAACCTCTCAAATCACTATCACTAGCCCGGAAGGCTTTAAACCACCCGATTCGGAAAATCGTAAAATTTCCATCTCAGGATGCCACCACGTCCTCACAGTCGGCCTCGACGGTCACACGACACTTCAGGGCACCATCACGCCCGCATGCACTCACAATTTCACGACCTCTGAACTACGACCAGGCTTGATTCCCGCTAGGGATACGTAGGAATCCTGTCACAGGGTCCATCCATCGACCTATACGGTCACCCAGGATGCCTCTACGTCCTTACCACCAACCTATGCAGTCACCCACAGGATACCATCACGTCCACACACAGAGTTTCAGTCAGAGGACCTCTTCCGTCCTCGTACACAACACTCACCCCACACCCGAACTACGACCAAGCTTGATTCCCGCCAGGGATACGTAGGAATCCTATCACAGGGTCCAGCCAACTGACCTAAACGGTCACACAATAGGACACCGCCACGTCCTCACACTGACCTCCACGGTCACTTCCTCTCCCAGCACGCGATCCAGATTAGGACCCTTATCTTATCGACGACCCCACTTCCTCCGTAAGTGACGTCGTTGAGGGGCTTCTGTAAGTACCCCAATCTGGATCACCCTCTTCCGAGCACACAGGAAACACCGCAGACTCACAAACGCAGTCTCGAAGACCTCTGGCACTCAAAACCCTCTCAAAACCCTCAGCCAAACCAAGGGAGGAGCCTTTCTGGGATAAAAAGGGACAAAAGGACCTTTTGGGAATTTTCAGGAAATTAGAAAAGCATAAGTGGTCCGTACGGACCTCTTTGTTTTAATAATTACTGAATCCCCTTAAAGTCCACAATATTCCCTCAAATCCCGGAGAAAATGATTACCCTCATGCATGGTTGGTCCGTACGGACCTCTTTGCATGCTGAGGTGGTCCGTACGGACCTCTTTGCACAGGGGACATCATCATTCCAGAATATTCACCATCATCACATATTCCCTCAAATCGAGGAAAACCAAAATCCTGGATTACCTAGAAGGTCCGTACAGACCTTCTTGCACCAAATCTGGCACTATAAATAGAGGGCTCCCCCTCCTCATTTTCACACATTTCCCTCTTCTCTCCTCTCCCCCCAGCCTTCAGGCTCCCCTCTAAGACCCTTCGGGGCAATCCCGGCCCCTTTCGGATCCTTCCGAGGCCTTCCGAGCTCCCTTGTGGTGCTCCGAAGCCTCCCCGAGCGCTCCCGCGATGCTCCCGCGCTGCCCCGAGGCACTCTCGAGGTACTCTGAGGCCCCTCGTGGTACTCCGAGGCCTTGCCTGGTCTTTCCCGAGGCATCCCGGCTCTTTCCGAGTCAAACCGACGATTCCAACCCACGCCGAACCTCTGCCCGAATCCAACCGACGATTCCAACGCACGCCGAACCTCTGCCCGAATCCAACCGACGATTCCAACGCACGCCGAACCTCTGCCCGAACGCAGCCTACAATCTCAACTCACGCTGAAACTCTGTCCGCAGACAACCGGCCCCTCCCGAAGCAATCCCGGTCCGTACCGGAACTTTATTCCATCCTCAAACACTATTCTTCAGCGGAAGACAGACACGAACCAACATTGGTAAGGCTTCCTTCCATTACTATTTCAATACATTTCAATACATAGTGTACAATTTAGACATCCGATATCGCATGCATTTTTAAAAGCACACACACACACACACACACAACAGTTAAAGAATATTAGGGGTATCCGAAAGACTCGTTTTTACGACGCGACTCGGGTGAGCTCTAAGATTCTAATATTCTCTTCCCGAGGAGTCATCTGACCTCCGAACTCAAAATCTCATCACACAAAAACAGTTTATTATTATTTTTAAACTGATGCCCTTTCTCAATGTTTTGGGCTTAATAATAAAAACGGCGTGGCGACTCTACAAAGCAAAACACAGCGAGACACCTCCACCAACGAAAACGCTGCAAAGCGGGAAATGCCAGATGCCGGGGCGCGATTGCGCTGCCTCTCGGATCCGGGTAATTTCACCCACGAACAGCGGCAACGACGACCCCCAGTTACAAGAAGGACCGAGGGAGCTACTGTACGAAATGTGGGAGGCCCATCCAACCCACATCTCGACAGAACCGCTATCCTCATCGAAAGAGCAAACACCCTTCATGAACTATTGCAAGTCCAGAACGAGCTTATTCGAATGGCCGAGGACCGACCTGCCGAGGCGTCCCATAATACGGTCTCATCTGCAAGGCGAAGGAACGAAAGAAGGATTGATGGTTGTCGTGAAGAAATTGCCGCTGGAAATGATCGTATAGTGCCACAGCTGGACCTCAGAGAACATCTTAATCAACGACACAGTGAAGGACTCCCATCTCAGCAACGACGGGAGGAGGCGGACAGAGAGCTTCGTAGATCTCTTGCACTTGAGCATAACCAGAATCAACTTATCTGAGGTCGTCAAATGACCCCTTCAGTACGTAATGAACGAGCCCCGAGTCATAGGGAAAGGACACGTACTCCCCCTCGTCGCGAACGGGAACAATCACGATCGTACAGACCGTCACCTCCCCGAAGTAACAGAAGAGAAAGGACGATATCTCGATGACCTGCGATCTCGAAAAGGCAACAATCGAATACTGTTTCACGAGGGCCTCGTCGAGAGCCATTTCCTCAAGCAAATCAAGGAGGAGAATTTGACATGCGGGAGTTCCTCAGGCTCAAACGCCAGGTTGAGGAATTGACGGCTAAAAAGAACAACGTTGATAGTGATGATTCTCAAGACGATGTTGGCACACTGAAACCTTTAGCCCCATGGATGCTCGAGCTAGGACCACCAGAGCCAGGATTCAAATTGCCTGACTTGAAACAATACGACGGCTCAACGAGTGCTCTAGATCATATGCAGCACCTTGAGGCCCAAATGTGTGTGGTATCTAGAACTTTGGGACAGGACGATGTGATGTGTAAAGCTCTTACGAGCACGTTGACTGAAGCAGCTCTAAGGTGGTTCAGAAGCCTTCCGAAAGGAAGCATTGACTCTTGGAAACAAATGAGGAAGAAAATTTTGGGTAGATTTGCAACTGCTGGAGATCGTCGTAAGACGGTGAACAATCTAAGTAACATCACCCAAGGAGCGAATGAGAGCTCAATGAATTATTTCAAGAGATTCAAGAAATTGGTTGATCAAATCGACGAGGATCTTACGGATCGGGAAATCATAAACTATTTCAGACATGGAATCGTTTCTTCAACTTTGGACTACGAGCTTCAAGTCCACCCAGCCAAGTCCAGAAAAGACCTCTACGCCAAGGCATATGCAGTAGCCGAAGCTGAGGAGAGGAAGATGCAGAGAGATGGGAAGACCATCGTCAGTGACGACGCGACAAAATCCAAGAAGGACAGATAAAGGGAAGAACAAGACGGGAAAAGCTGAGAAAGTACCTGATTCGTACACTCCTTTGACTGTATCACGGGCAGAGATTTTAAGCAATGTGGATTTTGGGCCAGCACCAAAAATGAACCCCAATGTAAAGGGGAAGAAAAACATGAATAAGTATTGTGAATATCACCGAGATAAGGGGCACGACACAGAGGAATGCTTTAGTTTGAAAAAGATCATTCAAAGGTGGATAGATGACGGTCGCCTTGACCATTATATAAGGAGGGATCGTCCAGCGGCAAACAATCGAAACGCTAACAACGACTCCTAGAAAGGCAGCCGAGATTGGTCCTAGTTATTTCTGAAGAAGCAAGCAAGAACCAGATCAAGAGTGCTATTTACCATTTGAAGAAATCCCCATACGTTCCCCCAAAAGTGGATGTGCCAAACGACGTTATCAGTTTTTACCCATATGAGTTGCCAGCCAATCCTTTAGCACGTCAGCAAACTCTGATCATCCCCGGTTTTATCGACAACTGTGAGTCGAGAAGGATACTTGTTGATACTGGGCAGCGAAAGACATCTTGTTTTACAGCGTCTACAAGAAGATGGGTCTACCCGATAGTCGCCTAAGTCCCTACTTAGGTCGTCTTGAGGGATTTACCAATCATCGCGTAGACGCTAAGGGACAAATCGATTTGCCCGTCGATATTGGTGACCATCCACTGAGAACGATCCAAACCGTGACTTTCATCGTGATCGATGTCATAAGTGATTATCATGCAATACTTGGCCAACCGGGACAGGCCGCTTTAGCGATTGTCGCGTCCGTCCCTCACCAAAGAGTCAAATTTCCAACACGCTCAGGAGTCGGATGTGTATTGGGGACGGCCCCAGAGTTCCTGGAGCATGTGTTGAAGACTAAGCGAACCATTGAAATCGACGATCCTGATCACATTGTGAAATTTTCAAAGTCAATCAAGCAAACGATGACCTCCTGCTCTAACATATCTACGATCAAGTGTGTAGACGAGACCGAAACCTTTGCTGAAATATTCCTGGACGACCGAATAGCAGCTTCACAGCTTTTGGTCAACCAGGAATCGAGGGCAGAGCCGGACGAGTTAATTGAGAACGAGGTTCCCGACCTCACCCCAGAAGCAAAGAAAAAGATCAAGGAAGTTGTGATTGAATCTATGGATTTTCGCGACGACGCTCCTGAACTTAAGCCTGCCGACGGGCTTATTGAACTGGACATCAACCCAAATTACCCTGAGCAAAAGATAAAACTGGGGTCTCAGTTAACAACTGAGGAGAGGGATGAGATAATCACCCTACTCAAACATAACCTCGACGTCTTTGCTTGGAGGGTTGAAGACATGAAAGGCATCAGGGAGGATGTTGCCGTCCTCAGGCTTGGAGTGAACCCGACGATGAAGTTTAAAGAGCAAAGGTTGAGGATCTTTTCAACAGAAAAGGAGGTTGCAATTAAACAGGAAATTAAAAAGTTTTTAAGTGCTAGAATAATTGTGGATGCTGGATTCACAACTTGGTTGGTGAACGTTGTGCTAGTTAAAAAACCCAATGGGAAATGGAGATTATGTGTAGATTTCACCGACCTGAATCTGGCGTGCCCCAAGGACAGTTACCCCTTGCCAAGAATTGACAAGCTCGTCGATTCTGTTGCTGGGCATACGACCCTCAGCTTTTTGGACGCTTACTCCGGCTATCATCAAATTAAGATGGCCGAGGAGGATATTCCAAAGATAGCCTTCCAGGCTGCGGGGGGAACTTACTGCTATACGAAGATGCCCTTTGGGCTAAAGAATGCTGGGGCAACTTACCAACGGATGATCAACAAAGTTTTCAAGAGTCAGCTAGGTGATAATCTGGAGGCGTACATAGACGACATGGTCGTCAAGTCAAAGAAAAGAAAGCACGTGGACGACCTTCAACAAACTTTCTCCAATCTCCGAGTAAACAACATGGTGCTCAATCCAGCCAAGTGCGTTTTTGGTGTTGCTGCAGGCAAGTTCTTAGGGTTTATGCTCTCCCAAAGGGGAATAGAGGCTAACCCCGAAAAAATTAAAGCGTTGATTGACATGGCCGAGCCAAAGAGCATCAAGGAGGTCCAAAGGCTGAATGGACAAGTGGCGGCTCTAGGTCGTTTTATTTCAAAATCAGCCGAAAGATCTCTAACCTTTTTCAAAGCTCTTCGTGGTGCCAAAGACTTTAAGTGGACGGAAGAATGTTCGCGATCGTTCAAACAGCTCAAAGAATACCTCGGCTCTCCACCTCTTCTTAGCAGCCCCGTAGTTGGGGAACACCTATATGTCTATCTCTCGACAGGTGACAAGGTCGTTGCTGCCGTGATGGTCAGAGAAGAGGACGGAACACAGAGGCCGGTGTATTACGTGAGCAAGGCCCTATCTGATGTGGAGACTCGTTATTTTAACACTGAGAAAATTGCCTATGCTCTCGTCATTGCAGCACGAAAGCTACGGACATATTTCTCATCCCACCCCATTGTCGTTTATACTGATGCCCCGCTCTGAAAAATCTTGCACCGACCTGAAAGCTCTGGTCGTCTCCTGAACTGGAGCATTGAGTTGACTGAATTCGACATTCAATATCGGGCGCGAAAGACTCTGCAAGCCCAAGCTCTGGCCGACTTCTTGATCGAGATGACGTTTAGCTCAGACGACGATCAAAGAGTGCCACCTCAAAAAGTTAGCAAGGGCAAGCAGGTTGATGATAGACCAAAGGAGTTAACTTTGCCTATTGGATGCTGGAAATATTTTTCAGATGGGTCGGCGATGAAGGAGCTAAGTGGGGCCAGGATTGTGCTGGTGGAGCCCGAAAGTAACACTGTTTTTGAAGAAGTTTTAACATTTAAGTTCCAAGCTTCGAACAACCAAGCAGAGTACGAGGCACTTATTGCAGCAATCGATTATGCCAAGTGTTTTGGGGCGACGAAAATTATGGCCTACTGTGACTCTCAATTGATCGTCAATCAAGTTCGCAGAGACTACGCGGTCGTCGACACAACTTTGTAGAAGTACCACTCTTTGGTCGGTGAGTTGGTACAGGGACTGGAATTTTGGGCCATTCAACGGATCGCCAGAGACGATAATGAACATGCCGATCTACTCTCGAAGCTAGCCACTGATCAACTGCCTGAAGACGAGCATGGCCACCACTTGGCCTACCTTGAGCAGCCTGCCTATGATCGAGTAAAGGTTATGTGTGTTGGGGACGGCCCCAGATGTTGGATCGACGAATTGAAGGCCTTCATTGAAAATGATGAGCTACCAACCGATGAGATATTGGCTCATCAAATCAAAAGAAAATCCCCCCGATATTCAGTCGTAGATGGTGAGCTTTATAGACGATCTATCACAAGGCCCTTGTTGAAGTGCGTCCATGATGGATAAAATTCCACTGTGTAATAAAAATACCTTGCAAGTGTACAAGTTACCGAAGTAGCAACGTACAAAAGTAAGGGTCGAACCACAGAGACTTGAGTGAATTAACAAGTTGATTTAATTAGTGTAAAGTAACCAAGAGGGGGGGTTTGATTTTGATTGATTAAAATAAACTAAATTGAAAAGCAAATAAATTAACTAATTAAAATAAAACAGATATTGAAATCAAGAATGACAAGGATTCACGGATTGGGTTTCACAATTATCTCCTTCCTATGCTAATTTATAAAAACAATTACTAATCTTGTTCAAGAAATCGTTCACTTTAATAAGAGTTGGGACGGTTAGATGGCCGGGTTGCAACTCTATTATTGAGTAATTATCAATTATCACGCAAGATCAAATTAACAAAAATGCAATTCATTAAGAACCAAAGAACAATTGATTTTAGACCCATTTGATTTCCGCAAGGTCTTCAATTGGATCTATTCAATGAAATCTAGGCCAATGTAAAAACTACCCACGCAAGTGTAGTAATTTAAACCCTAGTAATTTAAAGACCAACAATATCAATCAATAATGTTGAAGTCTAAAAATAAATTAAGCAAATTTTATTGAACAAGAACAAGAAAAGTGTGGAAGAATTAAAACATCATTAGCATAAGAATTCGACAATTGTTACATCCAATCCGCGAAAAGGAATTTAGCTACTCATAATAAAAATTACAAAAAATAAAATAAAACATAAAACCTGAATCGAAACGGGGACGGAGAAAATAATTATGTTGTTCTCTATTTACTAATGCCACGACATGAATCCCAATTAGCTACAGTAGCCGCCGTATATCTCCCCCTCAATAATAATAAATCCTCCTCTTTATAATAATCAGTACCTAGGTTGAACACAAACCTGATACGGATCTGACCATAAGGCCCAATTCAAGGCCCACTTCATTAACAAATCGCCTGGCTCAATTCCAACTCGTGAGAACGAGTCGTTCCGGATGTCCCAAGTCGTTCTGATTAATTCCTTTGTTTAATGCATTTTCTTTTCTTTTTTTTTCTTGGCCCAACTTTTGTTCCACTTGGCCAGCCAGCAAATGACTTTGGCCCCATTTTCCTTGTGCCTTGGCCTAGAAGCTGGCCCCAATCCTCTTGCAGCAGCCGGCCATAGCTTGGCCTAGGAATGCCTTGCTTTATTTTAGTAACCTTTGTATATTCGTTTCGTCTCGCCATTTTGCCGTCGCACTTTGACCACTATAATGATTTCTTTTGCGCTTCGCTCTTTGAGATTTTATTTTTAACTTTAACCCACGAATTTTTATACATCAAATTTCCTCCCAAATTTCCATATTTCCAGTTTGGTCCCTGAATTTCCAATAAATTACAACTTTGCCCTTGAACTTCCAAAGTGGGTACAAATCCTCCGTTTTCAGCATTGTTGCACTTCAGTCCCTGAACTATCAAAATACTAACAAAATATATTAAATTTTCAAGGTTTCGAACAGAAAATAAGCTTATGAACATATCTTTTGGATGGGTAAAACCACATCCATCAAATACCCCCAAACTTATCTTTTGCTCGTCCTCGAGTAAAACAAAACTAAATAAAAACAAAACTACTCTAACAACTAAAAACAATTAACATAAAATATTTTTGATATGTTCTCAATATATACAAGGTTGCCGGCCAAAGAAGTCTCAGATTCTCACATAATATGCTAAACAAGTGCCAATAAGAATATGCAATTACAATCACATTAATGCATCTAACCCACAATTTTCTACCTCGGCCTGAATGATGAATGAAATATGGGAGATCATTGTCACCAAAGTAAGATATTTTATAGGGTCACTAACCACATGCTCTAAATCAATGATACTAAGATGAAATTTCTGTACAAGGGACACTCATATGCATATTTAAACAAAACTGTCAACCCGGCTACTCTTTAGGGATCAAATATGACTTTTATGGGTTGTAATGTATCGCGATAAACGCGGGCTAGGTTCACGGTTACAAATGAAGATAAGGACATCCGAAGTTAAGCAGTGAAACTAGAAAGTCTTCATCATACATCCTCACATTGAAATTATCACTCCGCTCCAAGCCAACCCATTGATTTAACCCCCAAACTTATAATTTTGTACACTTTCAAACTTGTACTCGATCACCTTTCTTTCTTTTTTATCGCTTTCCACTTCAACATTAGAGAGGGCAAGGCAATTTTTTTTCTTTTCTTTTCTTTTCATTCATTTTTTTTTTCTTTTCTTTTTTTTTCATTCTTTGCACAAATAAATCACGAAGAATGTGCATTCGATACTTTTTGCTCAAGCCCATCTTTTCATTACAATGCATAACCCTTTTCTTTCTTTTCATGCCCACTTTCCACTCAACCCTTGATTTTTCCAAATATCCCAATTCATTCCCTAGTTTCACTTTCTTGAAAAGGTGGAAAAATAGTGTATAAGTTAAAAGGGTAGGATAATGAGGGTACAAAAGAAGGCGAATGGTGGTCTAAAATAACCTCCCACTTTGTGAGAGATTCCATTCTTTTTCAAGCTCAAAAGGGGGTTCTAGCGGAAAATTTTTATATAAGTGACGAGAAAGTTAAAGGCTCACAAATAGGGTTCAAAGAAAATAACCACATATCACTTCCCGAATAGCCTAATTGATGTGTTATTGACAGTCATGCAAACATGTTCTAGGGACCCCGAGAATGTCAAAGTGATCCTATAAAGGTCTCCTAAATTGGTAACAATGATCAAGAAAAATGATAGAAGTGAATGGTGGTGCAATTGTGTTTTACATGTATTAATGCAATTCTAATTAACATATTCAAATTGGCACAAACTAGCAAAACTCAATCAAAAACTCTCTCAAATCATCACGGACGTTGGCCAACTTCCAAACATATAATGAGAAAAAAATTTTAAATTTTTCTATTTTTTTGGAGGGTGACACTATATACACTCCCCTATAAACCCACAAACTCGGAGAGATATCTACCCCCAAACTCAAAACATGTTATGTCCTCATAGCAAAGAGAACAAAAACATGCCTTGGGTTCAAAGGACGATATGACACAACAAAATAAATAAATAAAGCAAATAAAACGTACCTACTTGGGTTGCCTCCCAATTAGCGCATTTGGTTAAGGTCGTTAGCCCGACCGTTGCTCCCGTTTGGACTTCACCTTCCGTCCTTTGGCCCACTTCATGGTTTCGCGGGTCCTTATCTTCAATTCATGCCCCATAAATAATCCTTGAGCTTTGATATTATTTTGTGCCCAATGGAATTTTTGACGTTTCAGCTTCTTGGGCTTCTTCTCTTGGGGATCTTTGCCATTTTTATCCTCTTCACAAGAAACATGAGGTACAAGAAAGATGGCCAAATTTTCATTGAAACAGCTAGGAAGTGGAAAATCTTCATCCGTATCGTAGACCTCCTCACTATCCCTCTTTTCACCACCAATAAACAATCGTTCTAATTCATCACATGCCTCCTCATGCCAAGATTTCACTATCACTTCTTTCTCTACAACTTCCACCTTCTCAATACACCCACTTGAACTAACAAAAAGTGATTCATCCTTACAATCAACATTGGAGATTTTACAGACAAAATTCTCCTTTGCCTTGTCCAAAGATTGCTTTTGTTCTAGTGGTGGTAAATGAAAAGCCGAATCATAAACGCACTCTTCCCCATCATCATTCGTATACCAAACTAGGGTTGAAGGTGTTGTTGGGTTTTACGGATCCATGCGCAGCGGAATTAGGCATTAAAACATAAAACCCAAGAAGCCCTAGGATCCGTTCTATACAATTAATTTAAATTCCTATGAGATAGAATTAAAACAACCTTGAAACGCTTTCCGGTCTTGAGCTATCGAACGATTTTGATTATGTGATATCGAATCACAAACTTCGTTCTTCAACTTGCTTGAACTCTAGGCCTTGATCGATGAACGAGCGAAGACCCTCTTTCGGTATCCACACCTTTGAATGAATCCAAGAACAACTTCTTGATGATTGCTAGATCTAAACCTTGAAGAATATTGAGAGTATTTAATTATGAATTTTGCTTGAAAAATTTCGGCTGACCTTTTAGGTCTGACAGAACCCTTGTATTTATACTACAATAGTAGGAATACCTCTCCTAATCGTATTAGGAGAGACAGGCTGTCAAACCGCGTACTGGCCTATTATGTCGCGCGGTATATTAAGCCATTGGCTTAATATGTCGCGTGACATATATAGCCATTAACTGATACTCTCAATCAATCTTCCTCCGGTTTAACCAATTCATTCTAGTTGTGTGTGACCCAATAGGATTACATTATGTTGGCAATGAGTTCGATCATATCGAACCTCATAAGACATAAGCGGACTCTAGCAAGCCATTATGTCTACCCAAATAATGTAACGTAAGAGTTCACGTTTCCAACGGTGTACTTCCATTTCTCCCTTTGTCTCACGATGTTATATTGAACACAAGTCATGGTCATTGTCAACTTGTCTATGTTCAATGCTTTCTCGATTCCTTGAGTATAATGATAATTCCAATCATATTGGGGTACGGCCATACACTTTCATCATTATCACTCATCGAGGGGCCCAAGCAAAACATCTCTCTTTCGAGGGACAAATTCCATCTTGACTTATCATCCTTCCCATCATGAATCCGATCATGCCAAAGATAGCCTTTATGGATATCGTGTTAAGATATCGTTTGACTAAAATCAAATATGACTTTTCATCATATGTAAGGTCATGATAATCTCAGGTCTAGGGACTAAATAAAGTAACCTTATGAGATTTACTTATGACACTTGACCATGTCATAAATCTCATGCGGGTCATGTCCAAATACTTGTTCTCTAACAAGTACTCATAATTTCAATGTGCATCTCTATGCATATAATCATCACATGATTATCCATTGACAATTATACTAATTATTCTCTTAATAATTAGGGACGCAGATTATTATTAACAAATATACAAAACATATAATAATCAATTGATAAACATCTCATATAATAATAAATAATGTCAACACATAAGTCTATGAATCATAGGCCTAGTGGCATAACACCAACAGTCTTCCCACTTGCACTAGGCCCAATCTACCATGTATCGAATACCCATGGACCTAACATGACCATCATGTTTAGCTTGCGAGAGAGCCTTAGTTAGTGGGTCCGCCACGTTGTCATCAGCTGTCTACTCGCATATCTTAACGTCTTCCCTTTCACATATCTCACGGATAATGTGGAAACGTCGAAGTATGTGTTTGGATCTCTGGTGTGATCTTGGTTCCTTTGCTTGTGCAATGGCACCATTGTTATCACAATAAAGTTCAATAGGGTCTCGATGCTTGGAACGACTTCCAAATCACTAATGAACTTCTTGATCCAAACCGCTTCCTTAGCCGCATCGGATGCCGCTATGTACTCAGGCTTCGGTTGTAGAATCAGCGACGGTACTTTGCTTGGAACTTTTCCAACTCACAGTTCCTCCATTAAGCGTAAACAAAAATCCAGATTGCGATCTGAAATCATCTTTGTCGGTTTGGAAGCTAGCATCTGTGTAGCCTTTGACTACGAGATCTTCTTCCATTCCTCCAAAGACCAAGAATGCATCCTTAGTTCTTCGTAAGTACTTAAGGATATTCTTGACCGCTATCCAATGTGGTTCACCGGGATCCGATTGGTACCTACTCGTCATGCTTAGAGCACACGAGACATCGGGTCTAGTACATAACATAGCATACATGATAGACCCAATTGCCGAAGCATATGGAATACCATTCATTCTCTTTCGCTCATCGTTAGTCTTAGGACATTGATTCTTGCTAAGAGATATACCATGCAACATTGGCAAATTCCCTCTTTTAGAATTTTCCATTTGGAATCTTCTAAGGACTTTGTCAATGTAAGTACTTTGACTTAAACCAATCATCCTCTTGGATCTATCTCTATAGATCTTGATACCAAGGATATATGCGGCTTCGCCCATATCTTTCATTGAAAAACACTTTTCTAACCAAGACTTAACAGCCTCAGAGTGCAAGTAAACGTCATTTCCAATGAGTAAGATATCGTCGACATACAACACTAAAAAGAGTGCTACGCTCCCACTAATTTTCTTGTACACACAAGGTTCATCTTCGTTCTTGATAAAGCCAAACTCCTTGATTGCTTCATCAAAACGTAGATTCCAACTCCTAGAAGCTTCGCTTTAATCCATAAATGGATTTCGCAACTTACACACCTTGTTAGAATTTTCTGGATCGACAAAACCTTCGGGTTGTATCATGTATACATCCTCAAGTAACTTCCCATTAAGGAAAGCTGTTTTGACATCCATTTGCCATATCTCATAGTCATAATATGCGGCTATGGCAAGTAAAATTCTAATAGACTTAAGCATAGCTACAGGCGAAAAGGTTTCATCATAGTCTATGCCATGAATCTGCCTATATCCCTTAGCTACTAGCCTAGCCTTATAGGTGTGCACCTTCCCATCCATGTCGGTCTTCTTCTTGAAGACGCATTTGCACCCTATGGTTTTTACACCTTCGGGTGGATCAATCAAGTTCCAAACTTGATTATCAGCCATGGATTGTAATTCGGACTTCATGGCCTCTTGCCATTTTTCCGAATCAGGAGCGGATATCGCTTCTTGATAGCAAGTGGGTTCATCGTTTTCGATTAACTCCACTTCATCACTTTCCGTAACGAGAAATCCATATCTCTCGGGTTCGGATCGTGACCTACCACTTCGGCGAAGAACTTGTGCATCTTGAACCGGTTCCACAACGGTTTGTGAACTTGGTTCAGTTTCTACCATTGGTTCAATGTTGTTTTCGGGTTCTCGAATTTCTTCGAGATCTATTTTACTCCCACTGGTTCCTTTGCGAAGAAACTCCTTTTCTAAGAAAGTACCATTTCGAGCAACAAACACTTTGTTCTCGTTTCGGTTGTAGAAATAGTATCCTTTGGTTTCCTTAGGATATCCTACGAAAACACATTTATCAGATTTAGGTGCTAGCTTGTCGGAAGTTAACTTCTTGACATATGCATCGCAACCCCAAATCTTCATGAAAGACAAACTAGGTTTTCTTCCATGCCACATCTCATATGGGGTCTTTTGAACCGATTTGGTAGGAACTCGTTTATAGTGAAAGCGGCAGCTTTCTAGTGCATGTCCCCAAAAGGATAAAGGAAGCTCAACTTGACTCATCATAGAACGAACCATGTCCAACAAAGTTCTATTCCTCCTTTCGTACACACCATTCCATTGTGGTGTTCGGGTGGAGAGAGTTACGAAACGATTCCACAACTCTTAAGATATTTGTCAAATTCTTGGCTCAAATATTCACCACCTCGATCGGATCGAAGTACCTTAATAGTTTTGCCAAGTTGATTTTGCACCTCATTTTGAAATATTCGAAATATCTCAAACGATTCACTCTTATGTTTCATTAGATAAACATATCCAAATCTACTATAATCATCAGTGAATGTTATGAAGTACCGAAATCCTCCCCTAGCATCGCTACTCATAGGCCCACATACATCGGTATGTATGAGTCCTAATAAGTCGCCCGCCCTTTCACCGGTTTTGGTAAATGGGTCCTTGGTCATCTTGCCAAGTAAACAAGACTCGCATGTCTCATATGATTCATAATCATGTGAGTCCAAAAATCCATCTTTGTGGAGTTTAGAAATGCGTTTCTCATTTATATGGCCAAGACGACAATGCCATAAGTAAGTGTGGTTTACATCATTGGGTTTAGATCTCTTATTAATGTTATAGACATCATTATCTTGACTTTCAACATCAAGGATATAAAGGCCATTGAATGAAACAGCAGTACAATAATGCATATCACTCTTGTAAATAGAAAATTTCTTATCACGTATAAGAAAATTAAAACCTTCATCATCCAAAGTGAAATCGAAATAATATTCCTACTTAAAGCTGGAACGTAATAACAATTGTTCAAAACAAGTATTAGTCCACTAGGTAAAGTAACTTCATAAGTTCCTACGGCTAATGCAGCAACTCTTGCTCCATTCCCCACACGTAGGTCCACTTTGCCTTCCTTAAGCATCCTTCTGTTCTTTAGACCCTGCACATTTAGACAAATGTGAGTTCCACATCCGGTATCCAATACCCAAGAACTAGAAGTAGATAGGAATATATCTATAACAAAGATACCTGAAGTTGAAGCAACTCCTTTGCCCTTCTTTAGTGCTTCCTTGTATTTTTGCGCAGCTTTCTCCTCCAATGTCCAATCTCATTGCAATGGAAGCAGATCGCGTCCTCTTGGGACTTAGGCTTAGCCTCTTTAGGCTTGGAAGCCTCTTTGGGCTTGGCAACCTTTGCCTTAGGATTAGCAACCTTTGCTTTTCCTTTACCCTTGAACCCTTTCCCCTTGTTAACCATTAGCACTTGGTCGGTTTTCTTCTCGACAATATTGGTTTCCGCAGTAGTCAACATTTGAACTAACTCGGAAAGGTTTCTATTCATTCCACCCATGTTATAGTGCATTATGAAATGACTAAAACTTTTAGGTAATGAATTCAATATTATATCGGTAGCCAACTCTTGGCTAATTGGAAAATCGAGCCTTTCAAGATGCTCAATGTGGCCCTTTAACTTGAGAGCATGGGGACCAACAGCTTGTCCTTCACTCATCTTGCATGAGGTCAAGGCTGCAACTGTGTTGTACCTCTCTTGCCTAGCTTGAACTTGGAACATTTCCATCGGTCGATTGTTTAATTCGACTGTCCCCAAGTGCTCAAGATCCTTCTGAAGGTTCTTGCACATGGCGGAGAGCATAAGGCAACCAACATTTGTAGAGTCACGCTTGTGCTTCCGATATTGTTCCCTTATTGCCCTAGCAAAGCATTGGCAGCAGAGTTCTGTGTGGAATAGGTTCATCGAGAACGTATAGCTTTCTCCTCTTGTTTGAGAACAATTCTCAAACTACGGATCCAATCCATATAGTTTGTACCATTCTCTTCCAACTTTTCCTTCTCAAGGACGGATCGCAGTGAAAAGTGATTATTGTTTGATGCCATTTATTCTACAAAAAGATATACATAAAATATGAACACATATAAGTAAACATATTATATGAGAAGTATAATGCATTTAAATAAATGCTCCCACTAAATTATACACCTTCAAATGCAAATAAGCATAATATACATTTAATGGGCTAAGATCCAACTTTAATTCAATTTCAAGTTTGCTATGGCAAACCGCTCAAAATTAAATTAATTAGGTAGAAAACATCAATCATATCACATATATGACTCTTAGATCTTTTATGAGATCAATTCAAGACATCATATGTCTAGGCATATTTTAATCTCATCTTATGCCTTGGGTCCAAAACCATTTTGATAACCCAATTAAGTTCATTCATATTAAACTTATAGGAACCACCATTTCCTCATCTTGCTCGCATTCGAATAGAATCAAAGCACCTTGCTATGGCAAGCCTACCCAAAACTATCCGAATGGTCTCAAGTGTTTAATCATGAATTGGCATAAAGAACTTAAAAGTTAAATGAAGGTTCTTTAAAGGTAGATTATAAGCATATCAGAAAGATAGTCAAAATCATGCACCAGGTAAGTTCCCAGGAAGATAGGTGAGCCACAAGGACTTCTTAAGTACCAACTCTTCCTTAGACAGAACTCTTCCTAGACATGCATAATTAGAAATCAACTCTGATTAGGCAACATAATTCCTACCTTTTATAAACAATCAGTTTCCTTTTAAATTTCGCGTATTTATGACTTGTTTCCATAAACAATCATAAGATCCAAAATTTACAATGTCTAAATCTAAACATATTAGGAAACTAAATATCATGTTTCAACTAAACATCTAATTAAAAATTCTTAGCATGTAAGAACAATTAAAACATGCATCGCAATAATTATTAAAATCACATTTTAATCAATTAATCATGCATATCAATGAATCAATCTAGCATGGCATTATAAACTCAATTTTATAACATCCAGATTTTCATATGAACATATCGATTGTAAACACAATCACGTAACAGCGTAAAAATTGAACAAACTGATTCTGCCCAGTTTTGGCTTATTATGTCGCGTGACAACATCAGCCAGAGGCTTGATATGTCGCGCGACCAAACAGGCCAGATAACCTGAATTCCTCATGGCTCATCATGTCGCGCGACTAAAGTAGCCAAGTAACAGGAATTCCAGATTCGAACCAATACAGATTACAACCAATTAAATCATATAAAACAGCCTTTTACAGATTTAATTCAGCATAATTCGAAAACGATTTTCACATTGTTTCACATAAACAATTAAAAAATTCTATCGCATACAAAACATGCATTAAGCATATAAACAATTTATATCTTAAATCTAGCATGTTAATTCAAACTTAATCATACGAACGGGGCTCTGATACCACTGTTGGGTTTTACGGGTCCATGCGCAGCGGAATTAGGCATTAAAACATAAAACCCAAGAAGCCCTAGGATCCGTTCTATACAATTAATTTAAATTCCTATGAGATAGAATTAAACCAACCTTGAAACGCTTTCCGGTCTTGAGCTATCGAACGATTTTGATTATGTGATATCGAATCACAAATTTCGTTCTTCAACTTGCTTGAACTCTAGGCCTTGATCGATGAACGAGCGAAGACCCTCTTTCGGTATCCACACCTTTGAATGAATCCAAGAACAACTTCTTGATGATTGCTAGATCTAAACCTTGAAGAATATTGAGAGTATTTAATTATGAATTTTGCTTGAAAAATTTCGGGTGACCTTTTAGATTACGCGGATGTAACCCTTGTATTTATACTACAATAGTAGGAATACCTCTCCTAATCGTATTAGGAGAGACAGTGTCAAAATCACAGATCGGCCTATTATGTCGCGCGGTATATTAAGCCATTGGCTTAATATGTCGTGAGACATATATAGCCAGATACTGATACTCTCAATCAATCTTCCTCCGGTTTAACCAATTCATTCTAGTTGTGTGTGACCCAATAGGATTACATTATGTTGGCAATGAGTTCGATCATATCGAACCTCATAAGACATAAGCGGACTCTAGCAAGCCATTATGTCTACCCAAATAATGTAACGTAAGAGTTCACGTTTCCAACGGTGTACTTCCATTTCTCCCTTTGTCTCACGATGTTATATTGAACACAAGTCATGGTCATTGTCAACTTGTCTATGTTCAATGCTTTCTCGATTCCTTGAGTATAATGATAATTCCAATCATATTGGGGTACGGCCATACACTTTCATCATTATCACTCATCGAGGGGCCAAGCAAAACATCTCTCTTTCGAGGGACAAATTCCATCTTGACTTATCATCCTTCCCATCATGAATCCGATCATGCCAAAGATAGCCTTTATGGATATCGTGTTAAGATATCGTTTGACTAAAATCAAACATGACTTTTCATCATATGTAAGGTCATGATAATCTCAGGTCTAGGGACTAAATGAAGTAACCTTATGAGATTTACTTATGACACTTGACCATGTCATAAATCTCATGCGGGTCATGTCCAGTCACTTGTTCTCTAACAAGTACTCATAATTTCAATGTGCATCTCTATGCATATAATCATCACATGATTATCCATTGACAATTATACTAATTATTCTCTTAATAATTAGGGACGCAGATTATTATTAACAAATATACAAAACATATAATAATCAATTGATAAACATCTCATATAATAATAAATAATGTCAACACATAAGTCTATGAATCATAGGCCTAGGGCATAACACCAACAGGTGTCTCTTCAGAATAACAGCTAACAGCAGGAGTATGTACCAGATCGGTGTGAGAAGAAGAATGTACCTCATAGCTTATGGAACTCTCATCTCGAAGCATGGTGATTGACTCAACATGATCAGACTGAATTAGACTTGAATATGATTCTGGCTTCCTCAATGCCTTCAATATTGTGTCAATGTGTCCATCTATCTTACTCAAAACTGCTTCGGTCTGTTTCTCTTGTTCCATTCTCTGCTCTTTCATCTCTTCCAATTGTTCCTCCCAATATTGCTTTTTAGGTGGCTAAGGTGATGGGTCATAGTACATTGTCTCTCGCTCATTCCATGTCATGTTTGAATAATTTTTCCACCCCTGATTATACGAGTTGGGAGGAATACCATATGGAGGTTGCCATGACTGGAAAGAATTTCTTTCTTGTACCTGTGGATAATATTCAGAAAAATATGTCCTAGAGGGACAAGCATTAGTAGCATGAGAATAAGACCCACTATTTTGACCCGACTCATACATGTTATAATTATTCATTCTATGCATTTTTGAGTCCCAAAAAACAATAACAATAAAAATAATAAAAGAAAATTATGTACACTAATGTGATTGTAATTGCATTAATGTGATTGTAATTGCATATTCTTATTGGCACTTGTTTAGCATATTATGTGAGAATCTGAGACTTCTTTGGCCGGCAACCTTGTATATATTGAGAACATATCAAAAATATTTTATGTTAATTGTTTTTAGTTGTTAGAGTAGTTTTGTTTTTATTTAGTTTTGTTTTACTCGAGGACGAGCAAAAGATAAGTTTGGGGGTATTTGATGGATATGGTTTTACCCATCCAAAAGATATGTTCCTAAGCTTATTTTCTGTTCGAAACCTTGAGAATTTAATATATTTTGTTAGTATTTTGATAGTTCAGGGACTGAAGTGCAACAATGCTGAAAACGGAGGATTTGTACCCACTTTGGAAGTTCAAGGGCAAAGTTGTAATTTATTGGAAATTCAGGGACCAAACTGGAAATATGGAAATTTGGGAGGAAATTTGATGTATAAAAATTCGTGGGTTAAAGTTAAAAATAAAATCTCAAAGAGCGAAGCACGAAAGAAATCATTATAGTGGTCAAAGTGCGACGGCAAAATGGCGAGACGAAACGAATATACAAAGGTTACTAAAATAAAGCAAGGCATTCCTACGCCAAGCTATGGCCGGCTGCTGCAAGAGGATTGGGGCCAGCTTCTAGGCCAAGGCACAAGGAAAATGGGGCCAAAGTCATTTGCTGGCTGGCCAAGTGGAACAAAAGTTGGGCCAAGAAAAAGAAAAGAAAAGAAAATGCATTAAACAAAGGAATTAATCAGAACGACTTGGGACATCCGGAACGACTCGTTCTCACGAGTTGGAATTGAGCCTGGCGATTTGTTAATGAAGTGGGCCTTGAATTGGGCCTTATGGCTGTATCCGTATCAGGTTTGTGTTCAACCTAGGTACTGATTATTATAAAGAGGAGGATTTATTATTATTGAGGGGGAGATATACGGCGGCTACTGTAGCTAATTGGGATTCATGCCGTGGCATTAGTAAATAGAGAACAACATAATTACTTTCTCCGTCCCCGTTTCGATTCAGGTTTTATGTTTTATTTTATTTTTTGTAATTTTTATTATGGGTAGCTAAATTCCTTTTCGCGGATTGGATGTAACAATTGTCGAATTCTTATGCTAATGATGTTTTAATTCTTCCACACTTTTCTTGTTCTTGTTCAATGAAATTTGCTTAATTTATTTTTAGACTTCAACATTATTGATTGATATTGTTGGTCTTTAAATTACTAGGGTTTAAATTACTACACTTGCGTGGGTAGTTTTTACATTGGCCTAGATTTCATTGAATAGATCCAATTGAAGACCTTGCGGAAATCAAAAGGGTCTAAAATCAATTGTTCTTTGGTTCTTAATGAATTGCGTTTTTGTTAATTTGATCTTGCGTGATAATTGATAATTACTCAATAATAGAGTTGCAACCCGGCCATCTAACCGTCCCAACTCTTATTAAAGTGAACGATTTCTTGAACAAGATTAGTAATTGTTTTTATAAATTAGCATAGGAAGGAGATAATTGTGAAACCCAATCCGTGAATCCTTGTCATTCTTGATTTCAATATCTGTTTTATTTTAATTAGTTAATTTATTTGCTTTTCAATTTAGTTTATTTTAATCAATCAAAATCAAACCCCCCCTCTTGGTTACTTTACACTAATTAAATCAACTTGTTAATTCACTCAAGTCTCTGTGGTTCGACCCTTACTTTTGTACGTTGCTACTTCGGTAACTTGTACACTTGCAAGGTATTTTTATTACACAGTGGAATTTTATCCATCATGTTTTTGGCGCCGTTGCCGGGGACTTGTTGTGATTTTTAACAAGTTTATTTAATCGGTGCATGTTTGGTCGCCGATCATTGGATCCTAATTTGGTTCCTTTGAACGACGATATAGACCAAGTTGAGAGAGGCATTCCCTCTACTCAAGTGAGCGAGACCGGAGCTCTGAAACTTCTGTCACCGAGACAGAAGTAACTTTGAGTGAATTAGAAACTTCTTCCACCGAGGGAGAAGAATTTGCATTTGATATGGATTTACAAGCACCTACTATGGATGCCTTCTCTAGGCCTCGAGTTGACACGTCTGTGTCATGCATTGTGTTGACTGATGCAACAAAGAGTTACGAGGTAAAAGGCCATTTGTTTAACATGATCCCTCAATTTCACGGCCTACCCTCGGAGGACTCTTTGAATTTCTTGAGGGAGTATATGATGATTGTGTCGAGTTTTCCATTGAGAGACGGTGTGACTGATGAGCACTTAAGATTGAAATGTTTTCCCTTTGCTTTGAGGGATAATGCTAAGAAGTGGCTCATGCTGCTCCCACCTAGGAGCATTAGTACTTGGGATGAATTACATGATATATTTTTGAGAAAATACTTCCCACATGCTACGTTAGCCACTTTTAGACAGAAAATTATAGGGTTCACACAGGACTCTTATGAGGCATTCCATGAAGCATGGGATAGATTTAAAATGCTTTTGGTGCAATGTCCCCACCATAATTTTCCTTTGCCTTTATTGCATCAATTTCACGGCCTACCCTCGGAGGACTCTTTGAATTTCTTGAGGGAGTATATGATGATTGTGTCGAGGTTTCCATTGAGAGCGGTATAGATGATGAGCACTTAAGATTGAAATGTTTTCCCTTTCCTTTGAGGGATAATGCTAAGAAGTGGCTCATGCTGCTCCCACCTAGAGCATTAATACTTGGGATGAATTACATGGATATATTTTTGAGAAAATACTTCCCACATGCTAATGCGTTAGCCACTTTTAGGGCAGAAAATTATGGGGTTCCTACATAGTGACTCTTATGAGGCATTCCATGAAGCATGGGATAGATTTAAAATGCTTTTGGTGCAATGTCCCCACCATAATTTTCCTTTGCCTTTATTGCATCAAACTTTCTATGGGAGTTGACACAAGCCTCGATTTATGCTATGGTGGATAACGCAGCCGGAGGCTCTTTAGGAGTCAAAACTGCGGATGAGACCCAAAATCTTTTTGAGAGATTAGCATCTAATTCGCAACAAAAGGGGTCAAGGGGTAAAACAAATAATGTGAATGGAATAGGAATGAACGATGAGCTTTCAAAACAAATTGCACTTCTTAATCAAAAATTTGATAAGTTGGCCATGAGTAGTACTTCCAATTCTGCATCCAATGTGTCATCTGTTGGTAATGTAATGCATGATAATTGTGTAACTTGTGGTTCTAACACTCACTCTTATGAAGTTTGCCCCACCACTAGTCCCCATTTATATAATCATGAGCAGTACAATGCAAGCATATATGCAGAGTTTCCCGCAGAACAACCCATTTTCACAGACATACAATTCGGGGTGGGGAAAGCACCCTAATTTTTCTTGGGGAGGAAATCAACAGCCGAATAAACCTCTCCATCCCCAACCACCACCGCAGGGGCCCTTTGAGAGGAACAGAGAGCCTTGGGAAGAGCCCATGATGCAGTTAAAGATGGAGCAACAACAGTACAAGATGGAACAACAACAAGCCTTCAGAAATCATGAGGCTGCCATGCAGAAGTTACAAACCCAAATTGGACAGTTGGTGGAAGCGGTACAAAGCCAAAGACAAGAAAATTTTCAAAATCCACCAGAGCAAGCCAAGTCTATCGTGACTATTTGGGATGAAAGCGATGAGATTGAGGAGGTATTTCTTTCTTCTCTTGATGATTTTGAATGTGATAATATTGATAATGTTAGTGAGGAAGAGGATGAGATTGGGGAGGTTCAAGATGTATTTTCTGCATTAAATTTAGAAGCCCCTCCCCCCAATGTTGTGAAAACCACACCCCAGAGGGGTGTGGAGTTTGAAAAGACTAAACATGTTCAAAAAGACCCCGGGTGTTTCACTATCCCAATTTCTTTAGGGGGTCAAAATTTTAAAGGTTTGTTGGATCTTGGGGCAAGTGTCAATGTGATGCCCTTTCATGTTTTTAGAAGTTTGGGGGCATGTGAGTTGAAACCACCCATGAGAGACTTGCAATTGGCGGATCTCTCAATCAAAAGACCTTTAGGGGTTCTTGAAGGGGTGTTGGTTAAAATTGATAAAATTATTATCCCCATTGATTTTTATGTGATGTGTATGGAGGGATCAAGTGAGGAACAACTGAAAACTCCCATATTACTTGGGAGACCTTTTCTGTGTGACACCAATTCAGTGATAGATGTGCCACATGGTAATATTGCATTGACTGTGATGGGGGAGGAGATTAGGTTCTCCATGTTTGAAAATTGTAAAGAACCTCCACCTAAGAAGGAATTTGTAGGTTACATTATGGATTTTGCGATTAAGAATTATTGTGTGGATGACGGTGAGAAAATTAGGGATAATATGGACGCTTGTCACATGGCTAGCAACATTAAGGCCGATCAACACTCGAGGAGTGACGGACCATATCACCCCCTAAATCACTCTCAAAAGGAGTTGAGGTCATCACACAACCTTCTTGTCCCCTTAAAATCACAGGTGCCTAGAGAGGAGAGTTATTTGCTTGATTTATCTGAGACTATTTTTGCTAATATTTTTGTTCAAGATAACCTCCTTGATCTTGTTGAGGAAGATGTTCCGCAGGTGAAGGAACAAACTAAGTTTGGGGGCAAGAGCCCCAACAAAAAGAAAAGAAAAGAAAAAGGGTGAAGCATAAAGCACCCAAAGTTTCGTGGGCTCCACCTGAATTAATTAAGAAAGGGACCTACGCATGGAAGGAAGTGGACGTTTGTGCCCGAGAAAATCAAAGGTGGTCAAAGGGCCGAAAAGCAAAGGCCAAATCCATTGAGGCCAATCTCAACCCCAAGTAAGTGGGGCAACGGCGCCAAAAACTTGATGGATAAAATTCCACTGTGTAATAAAAATACCTTGCAAGTGTACAAGTTACCGAAGTAGCAAAGTACAAAACTAAGGATCGAACCACAGAGACTTGAGTGAATTAACAAGTTGATTTAATTAGTGTAAAGTAACCAAGAGGGGGGGTTTGATTTTGATTGATTAAAATAAACTAAATTGAAAAGCAAATAAATTAACTAATTAAAATAAAACAGATATTGAAATCAAGAATGACAAGGATTCACGGATTGGGTTTCACAATTATCTCCTTCCTATGCTAATTTATAAAAACAATTACTAATCTTGTTCAAGAAATCGTTCACTTTAATAAGAGTTGGGACGGTTAGATGGCCGGGTTGCAACTCTATTATTGAGTAATTATCAATTATCACGCAAGATCAAATTAACAAAAACGCAATTCATTAAGAACCAAAGAACAATTGATTTTAGACCCTTTTGATTTCCGCAAGGTCTTCAATTGGATCTATTCAATGAAATCTAGGCCAATGTAAAAACTACCCACGCAAGTGTAGTAATTTAAACCCTAGTAATTTAAAGACCAACAATATCAATCAATAATGTTGAAGTCTAAAAATAAATTAAGCAAATTTCATTGAACAAGAACAAGAAAAGTGTGAAAGAATTAAAACATCATTAGCATAAGAATTCGACAATTGTTACATCCAATCCGCGAAAAGGAATTTAGCTACTCATAATAAAAATTACAAAAAATAAAATAAAACATAAAACCTGAATCGAAACGGGGACGGAGAAAGTAATTATGTTGTTCTCTATTTACTAATGCCACGGCATGAATCCCAATTAGCTACAGTAGCCGCCGTATATCTCCCCCTCAATAATAATAAATCCTCCTCTTTATAATAATCAGTACCTAGGTTGAACACAAACCTGATACGGATACAGCCATAAGGCTCAATTCAAGGCCCACTTCATTAACAAATCGCCTGGCTCAATTCCAACTCGTGAGAACGAGTCGTTCCGGATGTCCCAAGTCGTTCTGATTAATTCCTTTGTTTAATGCATTTTCTTTTCTTTTTTTTTCTTGGCCCAACTTTTGTTCCACTTGGCCAGCCAGCAAATGACTTTGGCCCCATTTTCCTTGTGCCTTGGCCTAGAAGCTGGCCCCAATCCTCTTGCAGCAGCCGGCCATAGCTTGGCCTAGGAATGCCTTGCTTTATTTTAGTAACCTTTGTATATTCGTTTCGTCTCGCCATTTTGCCGTCGCACTTTGACCACTATAATGATTTCTTTTGCGCTTCGCTCTTTGAGATTTTATTTTTAACTTTAACCCACGAATTTTTATACATCAAATTTCCTCCCAAATTTCCATATTTCCAGTTTGGTCCCTGAATTTCCAATAAATTACAACTTTGCCCTTGAACTTCCAAAGTGGGTACAAATCCTCCGTTTTCAGCATTGTTGCACTTTAGTCCCTGAACTATCAAAATACTAACAAAATATATTAAATTCTCAAGGTTTCGAACAGAAAATAAGCTTAGGAATATATCTTTTGGATGGGTAAAACCACATCCATCAGTCCATCCAGACAAAGTTGTGAACCTGCTTTTTGAAGTTCATCAAGGGGAGTGTGGGGGCCATCCGGGAGCCCGTACACTGGCTGACAAGCTAATCACCATGGGATACTATTGGCCTCACCTACGCAAGGATGCAAGACAGTTCGTGAAAAAGTGTGACACCTGCCAGAGATTTGCCGACCTTTCGAAACTCCATACGACCGAGCAAACCCCAGTCATGGCGGCCTGGCCATTTGACATGTGGGGCGTCGACTTAATTGGGCCTTTTCCCCAGGCCAAAGGTGGAGTAAAGTACGTGATTGTGGCGGTGGATTATTTCTCTAAGTGGGTTGAGGCCAAGGCATTAAACAAGATCACAGAGAAAAATGCCTTAAGTTTCATACATGATTCAATACGGTGTCGTTTTGGGATCCTTGAGGTGATCGTCTATGATAATGGCCTCCAATTTTCAAAGAAGTTTGAGCAGGAACTGAACAGAATGGGCGTCAAACACTCAAAGTCGTCTGTTGCATACCCACAAGGCAATGGACAAGCCGAAGCAGCGAATAAGCTTGTGTTATCTGCCCTATGCAAAAACCTTGAAGGTCGTGATGGAAGGTGGTTGAACGAACTCCCGTCGGCTCTTTAGGCAGTTCGCACAACTACCCGGGGGCCTACGGGTGAAACCCCTTTTGCTCTGGCCTATGGTTCTGAGGCCATGGATCCCTCCGAGCTTAAACTTCCTACTGATCGTGTGGCCTTCTACGACGTTGAGAAAAACATTCACAACAGACAGGTCGACCTCGACCTTTTTGACGAGCGACGACTGGATGCCCAGTTAAGGATGGTCAACTATATACAACGAACTAAGGTGTACCATGACAAGAAGGTCAAGAAAAGAGTTTTCAATGTTGGAGACTATGTTCTGAGGAAGATCGAAGCAACGGGCCTCAAGGCTCGTCAGAACAAACTCTCCCCCAATTGGGAAGGACCGTATGTCGTCACCAATGTTGTCAGAGAAGGAACGTACCGACTTGCCAAGCCCAATGGTGAAAAGCTCAAACACCCTTGGTACGCCAACCACCTCACCAAATATTACTTCTGAGCTCGTCGTTAGACATCAGCGCCCTCAGGGCACCCCGTTTTGTGGTTCTTATGTATCTTTTTCAAAAGTGAAGTTTTTAGAGTTTGTAAGGGATAAACTGTAAATCCCAGAAATTCAAGTTGTAAGAAGTTGAACCAATTATCAATGAAAGCTCGTCGTTCAGGTTTCTTTGCAAATTCTAAAGCATTTTTAATCAAGTATAAAGATCGGTTGAAGCCAGACTTCGACCGTCACGATCACTTTGATCAAGTATAAAGATCAGTCGAAGCCAGACTTTGACATCTACACACACTTTAGCCAAGTATAAAGGTTAGACGAAGCCAGACCTCGTCGATCGCTATAACGGAATAGACGACTTGTCCAAATGATCTTGCCTCCGAGCAATGATCTATGGGCCTTTGTACTATACCTACGAGCAATTTGGAAAGTTAAAAAGCACAAGTATGAACAAGGGTCGGTCCTGTTAGAGACGACCTATGTTCTGGTCATCATAAGCAATGACCACACACTTGTTTTCAAACTTTCCCATTCACTAAGTTATCACATGCTATATACGTTAACATACAGATTAACGAGCAGAAAACATCAAACATTAATTAAACAAAACATTGTACGACCCCCTCTAAACAACGAGGAAAAGGTCAAATTACACCACAAATCAATTGTTTGAAATATTGTTTGGAATCTTAGAGCCAAATAAAACATTGTTTACAAACTATAAAGTCGGCATTGATTGGAGTCTCGTCAGGATCAGGACCATCTTCAATAAAGTGGGCATAGTAAGCGTCAAAGTTCTTGGGATCTATGGTCGGGACATGCCACTTCTCCTTCCCATCTTTCTCATCATCCTCCTTGATAATAGTTAGATCGTTATCATCGAAAGGGACGAGATGATGGGCTGAACGAGTGTCCAGATCATATGAATCCTCGGCGCAAAGATCCGCAAACTTCCTCACAGAGATCAAGTCCTTGGTCTCTTGGTCCACCAGAGCCCATCTTGCTAAATGTTTGGCTCCGACCTTGAAGAAGCCTTTCGCCTTTTCAGTTATCATCAGAAGACACTCGTTGCTTTGCTTGTACTCCTGGACGGCCTCCTTCTTGGATTGATCCAGGGCAGCCTCGTGGTCAGCCTTCATCTTCTCAATCTGTTCACGAGTAGCGTCGTGATCAGACTTCATCTTAATAAGTTTGGCAGTTGCGACGCAAAGGCCGTTGGTTAGAGTCGTCAATTCACCTTCTGCTTTCTCCTTATCTGACAACAGCTTGGCTTTATCATTCTCTAAAAGGTCGACATGGATAAGAGCCTCGTCCTTCTGCCTCATCAAGGACTCATCGGCCGTCGTTAACTCTCCAACATTCTTTTTGGCTTCATTGAGCTTCTGCTCCGCCGTCTCTTTGGCTCCGACTGACTGGATGAGTTGATCGCTAGCCCGGCGCTCCACTTCGAGACTGTCCCTATAATCCGAGGCCATAGCCTCCATCATCGACGACAGCTATAACAACAAGATTATTAGTACAAGTACAAGATGATAGAGAAACTTGTGAAAATATAAAGACGAATTACCTCAGTCTGGATCAGCCCAAGACGGGCATGATAAGTCTCAGGAAAAAGCTTAGCTGTCTTCAACCCGTGGACAAGCTCAACATCCCTGGATCGTCGGGTTATGGTCGTACCCAGAATGAGTGTCAGGTCATTCCTTTTCAAATAAGGGACCCCAGTCATTGGAGGAACCTGGGCATACTGAGTTGCCAGCTCTATGACCTTCTCCCTCGTCATAGCCTTCAAGTACGAGCCTGGGGTTGGGGTCTGTGGCGTTGAAGGGTCGGAGGTACTGGGAAGGTCGAAGGTTGCCTTTTTAGTTCTTTCTCTCTCCTCCCCAGAGTCCAGAGGTCACCCTTTCCTTTTCCTTGAGGCAGAGCCTCCGTCGCCAAGCAACTCCGCGTTTGTGTCAAAGCTCCCAACTGTATCAAGATCCACTACCAGAAAAACAGGTTTTAGCGACGGAAATTTCCGTCGCTAAATCCAAATTTCCGTCGCTAAAATTAAACAGCGACGGAATTTTTCCGTCGCTGGTCCGTCGCTACCAGCCCGTCGCGGTGCTCAGACGGCTCAATTTCCGTCGGTATATTTTGATTTTACCGACGGAATTAATTCCGTCGATGCATCGACATCAAAGAACGGAAATTTCCGACGCCGAAATTAATTTAATTTAATTAATTTTTATTTCAAATGACGGAAATTTCCGTCATTTGAAAAAATTAATTAAATTAAATTAATTTCGCGACGGAATATTCCGTCGCTTGGAATAAAAATTAAATTAAATAAAATTAATTCAGCGACGGAAATTTCCGTCATTGATTTAATTTATTTTAATTTAATTTTTATTTCAATGACGGAATATTCCGTCGGCGATTTAATTTATTTTAATTTAATTTTTATTTCAAATGACGGAATATTCCGCCGCCGATTTAATTTATTTTAATTTAATTTTTATTTCGGCGACGGAATATTCGGCATTGATTTAATTTATTTTAATTTAATTTTTATTTCACCGACGGAATATTAAGTCGCTAATAATTCAATAAATAAAAAAAAAAAAAACAAAAATGTCAAAATTAAATCCTTTTTTTTTCAATATTGAATAATTTTTTATAATGATAAAAATGAAAAACATCAATTATAATATTTTAAAAAAACTAATAAATTAAAAAAATACATCTATAGAAAAATATCAAAATACATCAATTACAAATATCAAGATACACAGTCCACCACCAATGTCCACCGTCGCGTCCACCACCATCGTCCATGACCATCGTCCACAACCACCAGTCCACCGCCACCGCTACTGACTCCACCAGTAAAGTCTGAATCTGTAAAGATCGGAACCCCAATTGGGTTTCCAAAACAAAATCAAAACTTGAACCCCAAATTTGGGTTTCCAAATTTTCGAACCAAATCAAGCTTAAATCTACAGAAAAATTAAACCCAGGATCTGAACATAGTTTGATTTTCACACCCAGATCAAGATTTGAACAAACTCATCCTCACATAAACACAAAAGCACACACAAATGCACCAGCACACCAAATCTGCAAAGGACCAGGCCCGAATCTGCACAAAAGCTCAAGACTAAACCTAGATCTAGAACGTAGTTGCTAGATCTGAACTCAAAGCACACATATTCGAAACACGCACACCTGAATGCACCAAAACACACACATGAGCACGAGATACGGAAAAAGAGATAAAGGGAGAGAGAGAGAGAAGCGAAGCGAGAGAGACAACCGGAAGTTGAAGAGCCGTGGGAGGTCGAAGATGGTGGATGTATGGCGGCTTGAAAAGCTAACGGTTGCGTGAGGGTTTGAGAAGTGGGGAAAATATTGAAATCAGATGAAATACGAGAGAGAGAGAGGCGGTGGTGGCGAAGATTGGCGGTAGTGGCGGTGGGTGGGCGGTGGTGGTGGCGGATGGTCATGGTGGTAGAGGTTGGTGGTTGTTTTTAGGGGTGGCCGGATTAGGTACGTGGAGAGAGAAAGAGAGTGTGAGAGAGAGAAAGTGTGGCTGTGTGTGAGTGTGTGTATTTGTGTGTGTGTGTTGAGTAATAAATGGGAAGACAAAGAGAATTTAAGAATGTGAAATGGTTTGTGAAATGGTTTTGTTTTTGATGAATTTAGACCATTGGATGTTTAAGGTTAATGGTTCAGATTGATTAGGGGATCAATCCACGTGAAAAGTTGTAAGCCAATTAAAAAAGAGGGTATCATGCTTTTGCAAAGCAGTTTGGACCATTGGATGTTTAAGATTAATGGGCCAGATGATTAGGGGATCAATCCATGTGAAAATTTGTAAGCCAATTAAAAAAAAGGGTGTCATGCTTTTGCAAAATGGATTTGGACCATTGGATTTTATTGTTTTTGATATATTTAATGGCTAAGATTTTCCTTGTTTAATGACCATAATAATAGTAATATCAAAAATAATTTAAAATATAAAATAATATTATATAATAATAATAATTAAATAATAATATACCATAATAATAATATACTCCCTCCGTCCACATAGTTACTTCACAGTTACTGTTTGCGCGGAGATTAAGGAAAAAAAAGGGACGGACTACCCTATATTTATTTTTTAATTTTTTTAAAATTTTTATTGACTAGAAAATAATATTTTAGCCATTGTTAATTGGAAGTTTTTTTAGAAAAAGTTATAGAAAAAAAGATAGAAAAAAAAAACTAAACAAATGAAAGTATACAGAAGAAAAGTCAAAAGAGACGGACTACCCTATATTTATTTTTTAATTTTTTTTAAATTTTTTATTGACTAGAAAATAATATTTTAGCCTTTTTAATTAATGATTTTTAGAGGTGGCCATAAGGTCATAACCGCCGGTTAACGGTTATAACAGGCGGTTAAAAATTTCGTTTATTCCTAACCGTAACCTAACTTAGTTAACCATGTACTAAGCATTACGGTTATACGGTTCACGGTTATACACGGTTACACGGTTAAAAATGTGCCCTTTTTTTCCGGTTTGGTCCTTTTATAACGGAATAGTTAAGCTGTTTTGGTTAACTTTTGTCTTTGTATACCCTTTTTTTTTTTTTTTTTGAATAAAGAATACTATTTGATATGTTACTTATTAATGATTTTTTTGGAAAAAGTTATAAAAAAAGTTAAGAATTTTTAAATAAATGAAATTTTAACGGAAAATGTGTTTAACGATTTTTTTAACGGTTTTTTTTTATTTTATTTTTTTGGTTAAGCAAAGCTATTTGAGAAATAATTATTTTAAAAAACAGTTTTTAACATTTTTTTTGAAGAAAATATATGCCATTATTTAGGGGTTTTAGGGTTTTATGTGTCCCGATCTTGTGAAAATGGTATACAGCTACCTCGTTTATTTTTTTTTTTAATTTTTTCTACATTCAAAATGACATTTAAAGTGTTTTTCATCTTTATGACTTTCCTCAAAATCCAAATGGAAATTGAGTTACAAATATGTGCCATTATTTAGGGTTTTTAGGGTTTTATGTGTCCCGATCTTGTGAAAATGGTATACGGCTACCTCGTTTATTTTTTTAATTTTTTCTACATTATAAATGACATTTAAAGTGTTTTTCATCTTTATGACTTTCCTCAAAATCCAAATGGAAATTGAGTTACAAATATGTGTCATTATTTAGGGTTTTAAGGAATGTGTCCCGATCTTGTGAAAATGGTATACGGCTACCTCGTTCATTTTTTTTTAATTTTTTTCTACACTCTAAATGACATTTAAAGTGTTTTTCATCTTTATGACTTTCCTCAAAATCCAAATGGAAATTGAGTTACAAATATGTGCCATTATTTAGGGTTTTAAGGAATGTGTCCCGATCTTGTGAAAATGGTATACGGCTACCTCGTTTATATTTTTTTAATTTTTTTCTACATTCTAAATGACATTTAAAGTGTTTTTCATCTTTATGACTTTCCTCAAAATCCAAATGGAAATTGAGTTACAAATATGCGCCATTATTTAGGGTTTTTAGGGTTTTATGTGTCCCGATCTTGTGAAAATGGTATACGGCTACCTCGTTTATTTTTTTTAAATTTTTTTCTACATTATAAATGACATTTAAAGTGTTTTTCATCTTTATGACTTTCCTCAAAATCCAAATGAAAATTGAGTTACAAATATGTGCCATTATTTAGGGTTTTAAGGAATGTGTCCCGATCTTGTGAAAATGGTATACGACTAACTCGTTTATTTTTTAATTTTTTAAAAATTTTTTATTGACTAGAAAATAATATTTTAGCCTTTGTTAATTAGTGGTTTTTTTTAGAAAAAGTTATATAAAAAAAGATAGAAAAAAACTAAACAAATGAAGGTATATAGAAGAAAAGTCAAAAGAGGGACGGACTACCCTATATTTATTTTTTAATTTTTTTTAAATTTTTTATTAACTAGAAAATAATATTTTAGCCTTTGTTAATTAGTGGTTTTTTTTAGAAAAAGTTATATAAAAAAAGATAGAAAAAAACTAAACAAATGAAGGTATATAGAAGAAAAGTCAAAAGAGGGACGGACTACCCTATATTTATTTTTTAATTTTTTTTTTAAATTTTTTATTAACTAGAAAATAATATTTTAGCCTTTGTTAATTAGTGGTTTTTTAGAAAAAGTTATATAAAAAGATAGAAAAAAACTAAACAAATGAAGGCATATAGAAGAAAAGTCAAAAGAGGGACGGACTACCCTATATTTATTTTTTAATTTTTTTTAAATTTTTTATTGACTAGAAAATAATATTTTAGCCTTTGTTAATTAGTGGTTTTTTTTAGAAAAAGTTATATAAAAAAAATAGAAAAAAACTAAACAAATGAAGGTATATAGAAGAAAAGTCAAAAGAGGGACGGACTACCCTATATTTATTTTTTAATTTTTTTAAATTTTTTATTAACTAGAAAATAATATTTTAGCCTTTGTTAATTAGTGTTTTTTTAGAAAAAGTTATATAAAAAAAGATAGAAAAAAACTAAACAAATGAAGGCATATAGAAGAAAAGTCAAAAGAGGGACGGACTACCCTATATTTATTTTTTAATTTTTTTTAAATTTTTTATTGACTAGAAAATAATATTTTAGCCTTTGTTAATTAATGGTTTTTTAGAACAAGTTATATAAAAAAAGATAGAAAAAAACTAAACAAATGAAGGCATATAGAAGAAAAGTCAAAAGAGGGACGGACTACCCTATATTTATTTTTAATTTTTTTTTTTTTAAATTTTTTATTAACTAGAAAATAATATTTTAGCCTTTGTTAATTAGTGGTTTTTTTAAGAAAAAGTTATATAAAAAAAAGATAGAAAAAAAACTAAACAAATGAAGGTATATAGAAGAAAAGTCAAAAGAGGGACGGACTACCCTATATTTATTTTTTAATTTTTTTAAAATTTTTTATCGACTAGAAAATAATATTTTAGCCTTTGTTAATTAGTGGTTTTTTAGAAAAAGTTATATAAAAAAGATAGAAAAAAACTAAACAAATGAAGGCATATAGAAGAAAAGTGAAAAGAGGGACGGACTACCCTATATTTATTGTGTAATTGTTTTAAATTTTTTATTGACTAGAAAATAATATTTTAGCCTTTGTTAATTAGTGGTTTTTTTTTTTGAAAAAGTTATATAAAAAAAGATAGAAAAAAACTAAACAAATGAAGGTATATAGAAGAAAAGTCAAAAGAGGGACGGACTACCCTATATTTATTTTTTGATTTTTTTAAATTTTTTATTGACTAGAAAATAATATTTTAGCCTTTGTTAATTAGTGGTTTTTTTAGAAAAGTTATATAAAAAAAGATAGAAAAAACTAAACAAATGAAGGTATATAGAAGAAAAGTCAAAAGAGGACGGACTACCCTATATTTATTTTTAATTTTTTTAAATTTTTTATTAACTAGAAAAAAATATTTTAGCCTTTTTTAATTAGTGGTTTTTTTAGAAAAAGTTATATAAAAAAGATAGAAAAAAACTAAACAAATGAAGGTATATAGAAGAAAAGTCAAAAGAGGGACGGACTACCCTATATTTATTTTTTAATTTTTTAAATTTTTTATTGACTAGAAAATAATATTTTAGCCTTTGTTACTTAGTGGTTTTTTTAGAAAAAGTTATATAAAAAAAGATAGAAAAAAACTAAACAAATGAAGGCATATAGAAGAAAAGTCAAAAGAGGGACGGACTACCCTATATTTATTTTTAATTTTTTTTTAAATTTTTTATTGACTAGAAAATAATATTTTAGCCTTTGTTAATTAGTGGTTTTTTAGAAAAAGTTATATAAAAAAGATAGAAAAAAACTAAACAAATGAAGGCATATAGAAGAAAAGTCAAAAGAGGGACGGACTACCCTATATTTATTTTTTAATTTTTTTTAAATTTTTTATTAACTAGAAAATAATATTTTAGCCTTTGTTAATTAGTGGTTTTTTTAGAAAAAGTTATATAAAAAAGATAGAAAAAAACTAAACAAATGAAGGCATATAGAAGAAAAGTCAAAAGAGGGACGGACTACCCTATATTTATTTTTTAATTTTTTTAAATTTTTTTATTGACTAGAAAATAATATTTTAGCCTTTGTTAATTAATGGTTTTTTTAGAAAAAGTTATATAAAAAAAGATAGAAAAAACTAAACAAATGAAGGCATATAGAAGAAAAGTCAAAGAGGGACGGACTACCCTATATTTATTTTTTATTTTTTTAAATTTTTTATTAACTAGAAAATAATATTTTAGCCTTTGTTAATTAGTGGTTTTTTTAGAAAAAGTTATATAAAAAAAGATAGAAAAAACTAAACAAATGAAGGTATATAGAAGAAAAGTCAAAAGAGGGACGGACTACTCCTATATTTATTTTTTAATTTTTTTTAAATTTTTTATTGACTAGAAAATAATATTTAAGACTTTTTTGATTAGAGGTTTTTTTTTTAGAAAAAGTTATATAAAAAAGATAGAAAAAAACTAAACAAATGAAAGGATATAGAAGAAAAGTCAAAGAGGGACGGACTACCCTATATTTATTTTTTAATATTTTAAAAAATTTTAGTGACTAGAAAATAATATTTTAGCCTTTGTTAATTAGTGGTTTTTTTAGAAAAAGTTATATAAAAAAAAGATAGAAAAAAACTAAACAAATGAAAGTATATAGAAGAAAAGTCAAAAGAGGGACGGACTACCCTATATTTATTTTTTAATTTTTTAAAATTTTTTATTAACTAGAAAATAATATTTTAGCCTTTGTTAATTAGTGTTTTTTTAGAAAAAGTTATTTAAAAAAAGATAGAAAAAAATTAAACAAATGAAAGTATATAGAAGAAAAGTCAAAAGAGGGGACTACCCTATATTTATTTTTTAATTTTTTTAAAATTTTTAGTGACTAGAAAATAATATTTTAGCCTTTGTTAATTAGTGGTTTTTTTAGAAAAAGTTATATAAAAGATAGAAAAAAACTAAACAAATGAAGGCATATAGAAGAAAAGTCAAAAGAGGACGGACTACCCTATATTTATTTTTTAATTTTTTTAAATTTTTTATTGACTAGAAAATAATATTTTAGCCTTTGTTAATTAGTGGTTTTTTTAGAAAAAGTTATATAAAAAAGATAGAAAAACTAAACAAATGAAGGTATATAGAAGAAAAGTCAAAAGAGGGACGGACTACCCTATATTTATTTTTTAATTTTTTTAAATTTTTTATTGACTAGAAAATAATATTTTAGCCTTTGTTAATTAGTGGTTTTTTTTAGAAAAGTTATATAAAAAAAGATAGAAAAAACTAAACAAATGAAGGTATATAGAAGAAAAGTCAAAAGAGGGACGGACTACCCTATATTTATTTTTTAATTTTTTTTTTAAATTTTTATTGACTAGAAAATAATATTTTAGCCTTTGTTAATTAGTAGTTTTTTTTAGAAAAAGTTATATAAAAAAGATAGAAAAAAACTAAACAAATGAAGGTATATAGAAGAAAAGTCAAAAGAGGGACGGACTACCCTATATTTATTTTTTAATTTTTTTAAAATTTTTATTAACTAGAAAATAATATTTTATAGCCTTTGTTAATTAGTGGTTTTTTTAGAAAAAGTTATATAAAAAAAGATAGAAAAAAACTAAACAAATGAAGGCATATAGAAGAAAAGTCAAAAGAGGGACGGACTACCCTATATTTATTTTTTAATTTTTTTAAATTTTTTATTGACTAGAAAATAATATTTTAGCCTTTGTTAATTAATGGTTTTTTTAGAAAAGTTATATAAAAAAGATAGAAAAAAACTAAACAAATGAAGGCATATAGAAGAAAAGTCAAAAGAGGGACGGACTACCCTATATTTATTTTTTATTTTTTTTTAAATTTTTTATTAACAAGAAAATAATATTTTAGCCTTTGTTAATTAGTGGTTTTTTTTTTTAGAAAAATTTATATAAAAAAAGATAGAAAAAAACTAAACAAATGAAGGTATATAGAAGAAAAGTCAAAAGAGGGACGGACTACCCTATATTTATTTTTTAATTTTTTTAAATTTTTTATTAACTAGAAAACAATATTTTAGCCTTTGTTAATTAGTGGTTTTTTTTTTAGAAAAAGTTATATAAAAAAGATAGAAAAAACTAAACAAATGAAGGTATATAGAAGAAAAGTCAAAAGAGGGACGGACTACCCTATATTTATTTTTAATTTTTTTTAAATTTTTTATTAACTAGAAAATAATATTTTAGCCTTTGTTAATTAGTGGTTTTTTTTAGAAAAAGTTATATAAAAAAGATAGAAAAAAACTAAACAAATGAAGGTATATAGAAGAAAAGTCAAAAGAGGGACGGACTACCCTATATTTATTTTTTAATTTTTTAAATTTTTTATTAACTAGAAAATAATATTTTAGCCTTTGTTAATTAGTGGTTTTTTTTTAGAAAAAAAGTTATATAAAAAAAGATAGAAAAAAACTAAACAAATGAAGGCATATAGAAGAAAAGTCAAAAGAGGGACGGACTACCCTATATTTATTTTTTAATTTTTTAAATTTTTTATTGACTAGAAAATAATATTTTAGCCTTTGTTAATTAGTGGTTTTTTTAGAAAAAGTTATATAAAAAAGATAGAAAAAAACTAAACAAATGAAGGTATATAGAAGAAAAGTCAAAAGAGGGACGGACTACCCTATATTTATTTTTTAATTTTTTTAAATTTTTATTAACTAGAAAATAATATTTTAGCCTTTGTTAATTAGTGGTTTTTTTAGAAAAAGTTATATAAAAAAGATAGAAAAAAACTAAACAAATGAAGGTATATAGAAGAAAAGTCAAAAGAGGGACGGACTACCCTATATTTATTTTTTAATTTTTTTAAATTTTTTATTAACTAGAAAATAATATTTTAGCCTTTGTTAATTAGTGTTTTTTTAGAAAAAGTTATTTAAAAAAAGATAGAAAAAAATTAAACAAATGAAAGTATATAGAAGAAAAGTCAAAAGAGGGGACTACCCTATATTTATTTTTTAATTTTTTTAAAATTTTTATTGACTAGAAAATAATATTTTAGCCTTTGTTAATTAGTGGTTTTTTTTTTAGAAAAAGTTATATAATAAAAGATAGAAAAAAACTAAACAAATGAAATTATATAGAAGAAAAGTCAAAAGAGGGACGGACTACCCTATATTTATTTTTTAATTTTTTTAAATTTTTTATTGACTAGAAAATAATATTTTAGCCTTTGTTAATTAGTGGTTTTTTTAGAAAAAGTTATATAAAAAGATAGAAAAAACTAAACAAATGAAAGTATATAGAAGAAAAGTCAAAAGAGGGACGGACTATCCTGTATTTATTTTTTAATTTTTTTAAAATTTTTTATTGACTAGAAAATAATATTTTATCCTTTTTTAATTAGTGGTTTTTTTTTAGAAAAAGTTATATAAAAAAAGATAGAAAAAAACTAAACAAATGAAAGTATATAGAAGAAAAGTCAAAAGAGGGACGGACTACCCTATATTTATTTTTTAATTTTTTTAAAATTTTTTATTGACTAGAAAATAATATTTTAGTCTTTGTTAATTAGTGTTTTTTTAAAAAAAAGTTATATAAAAAAGATAGAAAAAAACTAAACAAATGAAAGTATATAGAAAAAAGTCAAAAGAGGGACGGACTACCCTATATTTATTTTTTAATTGTTTAAATTTTTTTATTGACTATAAATAATATTTTAGCCTTTTTGTTAATTAGTGTTTTTTTAGAAAAAGTTATATAAAAAGATAGAAAAACTAAACAAAGGAAAGTATATAGAAGAAAAGTCAAAAGAGGGACGGACTACCCTATATTTATTTTTTAATTTTTTTTTAATTTTTATTGACTAAAAAAATAATATTTTATCCTTTGTTAATTTGTGGTTTTTTTTAGAAAAAGTTATTTAAAAAAAGATAGAAAAAAACTAAACAAATGAAAGTATATAGAAGAAAAGTCAAAAGAGGGACGGACTACCCTATATTTATTTTTTAATTTTTTTAAAATTTTTTATTGACTAGAAAATAATATTTTAGCCTTTGTTAATTAGTGGTTTTTTTAGAAAAAGTTATATAAAAAAGATAGAAAAAAACTAAACAAATGAAGGTATATAGAAGAAAAGTCAAAAGAGGGACGGACTACCCTATATTTATTTTTTAATTTTTTTAAAATTTTTTATTGACTAGAAAATAATATTTTAGCCTTTGTTAATTAGTGGTTTTTTTTAGAAAAAGTTATATAAAAAAGATAGAAAAAACTAAACAAATGAAGGTATATAGAAGAAAAGTCAAAAGAGGGACGCACTACCCTATATTTATTTTTTAATTTTTTTAAATTTTTTATTGACTAGAAAATAATATTTTAGCCTTTGTTAATTAGTGGTTTTTTTAGAAAAAGTTATATAAAAAGATAGAAAAAAACTAAACAAATGAAGGTATATAGAAGAAAAGTCAAAAGAGGGACGGACTACCCTATATTTATTTTTTAATTTTTTTAAATTTTTTATTAACTAGAAAATAATATTTTAGCCTTTGTTAATTAGTGGTTTTTTTTAGAAAAAGTTATATAAAAAAGATAGAAAAAAACTAAACAAATGAAGGCATATAGAAGAAAAGTCAAAAGAGGGACGGACTACCCTATATTTATTTTTTAATTTTTTTAAATTTTTTATTGACTAGAAAATAATATTTTAGCCTTTGTTAATTAGTGGTTTTTTTAGAAAAAGTTATATAAAAAAAGATAGAAAAAAACTAAACAAATGAAGGCATATAGAAGAAAAGTCAAAAGAGGGACTGACTACCCTATATTTATTTTTTAATTTTTTTAAATTTTTTATTAACTAGAAAATAATATTTTAGCCTTTGTTAATTAGTGGTTTTTTTAGAAAAAGTTATATAAAAAAAGATAGAAAAAAAAAAAACTAAACAAATGAAGGTATATAGAAGAAAAGTCAAAAGAGGGACGGACTACCCTATATTTATTTTTTAATTTTTTAAATTTTTTATTGACTAGAAAATAATATTTTAGCCTTTGTTAATTAGTGGTTTTTTTAGAAAAAGTTATATAAAAAGATAGAAAAAAACTAAACAAATGAAGGTATATAGAAGAAAAGTCAAAAGAGGGACGGACTACCCTATATTTATTTTTTAATTTTTTTAAATTTTTTATTGACTAGAAAATAATATTTTAGCCTTTGTTAATTAGTGGTTTTTTTAGAAAAAGTTATATAAAAAGATAGAAAAAACTAAACAAATGAAGGCATATAGAAGAAAAGTCAAAAGAGGGACGGACTACCCTATATTTATTTTTTAATTTTTTTAAATTTTTTATTAACTAGAAAATAATATTTTAGCCTTTGTTAATTAGTGGTTTTTTTAGAAAAAGTTATATAAAAAAAGATAGAAAAAACTAAACAAATGAAGGCATATAGAAGAAAAGTCAAAAGAGGGACGGACTACCCTATATTTATTTTTTAATTTTTTTTAAATTTTTTATTGACTAGAAAATAATATTTTAGCCTTTGTTAATTAGTGGTTTTTTTTAGAAAAGTTATATAAAAAAGATAGAAAAACTAAACAAATGAAGTTATATAGAAGAAAAGTCAAAAGAGGGACGGACTACCCTATATTTATTTTTTAATTTTTTTAAATTTTTTATTAACTAGAAAATAATATTTTAGCCTTTGTTAATTAGTGGTTTTTTAGAAAAAGTTATATAAAAAGATAGAAAAAACTAAACAAATGAAGGTATATAGAAGAAAAGTCAAAAGAGGGACGGACTACCCTATATTTATTTTTTAATTTTTTTAAATTTTTTATTAACTAGAAAATAATATTTTAGCCTTTGTTAATTAGTGGTTTTTTTTAGAAAAAGTTATATAAAAAAGATAGAAAAAACTAAACAAATGAAGGTATATAGAAGAAAAGTCAAAAGAGGGACGGACTACCCTATATTTATTTTTTAATTTTTTTAAATTTTTTATTAACTAGAAAATAATATTTTAGCCTTTGTTAATTAGTGGTTTTTTTTAGAAAAAGTTATATAAAAAAAGATAGAAAAACTAAACAAATGAAGGCATATAGAAGAAAAGTCAAAAGAGGGACGGACTACCCTATATTTATTTTTTAATTTTTTTTTTTTTAAATTTTTTATTGACTAGAAAATAATATTTTAGCCTTTGTTAATTAGTGGTTTTTTTTAGAAAAAGTTATATAAAAAAAGATAGAAAAAAACTAAACAAATGAAGGTATATAGAAGAAAAGTCAAAAGAGGGACGGACTACCCTATATTTATTTTTTAATTTTTTTAAATTTTTTATTGACTAGAAAATAATATTTTAGCCTTTGTTAATTAGTGGTTTTTTTAGAAAAAGTTATATAAAAAAGATAGAAAAAACTAAACAAATGAAGGTATATAGAAGAAAAGTCAAAAGAGGGACGGACTACCCTATATTTATTTTTTAATTTTTTTAAATTTTTTATTAACTAGAAAACAATATTTTAGCCTTTGTTAATTAGTGGTTTTTTTTAGAAAAAGTTATATAAAAAAGATAGAAAAAACTAAACAAATGAAGGTATATAGAAGAAAAGTCAAAAGAGGGACGGACTACCCTATATTTATTTTTTAATTTTTTTAAATTTTTTATTGACTAGAAAATAATATTTTAGCCTTTGTTAATTAGTGGTTTTTTTAGAAAAAGTTATATAAAAAAGATAGAAAAAAACTAAACAAATGAAGGCATATAGAAGAAAAGTCAAAAGAGGGACGGACTACCCTATATTTATTTTTTAATTTTTTTAAATTTTTTATTGACTAGAAAATAATATTTTAGCCTTTGTTAATTAGTTGTTTTTTTAGAAAAAGTTATATAAAAAAGATAGAAAAACTAAACAAATGAAGGCATATAGAAGAAAAGTCAAAAGAGGGACGGACTACCCTATTTTATTTTTTTTTTAAATTTTTTATTAACTAGAAAATAATATTTTAGCCTTTGTTAATTAGTGGTTTTTTTTAGAAAAAGTTATATAAAAAAGATAGAAAAAAACTAAACAAATGAAGGCATATAGAAGAAAAGTCAAAAGAGGGACGGACTACCTTATATTTATTTTTTAAATTTTTTTAAATTTTTTATTGACTAGATAATAATATTTTAGCCTTTGTTAATTAATGGTTTTTTTTAGAAAAAGTTATATAAAAAAAGATAGAAAAAAACTAAACAAATGAAGGCATATAGAAGAAAAGTCAAAAGAGGGACGGACTACCCTATATTTATTTTTTAATTTTTTTTAAATTTTTTATTAACTAGAAAATAATATTTTAGCCTTTGTTAATTAGTGTTTTTTTTAGAAAAAGTTATATAAAAAAAGATAGAAAAAAACTAAACAAATGAAAGTATATAGAAGAAAAGTCAAAAGAGGGACGGACTACTCTATATTTATTTTTTAATTTTTTTTAAATTATTTATTGACTGACAAATAATATTTTAGCCTTTGTTAATTCGTGGCTTTTTTTAGAAAAAGTTATAGAAAAAAAGATAGAAAAAAAAACTAAACAAATGAAGGCATATAGAAGAAAAGTCAAAAGAGGGACGGACTACCCTATATTTATTTTTTAATTTTTTTTAAATTTTTTTTATTGACTAGAAAATAATATTTTAGCCTTTGTTAATTAGTGGTTTTTTTTTAGAAAAAGTTATATAAAAAAAGATAGAAAAAACTAAACAAATGAAGGCATATAGAAGAAAAAGTCAAAAGAGGGACGGACTACCCTATATTTATTTTTTAATTTTTTTAAATTTTTTATTAACTAGAAAATAATATTTTAGCCTTTGTTAATTAGTGGTTTTTTTTAGAAAAAGTTATATAAAAAGATAGAAAAAACTAAACAAATGAAGGCATATAGAAGAAAAGTCAAAAGAGGGACGGACTACCCTATATTTATTTTTTAATTTTTTTAAATTTTTTATTGACTAGAAAATAATATTTTAGCCTTTGTTAATTAATGGTTTTTTTTAGAAAAAGTTATATAAAAAGATAGAAAAAAACTAAACAAATGAAGGCATATAGAAGAAAAGTCAAAAGAGGGACGGACTACCCTATATTTATTTTTTAATTTTTTAAATTTTTTATTAACTAGAAAATAATATTTTAGCCTTTGTTAATTAGTGGTTTTTTTAGAAAAAGTTATATAAAAAAGATAGAAAAAACTAAACAAATGAAGGTATATAGAAGAAAAGTCAAAAGAGGGACGGACTACCCTATATTTATTTTTTAATTTTTTTAAATTTTTTATTAACTAGAAAATAATATTTTAGCCTTTGTTAATTAGTGGTTTTTTTTAGAAAAAGTTATATAAAAAAGATAGAAAAACTAAACAAATGAAGGCATATAGAAGAAAAGTCAAAAGAGGGACGGACTACCCTATATTTATTTTTTAATTTTTTTTAAATTTTTATTGACTATAAAATAATATTTTAGCCTTTGTTAATTAGTGGTTTTTTTTTAGAAAAAGTTATATAAAAAGATAGAAAAAAACTAAACAAATGAAGGTATATAGAAGAAAAGTCAAAAGAGGGACGGACTACCCTATATTTATTTTTTAATTTTTTTAAATTTTTTATTGACTAGAAAATAATATTTTAGCCTTTGTTAATTAGTGGTTTTTAGAAAAAGTTATATAAAAAAGATAGAAAAAACTAAACAAATGAAGGTATATAGAAGAAAAGTCAAAAGAGGGACGGACTACCCTATATTTATTTTTTAATTTTTTTAAATTTTTTATTAACTAGAAAATAATATTTTAGCCTTTGTTAATTAGTGGTTTTTTTTAGAAAAAGTTATATAAAAAAAGATAGAAAAACTAAACAAATGAAGGCATATAGAAGAAAAGTCAAAAGAGGGACGGACTACCCTATATTTATTTTTTTAATTTTTTTAAATTTTTTATTGACTAGAAAATAATATTTTAGCCTTTGTTAATTAGTGGTTTTTTTTAGAAAAAGTTATATAAAAAGATAGAAAAAAACTAAACAAATGAAGGCATATAGAAGAAAAGTCAAAAGAGGGACGGACTACCCTATATTTATTTTTTAATTTTTTTCAAATTTTTTATTGACTAGAAAATAATATTTTAGCCTTTGTTAATTAGTGGTTTTTTTAGAAAAAGTTATATAAAAAAGATAGAAAAAAACTAAACAAATGAAGGCATATAGAAGAAAAGTCAAAAGAGGGACGGACTACCCTATATTTATTTTTTAATTTTTTTTAAATTTTTTATTGACTAGAAAATAATATTTTAGCCTTTGTTAATTAGTGGTTTTTTTAGAAAAAGTTATATAAAAAGATAGAAAAACTAAACAAATGAAGGTATATAGAAGAAAAGTCAAAAGAGGGATCTGACTACCCTATATTTATTTTTTAATTTTTTAAATTTTTTATTAACTAGAAAATAATATTTTAGCCTTTGTTAATTAGTGGTTTTTTTTAGAAAAAGTTATATAAAAAGATAGAAAAAACTAAACAAATGAAGGCATATAGAAGAAAAGTCAAAAGAGGGACGGACTACCCTATATTTATTTTTTTAATTTTTTTAAATTTTTTATTGACTAGAAAATAATATTTTAGCCTTTGTTAATTAATGGTTTTTTTAGAAAAAGTTATATAAAAAGATAGAAAAAAACTAAACAAAAGAAAGTATATAGAAGAAAAGTCAAAAGAGAGACTGACTACCCTATATTTATTTTTTAATTTTTTTATATTTTTTATTGACTAGAAAATAATATTTTAACCTTTGTTAATTAGTGGTTTTTTTAGAAGAAGTTATATAAAAAAAGATTGAACAAAAACTAAACAAACGAAAGTATATAGAAGAAAAGTCAAAAGAGGGACGGACTACACTATATTTATTTTTTAATTTTTTTTATATTTTTTATTGACTAGAAAATAATATTTTAGCCTTTGTTAATTAGTGGTTTTTTTTAGAAAAAGTTATAGAAAAAAAGATAGAAAAAAAACTTAACAAATGAAGGCATATAGAAGAAAAGTCAAAAGAGGGACGGACTACCCTATATTTATTTTTTAATTTTTTTAAATTTTTTATTAACTAGAAAATAATATTTTAGCCTTTGTTAATTAGTGGTTTTTTTTAGAAAAGTTATATAAAAAGATAGAAAAACTAAACAAATGAAGGCATATAGAAGAAAAGTCAAAAGAGGGACGGACTACCCTATATTTATTTTTTAATTTTTTTAAATTTTTTATTGACTAGAAAATAATATTTTAGCCTTTGTTAATTAGTGGTTTTTTTAGAAAAAGTTATATAAAAAAAGATAGAAAAACTAAACAAATGAAGGCATATAGAAGAAAAGTCAAAAGAGGGACGGACTACCCTATATTTATTTTTTAATTTTTTAAATTTTTTATTGACTAGAAAATAATATTTTAGCCTTTGTTAATTAGTGGTTTTTTTAGAAAAAGTTATATAAAAAGATAGAAAAACTAAACAAATGAAGGCATATAGAAGAAAAGTCAAAAGAGGGACGGACTACCCTATATTTATTTTTTAATTTTTTTAAATTTTTTATTGACTAGAAAATAATATTTTAGCCTTTGTTAATTAGTGGTTTTTTTAGAAAAAGTTATATAAAAAAAGATAGAAAAAACTAAACAAATGAAGGCATATAGAAGAAAAGTCAAAAGAGGGACGGACTACCCTATATTTATTTTTTAATTTTTTTAAATTTTTTATTAACTAGAAAATAATATTTTAGCCTTTGTTAATTAGTGGTTTTTTTAGAAAAGTTATATAAAAAAAGATAGAAAAAACTAAACAAATGAAGGTATATAGAAGAAAAGTCAAAAGAGGGACGGACTACCCTATATTTATTTTTTAATTTTTTTTTAAATTTTTTATTAACTAGAAAATAATATTTTAGCCTTTGTTAATTAGTGGTTTTTTAGAAAAAGTTATATAAAAAGATAGAAAAAAACTAAACAAATGAAGGCATATAGAAGAAAAGTCAAAAGAGGGACGGACTACCCTATATTTATTTTTTAATTTATTTTAAATTTTTTATTGACTAGAAAATAATATTTTAGCCTTTGTTAATTAGTGGTTTTTTTAGAAAAAGTTATATAAAAAGATAGAAAAAAACTAAACAAATGAAGGCATATAGAAGAAAAGTCAAAAGAGGGACGGACTACCCTATATTTATTTTTTAATTTTTTTTAAATTTTTTATTGACTAGAAAATAATATTTTAGCCTTTGTTAATTAGTGGTTTTTTTTAGAAAAAGTTATATAAAAAGATAGAAAAAAACTAAACAAATGAAGGTATATAGAAGAAAAGTCAAAAGAGGGACGGACTACCCTATATTTATTTTTTAATTTTTTTAAATTTTTTATTAACTAGAAAATAATATTTTAGCCTTTGTTACTTAGTGGTTTTTTTAGAAAAAGTTATATAAAAAAAGATAGAAAAAAACTAAACAAATGAAGGCATATAGAAGAAAAGTCAAAAGAGGGACGGACTACCCTATATTTATTTTTTAATTTTTTTTAAATTTTTTATTGACTAGAAAATAATATTTTAGCCTTTGTTAATTAGTGGTTTTTTTAGAAAAAGTTATATAAAAAAAGATAGAAAAAAACTAAACAAATGAAGGCATATAGAAGAAAAGTCAAAAGAGGGACGGACTACCCTATATTTATTTTTTAATTTTTTTAAATTTTTTATTAACTAGAAAATAATATTTTAGCCTTTGTTAATTAGTGGTTTTTTTAGAAAAAGTTATATAAAAAAGATAGAAAAAAACTAAACAAATGAAGGCATATAGAAGAAAAGTCAAAAGAGGGACGGACTACCCTATATTTATTTTTTAATTTTTTTAAATTTTTTATTAACTAGAAAATAATATTTTAGCCTTTGTTAATTAGTGGTTTTTTTTAGAAAAAGTTATATAAAAAAAGATAGAAAAAAACTAAACAAATGAAGGCATATAGAAGAAAAGTCAAAAGAGGGACGGACTACCCTATATTTATTTTTTAATTTTTTTAAATTTTTTTTTGACTAGAAAATGATATTTTAGACTTTGTTAATTAGTGGTTTTTTTAGAAAAGTTATACAAAAAAAGATAGAAAAACTAAACAAATGAAGGCATATAGAAGAAAAGTCAAAAGAGGGACGGACTACCCTATATTTATTTTTTAATTTTTTTAAATTTTTTATTGACTAGAAAATAATATTTTAGCCTTTGTTAATTAGTGGTTTTTTTTAGAAAAAGTTATATAAAAAAGATAGAAAAAACTAAACAAATGAAGGCATATAGAAGAAAAGTCAAAAGAGGGACGGACTACCCTATATTTATTTTTTAATTTTTTTAAATTTTTATTAACTAGAAAATAATATTTTAGCCTTTGTTAATTAGTGGTTTTTTTAGAAAAAGTTATATAAAAAAAAGATAGAAAAAAACTAAACAAATGAAGGTATATAGAAGAAAAGTCAAAAGAGGGACGGACTACCCTATATTTATTTTTTAATTTTTTTAAATTTTTTATTAACTAGAAAATAATATTTTAGCCTTTGTTAATTAGTGGTTTTTTTTAGAAAAAGTTATATAAAAAAAGATAGAAAAAACTAAACAAATGAAGGCATATAGAAGAAAAGTCAAAAGAGGGACGGACTACCCTATATTTATTTTTTAAATTTTTTTAAATTTTTTATTGACTAGAAAATAATATTTTAGCCTTTGTTAATTAGTGGTTTTTTTAGAAAAAGTTATATAAAAAGATAGAAAAAAACTAAACAAATGAAGGCATATAGAAGAAAAGTCAAAAGAGGGACGGACTACCCTATATTTATTTTTTTAATTTTTTTAAATTTTTTATTGACTAGAAAATAATATTTTAGCCTTTGTTAATTAGTGGTTTTTTTAGAAAAAGTTATATAAAAAGATAGAAAAAAACTAAACAAATGAAGGCATATAGAAGAAAAGTCAAAAGAGGGACGGACTACCCTATATTTATTTTTTAATTTTTTTTAAATTTTTTATTAACTAGAAAATAATATTTTAGCCTTTGTTAATTAGTGGTTTTTTTTAGAAAAAGTTATATAAAAAAAGATAGAAAAAACTAAACAAATGAAGGTATATAGAAGAAAAGTCAAAAGAGGGACGGACTACCCTATATTTATTTTTTAATTTTTTTAAATTTTTTATTAACTAGAAAATAATATTTTAGCCTTTGTTAATTAGTGGTTTTTTTAGAAAAAGTTATATAAAAAAGATAGAAAAAACCTAAACAAATGAAGGCATATAGAAGAAAAGTCAAAAGAGGGACGGACTACCCTATATTTATTTTTTTATTTTTTTAAATTTTTTATTGACTAGAAAATAATATTTTAGCCTTTGTTAATTAGTGGTTTTTTTTAGAAAAAGTTATATAAAAAAAGATAGAAAAAAACTAAACAAATGAAGGTATATAGAAGAAAAGTCAAAAGAGGGACGGACTACCCTATATTTATTTTTTAATTTTTTTTAAATTTTTTATTAACTAGAAAATAATATTTTAGCCTTTGTTAATTAGTGGTTTTTTTAGAAAAAGTTATAGAAAAAAGATAGAAAAAAACTAAACAAATGAAGGTATATAGAAGAAAAGTCAAAAGAGGGACGGACTACCCTATATTTATTTTATATTTTTTTAAAAATTTTTATTGACTAGAAAATAATATTTTAGCCTTTGTTAATTAGTGTTTTTTTTTGAAAAAGTTATATAAAAAAAGATAGAAAAAAAAACTAAACAAATGAAAGTATATAGAAGAAAAATTAAAAAAAAAAAATTCAGCGACGGAATAATTCCGTCGCTGATAAATTAAAAAAAAATAAAAAATATATAAATTATCAGCGACGGAATTATTCCGTCGCTGATAATCTAATTTTTTTTAAAAAAAATAAATTATCAGCGACGGAATAATTCCGTCGCTGTTAACGTAAAAAAATAAAAAATAAATAAATTATCAGCGACGGAATTATTCCGTCGCTGATATTTTATTTAGCGACGGAATTAAATTCCGTCGCTAAAACGAATATTCGTCGAATATTCGTTTTTAGCGACGGAATTCAGCGGCGGAATTTAATTCCGTCGCTAAATTTGGCGCCAAATTTATTCCGTCGCTAAAGCATAATTTCCGTCGCTAAATAGCGACGGAGTGCTTCCGTCGCTGTTTATTCCGTCGCTAAAACACCAGTTTCTGGTAGTGATCAACGTGTTCCACGTGTTCAACATTTTCCACGACGACCATTTGAGTGTCCACATTGGCAGCGGCACTCACCCCCTCAACCTCAGCATCTGCAGCTTTTTCAGACTCGTCTACACATACTTGACGGCCTCCTGTATCAAGTCCCCCAGCTGCGGGCTCAGCATTTTCCCTCTCAATCAAAGGGATGGCTCCAGAGTTTTCCTTGGGAAGAGTGTCGTTCCTCTTCGTCATGTTCTCCTGGCGATCGTAGATAGCATTGGACGCGGCTCTGTCCCTCCTGGAAACCCTCCGATCATTGGCTTTGATTGCGCCGCTCATGATCTTCGATTCAATTCGATTGGCGTCTGCCCAAGTGAGAACTGCAAAACAAAAATGGAAAAGGTTAAGTTGATTACGACGAGACTGAAAGACAAAGTCATACATAATAAAAGAAGAGTTATAAAGACTTAACCCCCAGTCATCTCAAGGTTAGCACAACGCTCTTCAGGATGCCTGGCGTGTGCCCCTATACAGTTAACACAGTTTTCCTCCCAGACCAAGTCGTCGTGAACGACCCAAGTGGGGTAGCGAGCGTCGAGATTGATTTTCACCAAGGGTTGAGGTCCAATCGACGGGCTAGACATCATTCCGGCCCTGATATACCTCCAATGAGAGGCCTCGATGTCCTTTTACGATACCCATTCAAGGTTCAGCAGAGCATCTATCTTTTGCTTTAGCTCGGTGGCCCACGGAGCTGACCACACATGCTCGTCTGAAACTATCCTCTGGTTCTCTGGGAAGGGAAACTGCCAACCCACTCTTCTCTCAACGACGATCATATGGTTATCCCAACCATAAAATTTATTTTGAATGTCCAAAAATAACCCTTGAACATTCCTATGCGACGCCACACTGACCACTGACTTCCCGCGAACAGTGGATCTGGTCGTCTTGTAGTACTGCCGGAAGACTTTGTTGCAAGGCTCGTGGCCAAGGAATCTGCAAACTATGATGAATGATAACAGAATCCTAACGGCGTTGGCACTTAGTTCCATGGGCACGCAAGCTGAATCTTCTAGGAACTCGTTGATAAAAGGATCTAGAGGCAACCTCAGGCCCAGCTCAAATTGTTTGTAGAAGAAAGCTACCTTTTCCTTGCTACTAAGGATGGCCTCTCAACGGGGCTCGTAGTCAGCTTGGCTAAGGTACTCAAGTCTGTAGGTAGAGGCTTGGACTCTATAGGACTCTCTTAGGGCATTAATCATTTGGTCCTTGATGTTTTTCCTCCTGGTCAGGATTTTGGTTACGGCCCATGGCCCTTCTTCCCCGTCACCAAAGCCTCGTTCATTGCGCCCAGGTCGTACGCTGGTGTGAAAAGCATCGACTATCCGAGGTCCACCAGCGCTTGTACTAGCCTCGTTCACTTCAAGAGTTGGTTGTTGGGGGCGACCGTCGTGATCCATATCTACAAAACAATTGGAAAGAGCAAGGGAATCATTCCTAAGATCAACGAGCGACGATCTACCTAAGGACAACCTAGATTCCCCTGAAACAAAATTCCTAAGTGAATCACGACGGGCCAAGGAGTAATAAGTTTGGACATGCTTGGGAAGGTCGTTCATGGATCTGAAGGGTGTTACCCTTGGGTCATCTTCTTCAAACTCCCCAAGAACCTCATCAGTAGGGAATCCCAAATCCTCCTTTTCAAAACCAAATTTTTCCAGAATTGAAGAACACTCACTCAAAGGAATTTCCCTCCAAATACCTTTGGCACATTTGTACACCCTCTGATTAAGCCCAAAACCAAACCGTACCCCTCTCTCAAAACTCACAAATCTGGGGGCCATTAATCAAGTTCTTAAACCCCAAAACCCATAAAATTGAAGAACAGTTGAAGAAATTACCTGTTTGGGGGCCTGAAGATGAGTTTTCCGGTGGCAAATCGAAGAAATCCCTGATCCAAGCTCCCACTTTTCGCAAAGATGGAGAAGCCAGAACAGTTTCATGTCGCCGGAGTGAGGTTTTGTTGTCGCCAGAGTTGGTGTTGCTGGTTGCCAGAATCTCTTTCCTTGCTGAATGCTCTCGAAAATCTTGGGTGTGTAAAGTTTGGAATGGAGGAGAGGGAAAATATTTATATGTGGGGGATATGAAGGGTTTTGCCTAGGAAACTCAACGGAGTAATGATGGAGGGTATTAAATACCATTTAGCATTTCCAAGAAGAATGTCCCATCATGGGACGCGTGTCATTTAATGAAGAAATCCTGGCCACCCACGTCATCAATGATCACGTCATCCCAATTTCAAATTTCAAATTTCAAATCATCGGACCATTTCAACGAGCTAGGGTTTCAAAACCCTAAAAAACACAACTCCCTGCCCGTCGAGACGACCCAAGAGTTGGGGGCCACTGAATGGAATATTTCATGATGGGCCAAGCCCAAGTCTTTCCCTTCGAGAAGTGGGCTAGACAGGCCCACAAAAAGATCAAGACCAAAGAAACAACTCAAGGTTTGGATCGTGGCCCGTCGAACAAAGGATGGCAGTCGTCGCCATTGAGCGACCGAGCCCATCTGATGACGAGCCAACTCACACTCTCACTCGCCGTCGAGTCTGCAACTAAGTGACGACCTTATTAGACGTACAGCTCCAAGTCGTCTCCTCATTCAGCTTGCTCAACAAGCCATCTTAGAATAAAGCCAAATCTACCACTGGCCCACTCATATGTCCCCACGGATCTAGTAGTGGCGCCAAAAGTGTGCAGAGGTTTAACTTTCCATCCTAAGCTAAACCACTGTACATGACAGGTACAGCAGTGTCCTTGCTCGTACGGAGCAATCACAGGATGCCACGTGTATGCATGAGAGACAAGGCCAATCCAACGGTTAGCAATAATCCCATCCAACGGTCCAGATGGAAACCCTAGTTTCCTTCACCCACTATAAATATATGAACAGTTTCTTGGGCTAAGGTAATGCATATTTTCCTATTCACGTATACACACACCCACTGTTTTCCTTACCGCCTTTCTCCAGCCCAAACTGATTCTCACGGCGGAGGGCCTTGCCGGACAAGCCCCGACGCAGTTCACGGTTTCTTTCCGGTGTTGTGCAGGTCATAAGTCAGCCCAATAATCTGCTGGCCAACAAGAGCTGAGCCCGAACGTTTTCTTGTGTCATCACCATTTAAAAACATATTTTTCCTAATCACTAAAAAACGTATTTTTCATAAGACCAACTTTTTATTTATTATATGATCTTTTTATTGAGTCTTCCTTCAAATGTCTGTTAATTCAAGCTTAATTAATTAGCAAGATGATAGTAATATTTTTGCTCACGTGGAAGCGGAGTAAGCATCCCAAATGACTAAAAATACTAATTTATGTCACCCATATTAATAGTTTTTAATATTTTACGAAATAAAAATTATTTTTATCCCCAACTTTTTTTCTGTTTTCATTATTGAACATTTTTTTCAATGTTATCTGTGCAACCACATTCGCCACCACCTACTGCCATGGCCACCTTCAGCCACTACTCGCCGCTACCTCTTGCTGCCACGCCACCTTTTGCCACCGTCTGCTACTACTGCCACCATTTTGTCGCCACATATCACCCCTCGAACCATCATCGCTCACAAATATAAAGAAAAATGTGGATGAAGGGAAAAGTTAGAATGTGTGAGAATGGTGGAAACATATTTCTATTTATTTTAAGAGTAGTCTCCTATGTTGATTCAAGGAGAACATGAAAAATAAATTGTTTAAAGTTTGAGGGTTCTGAGGATAAGTTATAGAATGAAAAGGTGTTAGGCATTAGGGGTTATGTATCCTCTGTTGTGAAGATGCCAGGAAGTCTACTGCATCTTAGAGGAATGCTTTTGTGATCAATAAGAGCTAAACAATGACTGTACATCAAAAAAGAAAACAGAAAAAAAGGGACTAAAATAGAATGAGAAGAAGTGATAATTTTGTAGATAAAGAGTGTTATGTAATGTGGAAAATATGAGTTGGAATCTATCCCTCGTATAGTTTACAGATTTACATGTTTATTTTTCTGCTTTTTTTTTATTCTTCATTTGGACATTTTCTAGTTTCTAATTTTATCTTATCATTGTTTCTTCTATGTCAAAAATTGTATTGTGTAGAATCGAATCAAGAAATGAGCAAAATCTGATCAATGAAACCTGACCAAAATACTAGTTCTTGCATGTATTGTTTTGGTCCTGGTTCCAAAATTTCCAACAACTGAAGTATTGGGAATTTTTTTTCAAATAATACATTTTTAAAATTTTATTTACCAAAGTGACTTACTGTTCAAACTTTTTCCCAAAATGTCCCACTTTTTTGAAACTCGCTACACCGTGTAGCGAGTTTATAATTTTTCCAATTAAAATCGCTACACGGTGTAGCGATTTTAATTTTGCTAAATTTTATTTTAAAATTTTTGCTTAAAAAAAAAAAAAAACTAAATTGAAATCGCTGCTACATGATGTAGCGATTTCAATATAACACATTCAGCCAAACAAAAGCCCACTAAACGGTCCAAACCAAAGTAAAGTTTGTACGTTAGTACTTCCTCCGACTTTAAATTACAAAATAATAATATAAAAATTATATATTAAAAAAGAAAACTAAATAAAAATATTATTTTTTCTATCTCAAATAAATATTTTAAAAAATGTATTTCTATAAAAAAATTATATTTTTCATTTCAAAAATAAATATTACTTTCAACTCAAAATGAATAACCAAAAAATAATTCTACATTTTTATCCCAAAAAAAATGAGCATTACTTCCTTCATCCCAATGAATATTTTAAAAATTAATACTACTTCATTCGCCTCTAAAATTAATGTTTGTAATGTTAGTGTCTTCATCTCAAAATATGATATTAATTTTTGAGGCAAATGAAAAGTATTATTTTTTAAAATATTCATTGAGACGAAGGAAGTAATGCTCATTTATTTGGACAAAAAATGGAGTATTATTTTTTGGTTATTTATTTTGAGTTGAAAGTAATATTTATTTTTGAAATGAAAAATATTTTTTTATAGAGGTACATTTTTTAAAATATTTATTTGAGATGGAAAAATAATATTTTTATTTAGTTTTCTTTATTAATATATAATTTTTGAGTTGTTCTTATAAAAAACGCGTTTTTTCTGGCACTTAGAAAAAACGTGTTTTGTGTTTCCCCGTTTGTGCCAGTTCTAGTTTAATAAAGTGTCAGTGTGACAAAGTGCCAGTGCATGTGTAACAAAGTGTCAGTAAAAAAAAGTGGTATCGTCGGTTTAACAAAGTGCCGGTGTAAACCGGCCAGCGGCACTTTGTTAAACCGACAGCTGACAGCTTTACACGAGGATTTTTATATACATGAACTGCTCTTCACACTGCAGTGCTACACTACACTCTTTGGCACTTTGTTACACTAACATTTTTGCTGGCTCTCAAAAATACAAGCACTGGTATCCAAAAACACATGCACTGGCACTCAAAAATACATGCACTGGCACTCAAAAACACATACACTGTCACTCAAAAACACTGGTAATAATTTTTGCTGGCTCTCAAAAACACAAGCACCGGCACTCATAAACACATGAACTGGCACTCCAAAATACATGAACTGGCATTCCAATATACATGCACTGACATTTAATTACCCAGTCCCCTACACACCATTCTTTCAATTTACCAAATCAAACGACCACCACCAATTTAGATCCACGCACCCATCTACCCAAGATTACTTTTCTATTGACCCGGTGCCAGAGACGAGACCCATTATGCAATTAAAGAATCAGACGGAGACCCATTATGCAATTAAAGAATCTTGGACCGATTCGAGCAGTGATAGGTCTGATGATCGGAAAGTCGGGGAATTTAAGGTTAGTAACGATTTGGGTATTGTGGAAATGGCTCAACCGGAATTGGGTATGGAAGTAATTAGGGAAATTGGAGCTGAGAGTGAGAATTCGGTTAGGTTCTGGTCTGATTCAGGTTGTCGGATGGAGGTTAGTGGAGGCATTGTGGAGGAAAGGGAAGGTGGTCTGATTTGAAGGAAGAGAAGTTACCGGTGGAAAGACGCAGGCGATGGGTTTTAACGTAATTTTGCGTCTAGAGAGAGAGAGAGAGAGTCTGGGAGAGAGAGACGAAGTATTATAAAAACATGTTTTTTTAAGCTTAAAAAAACGCGTTTTTTACAAGTTTTTGGCATAAATTTTATATTATTATTTTGTAATTTAAAGTAGGAGAAAGTACTAACGTACAAACTTTACTTTGGTTTGGCACGTTTGGTGGGCTTTTGTTTGGCTGAATGTGTTATTTTGAAATCGCTACATCATTGTAGCGATTTCAATTTAGTTTTTTTTTTTAAGCATAAATATTAAAATAAATTTAGCAAAATTAAAATCGCTACACCGTGTAGCGATTTTAATTGGAAAAATTATAAAGCTCATTATACTGTATGGCAGTTTAAAAAGTGGATATTTTGGGAAAAAGTTTGAACAGTAAGTCACTTTGGTAAATAAAATTTTAAAAATGTATTATTTGAGAAAAGATTCGAAGTATTGGTATGAATATGATCCTGATTTTTTTTTAGCAAAAATCAAATCAAATCGGACCATGAATTTATGAGTGTCTTGCTTGCTTAGGTGTTATTTAACATGTAAAACAAATAGAGTTTAGGGTTGAAATATCTGATTGTTGATCTAGGAACCGTCTCTACGAGTTACAGATATTTCACATCATTTTTTTTTAATTGTGATCGCATATTGAAAACAAGATGTCAAAGAAAGTAAAAGCAAAAAAAAAAAAAAAAAAAAAGTATATTAAAAGAAAATAAAGAATAATAATAATAATAATAATAGTTAAGAGATTTGTGTAAATAGCTTAAGAATCAGCAATTTGAGAAAGATTAGATATGTGTATGAAGTGTGTGTTGTGTGAGAAAGAACCAAAATGGTAGAGGAGTGAAATCCTTATCCTTGTAGGAGAAGGATTCACAAGGAAAACTAAATTATCAAAGCCTATGAATTTATGTGGCAGTTGGTTGTAATCAACTCCTTTTTTGGATGAACTAAACGATCAATGACTATCTATGAATATAAAAGTTAAAATTTAATCGTATTTTGTGAGAGCCATGGATATTTCAAAAAATCTATTCAATATTCCCGTATTAAGCACATTATTATTAGACATTACTTCATTAAAGATTTTGTTGAATAGAATGTCATTAGCTTTGAATTCGTTGGTACTAACAATCAATTGACTCATATGATTCTTCAATTATTCACAAAATCATTTGATTTTTGAATGTTTCTTACCCCGTTGGAATTATAAAGTTTAGAGCTATGGCACTTGGCTATTCTCCTGTTTCCATGTCCAAGTAATGTCATCTCTTCTCACTCTGAACTTCATCAGACCATCATTCATTCGTAAGAATTTCTTCTAATGTTTCTGTGGATGTATCTGGTACAAGCTTTTCTGGAGAATCAAAAAGGGAGAATTGGATATTTATATGATACCAATCAAGGGGGAGAAATCTTCACTTTGAGCAATGATTTTACGTGATTTAATTATCCGAATGAACTTCTAATAATTGTTATTGATAGTATTTATAATGGCGTATCGATAACATGTTTTCAGTTTTCACTAGGATAATTAAATCAACTTAAAATAATTTTTGCTCAAAATATCTTTGAGTTAAAGACAAAAAAGTGGGAAGATAATTTTGAAAGCCTTTTCCCAATCATTAATCAAACCCAGAACACCAATCTAGCATGCGTCCGTCCTCTTTCTGTCAAGTAAGCAGTGGTTGAGGACCCTTCATAAGTTCGCAACCAGTGTCGACCAGCAGGATCAACATAATCCATTTCCTCATAATTGAGATAATGTTGCAACCAGGGTCGACCAGTAGGATCATTTTGTACTAGTTCTGATATTCGGGTAGTGGGTACCCGCTCAACATCTTTCTTGTACACAGGACGGATGGCTAACTGTTTGCAATCAGTGTAATCCTCTTTGGAAACGGAGACCCCAATAGTGCCCATATATGTAGACCAATTGTCCAGCTGAAATTCAGGAAATAAGAGCTGAAAGAATTTAAATGATATAAAACCCAGCCACACACTATGGCTAAGGCTTTGACTTTGAGAGCGATACCGCCAATACGAATTTTCTTGGATAGAGGTTTGGGGGACGTATTGTGGATTACTCTCCTCTATCAAGTCAAACTGGATATCGATACAGCCACAACCATGACCGTGAAAAACAATACAGATAGCAAACCCCAAGATTTCTTCTTTGTACCAATTCAAAGGTAGCTGCATGGACGGGTGATCTTCTGGACTTTGCTCGCTGAACCACTCTGGTATGCAATCTTCTCCCGCGACAAGAATGCTAAATCGATGGTTCGCAACAAGTTGACCCTTTAACATGAAAAACATGTCATGTAACAAAATTGTCAGAAAGTTCAGTAAAATAAAGGACTAATTAGAGAGGAAAGAAAGCAGCCTAACCTGAAGTAGAGATTTCAGTATGCAAGTGATATGTTGTTCGTCATTCATAAGATTATATCCATGCATATAATTATAAGAATACTCAATTTTCCATAATGAGTCATACTTTGTTGATAGATCTGGGAAGCTAGTCAATCGTGCTGTCGAGAGCGCATTTAATATAGCAATACCTGATGGAAGCGCTTGAAATGCTTCAAGCCAACCATTCCATGAAACGACAAGGATTTTTAGTCGAGGAAGCTGACAGATGGCTTCAGGTAAATAGTTAAACATGTTACGACTCAGATTTAATTCTTCCAAAGAGGACAAGGGACTCAGATCAGCGGGAATATCCCTCTCTGATAGATTGCATTGATCAATAAATAGAGTCCTTAAGGAACGAAAACTTAGTAACAGAGGCTGCTCCAAACCGAACCTAGAGGGATCGGGAGATAATGATGACAACATTGAACGCGCCAATTCCTTACATCCACCTAAGGAGAGAGTTTTCAGGTTTTTCAGAAGTACAATGGAGGATGGTGCTTCTTCAATTTGAGTACTTCGTAACAAAAGGTCCTCTAAACTTTGGATTTGTCCCAGATTCTCTGGCAGTTTCCTAAGCTTGTGGCACCCTCTTGCATAAAGTGTTTTCAGGTATTTTAACTCACAAATTGTGCTTGGGAGACTTGTTAGACTTCTGCACCAACTGAGATCCAACATGATTAGGCCGGAGAGGCTTCCAATTGACGCGGGTAGTTCTTCAATTGATGTATTATCCAAATGAAGTTTAGACAACCTTTTCATATTCCCCTTAATATCAGGAAATTTATTTAGTCCCTCACACCCAGAGAGAATAAGAGTCTCCAGAGATTTCATGCCTATACTGGATGGAAGTCTCCGAACCTTGCCACATAATTTTAAACTTAAGAAAACAAGTTGCTCAAGATCTCCAATGGACGGGTGAACCTCCACCAAATTCCAGCAGCATTCAAGATTTAGTGTGTGGAGATTTGGGGTCAAGTTGACGTCTGGAGTCCGTTGCAGCCTATCTGAATTATTTAGGTCGATGAATCTCAGTTTATCCAGACTCTGTTCAAAACAGCAAAAAGAACAGTCAGAAATCCATAACTAGAAATCAATTTGTTTCAATATGACTGTTAGCTTTTTATATTGGATAGAGGATCATTCTAAAATCACTCAATATGGTGACATGGCGAGTTGTGCTCGCGACAATACTTTAAACAAAGATCAACCAGAAGAGAGTACCACTGGAATCTCTTATCGACTTTTCCCTCACTTTGTCTCAATTGCCGGATCTCCTTCATTCAAGCATATATTGCCAAGTGGCCAAATTGAGAAAATCAAGAAGATGGGCAACCAAAGGGCTACATTTTTGCATATTTTAGTTAACAAATTTCAATTAAATAACTTCATCAGAAAATAACCATGCATCCAATTTGGGGCACTTCTTTCATGTTGAAAGAATGACCTCACTTTTTAATAAAGAGAAGGTTAAAAGCGCAAAGTTTACCTTTCTCCCATTCAGAAACTCTCCCTCTTCCCAAAGTTGCACAATTTGGCTACGTGGCAGTTCAAGACCCACAAGCTTTGCTGTCCCCAAAACTTCTGGCAATGAATCGAGATAGAAACCCTTCCAGGTAAGCCAACGCAAGTTAGAGAGACACTCGAGCTCTATCAAAGACTGTGATAGATGCTCGTTTGCATCAAAAACACCATTGTAGCCCAGTATGAGTAGCCTAAGTTTGTTCATGCTTTTGAAAGACATTGTATCAAACTTAAAGGCATCTAGGGTCGATAAGGATAAGGCGCTGAGTGATATGCCTTCAACTGCTTCCGTTCCCTACAACAAATAAAAAAAAATGTTTCCAAGCAGTTTATGAAAATGTCGGGGAAAACAAATTTAAACAGTCTCCACAGAGCCGCCTTACTGTGTTCTTCGTTAATACATGGCAAACATCGTTAGGGAGCCACAACCTGCTACGCTCACCAGGCTTATCGGAGCATTTGCAAACAATGTGCCACCCCATTTCCTGCATCCGATCATGCATGTGAATTCTACTGTTTGAAACAGAAATGAGAGATTTCTGAACGAGACGTTTTATCCCAAAATGAGCATGGAAATCAAAGCTATCAAGTATTCTAGTAACACGATCCTTCTTCTCCCCCTTGAAGAAACATGCAATATCCAAAAATATTTTCTGATCAATCTCGCTGAGCCCATAATAAATTACTTTCAACATTTTGGATACTTCGTCTTCACCCTCAACTTCCAGTCTACTCAAGGCACTTTTCCATTCATCAACAGTGCTATCATAAAGAGAAGCACCTAAAACTTTAAGGGCCAACGGAAAGCCACCTGTTCGGCGTACTAGATGATACGAGTCATATTTGTACTCCTCTGGAGGGCTATCTTTTCCAAATGCATACAAGCTAAAGAGCTTAATTGCTTCAGCGTCATTTAAGAGACTAGCATTGTACTTCTCAATAGATGTTGGCCTTGTCAACCAACGTTGATCCCTAGTTGTAATTATGATTCTACTCCCCTTTCCAAACCACTCATGGCTAGCTGCTAGTGCATCTAGTTGGGCATCATCATCCACATCATCAAGCACAAGAAGAACCTTTCTACGTCGAAGCCTGGACCCCATCAGTCCAATTCCTTCACGAATGCTATTGACCTTCAAGCTTTTATCAAACAGGATTTCAGAAAGAATTTTTTGTTGCAAAAGTTGCAGACCAGAGTACTCACTCGAAAATTCCTTAACATTCTCAACAAAGCATTTTCCTTCAAACTGATATGAGATCTCGTTGTAAACAGCCCAAGCAAGAGTTGTCTTCCCAGCGCCACCTATTCCCCATAATCCTACGAACCGAACAACATCTAACTCTGTACCTAACAGTGACTTCAGGTCTTGAACGCGGGAATTTATTCCAACGAGGTTTCTTTCACCATTCAGAATTGGTCTGCATTTGCTAGAAATCTCTTCAACAATTTTTGTGATACACTTTGATTCATGCCTGTAAATGAATGATAATAACTAACATGTTGAGATCGCGCATACGACTGGAGCTATGGTAATTCAACCCTTTTAGCAGGTCAAAATGACTTGCAAATTAACATATGCCCTAACAGAAGACCTCTACAAGGAAATCCTTTTCAATACAATAGGGAAAAAATATGTTGTGAATATTGCCCTCCACACCCAAGCAAACCTACAAGAATAATAATCGCACACAAACCAAGCACAAGAAATCAAAGAAAACAGAAAAGAACACAAGAAATTGTTAACCCAGTTCACCAATTTGATTGGCTACGTCTGGGGGCACTACCAAGCCAGGATCTTGCACTATGTATGTAGAATTTGTGTTACAACTGAATTGGAGGCGGAACATTGATTATATATGACCTAGGGATTAAACCAAAACCTAATCAAACAAGGAAACTATGACTGCTGAAAAACGGGCCGAGCGCGGCCGCCCTTACCCCGAGCGTGGTCGTGCAACCCTCCAGAAACTCCAACGCCTTTGTAAAATCCCCCAGCGCGGTCGCCCTCACTGTCCAGCGCGGTCGCCCTCGAAGAATTCCACCCGAGCATCAGTCTCTGTCCAAGAGCGCGGTCGCGCACACCACTGCGCGGCCGCTCTTGTTCCCTGAACCCACGACGAGTTTTTCCCCCTTGCTTCGATGTCTAGCCGGTTGGTCCTCTATCCCAACAATCTCCCACCTAGAGATCAACCACACATATAAGCCCCGTATCCGTCTTCAACTCACCCTTGGTGTCCTCCTAGTGCTCACCTCGATCATGGTAGTGCCATCCTCCTCTCTCACTCTTCAAGCCCAATTGAAGCTTTGCACAGCTTCAATTTCTCAAGGTTCACAACCTTTGTCAACATGTCGGCTGGATTCTCCGATCCCAATATCTTCTCAAGCCACAAAATCTTCTCCTCCAAGAGATGTCTGATGTAGTGAAACCTCAGTTCAATGTGCTTTGTCCTCGAATGAAACGCCAGATTCCTTGCCAAGTGAATTGCACTCGACCGTCCTTTGTAGAGAATATTACCACTTCGCGTCTTCCCAAGTTCACCCAAGAAGTTCTCAGCCAAACCATCTCTTTACTTGCTTCTGTCATCGCCACATATTCTCGCTTCAGCAATCGATCGAGCCACGATCTTTTGCAACTTAGAAGCCCAGGAGATTGTTGTACCACCCAATGTAAACACATAACCTGTAGTACTTCTCCTCTTATCAAGATCACTTGATGCCAAGTCCGCATCAACATAACCCGCTAACACCACTTCCTTGCTTGAAAAACATAGAGCCTTACCAGCGCATTCTTCAAGTAACGTAGGATCCACTTAACCGCTTCCCAATGTTGCTTTCTGGGTTGCCCATGAACCGGCCGACTACTCCCACCGCATGAGCAATATCCGGCCTTGTACACACCATTGCATACATGAGACTCCCCACGCTGAAGCATATGGAGTTCTCTCCATCTTGTCACGCTCTTCCTTGTTCCTAGGCGAGTCCCTCTCGGATAGCTTGAAATGCAAACCCAATGGCGTCCCCTGTTGGCTTCGCCTCTTCCATACAAAACCTTGCTAAGACCTTCTCAACATATTCTCGCTTGTGAAAGAACCAACTTGCCCGACTCCCTATCCCGATCAATCCGCATGCCCAAGATTTTCTTTGCCTCTCCCAAATCCTTCATCTCGAACCGATTCGACAACCGAGTCTTCAACCCGTTTACCTCTCTACTGCTAGAGCCCGCTATTAACATGTCGTCCACATATAACAAAGCAAGATAATGTACCCATTGTCCGTGTTCTTGAAGTAGCAACAATGATCCGCCTCACATCTGATAAAATCAATGTCGTGCATGAATCCATCAAATTTCTGTACCCAGTTTGCCTAGGAGCTTGTTTAAGGCCATACAAGCTCTTAGTCAATCTCGCAAACTAGCTCCTCGCTACCCTTAGACAAGAAACCCTCTCGTCGTACCATGTAAATTTCCTCCTCCAAGTCTCCATGAAGAAAGGCTGTCTTCACATCCATCTGTTCAAGCAGCAAGTCATCTGCCACTACTATCCCCATAACCATTCTGATAGTGGTCATCTTCACAACCGGAGTGAATACTTCGGTGTAGTCAATACCATACTTCTGCTGAAACCCTTTAACAACCAGTCTTGCCTTGTAACGCTTGCTACCGTCTGCTTCCTCCTTGATTCTGTAAACCCATTTGTTATGCAGTGCCTTCTTCCCCTTAGGTAGTTCAGTCAACTCCCAAGTTTTGTTTGCCTTCAATGAGACCATCTCATCTTCCATCGCAGCTTTCCACTTGTTACAAAGCACACTACGAACTGCCTCCGCATAACATTCCGGTTCCCCATTATCTGTCAACAACAAATAATAATTCGAAGGAGTATACTGTCGGGTGATCCACGCACTGCTGGATCTACGCAGCGGAATATCCGGTTCTGGAGTACGTGGTTCATCTTCAGGTGACTTCGACCATGGTCAACATGAACTGTCCTGCTCCCACCCGAGTCTGGAATATCCACCTCTACAACCTCCGGTTCCGAACTAGTGCCATCAGATGCCCCCTTTCTATCCTTGTACAAAACCTGTTCATTGAATACCACATCTCGACTACGAATAACCTTATGGTTTTGATCATCCCAAAATTTATACCCGAAGTCATCCCCGCCATACCCAATAAATGTACACTTAACAGATTTAGCATCTAATTTAGTTCTCTCACAGAATCAACATGAACATAAGAAACGCAGACCAAATACGCGAAGAAAGGACAGATTTACCCGCTTGCCACTCCAAGCTTCCTCTGGAATTCGTTTCCCAATGGAACCGATGGTCCCCGATTGATCAAGAAAGCCGCCGTGTCAACTGCATATGCCCAGAACGTCTTCGGAAGTTCACACTTCAATCTCATACTTCTAGCCCGCTCATTCAATGTTCTGTTCATCCTTTCTGCTACCCCGTTGAGTTGTGGAGTCTTCTTTGGAGTCTTCTCCATACGAATACCATTCGCAGCACAATATTCCCTAAACTCCCCGAGCTCATACTCCCCACCATTATCTGATCTCAAGCACTTAAGCTTAAGTCCCGTTTGATTCTCCACCAAGGCCCTCCACTTCTTGAACACCTCGAAAGCCTCATCTTTCCCCTTCAAGAAATAGACCCAAACCTTTCTTGTAGAATCATCAATGAAAGTCATGTAATATGACGCACCACCCAGAGATGTAACCGGAGATGGCCCCCACAAGTCCGTGTGAACCAATTCCAACTTTGCTTCCCTTAATCCCCTACCTGTCCTCGAGAAATTATTCCTCCCTTGTTTGCCAAACATACAATCTTCGCAGATCCCCACGTTGACTGTCTTCAAACCCGGTAGTAGACCCTTTGAACAAAGCACCTTCATCCCTGTCTCACTCATGTGACCCAATCGACAGTGCCACAAATCTGTATCACCCTTGGCTGCTGCCACCGCAATACTATCCTTGGTGTTGTTTGCCAAATACAAAGTACCCTCCTTATTACCCCGAGCGATCTCACAATCCTCCTTGGTAATAACCCAGTTCCTGCAGCCGAAAGTCACCTTGTAACCCTCTTCGTCCAATCGCCCAACTGAGAGTAGGTTCTTTTTCAAACCCGGAATGTGCCTGACCCCGTTCAGATGTAGAACCTTCCCGTCCGATGCTCCTATCCTGACATCCCCCTTCCCCTTGATTTCCAAAGGCTCGCTATCAGCTAGATAGACCTTCCCAAAATCACCGGAAGTGTAATTATCCATCTCTTCCTTATGCCCGCAAGAGTGGAATGATGCCCCTGAATCCAGCACCCATGATTCTAGTGCACTACTAACACTGTAACCAACACATCATCACCTTCGATCGCCACATTCGCTGATTGCCCTTACGATTTGGACAATCCCTCTTAAAGTGTCCCAACTCCTTACAATAATAGCACTGAACAGATCCCTTCGCAACCTTCGGTTTGTCCTTGGTCTCATCAGCTTTGCCCTTTCCACTCACTCCGTTCTCCCTAGATTCGGTTCTCCCTTGTTTGCTAGTACCCGGCTTTCCCCTACTAGTAGTAGCTAAAGCCGCTCCCGAAGTACTTGATGTCCCCAACTTCTTCATGCGATTTTCCTCACCTAAAAGAAAGTCTTTAACATCATCATATTTCAATTTTTCTTACTCGCCGAAGCGTTGATTGCAGTCACCGTTCCGCTCCAACTTGTCGGTAAAGAAGCTAGCAACAAGCATGCATGAACCTCATCATCGAACTTGATCTCCACATTTGTCAATGAATCTATGACATCCATAAATTCATCAATGTGCTTAGCCAAGGATCCTCCCTCTTGCATCTTGAGACTGCCCATCTTACGTATCAAATCAACCTTATTTGCAGCAGACGGAGTTTCAAATCTCTCAGTAAGATAATCCAATAGCTCCTTGGTGGTTGTCGCCTTCCTGGTAGTCTTCGCAATCCACTTTGACAAAGTAGATCTAACCACCCCTAGGGCTTTCCGATCCATGAGTTCCCATTCCTCCTGACTTACATCTTCCGGTTTGACACCCTTCAGAGGCTTGTAGAGATCCTTGTTGTACAAGAGATCCTCAATCTGCATCCTCCAATATCCGTAGTCAGACCCATCGAATTTCTCCACCGCCTGTTTGTCCTTGCCCATTCTTGATTGCTTGAAACAACTCCCTTGATCCTAAACCAAGAGCTCTGATACCAGTTGTTGTGAATATTGCCCTCCACACCCAAGCAAACCTACAAGAATAATAATCGCACACAAACCAAGCACAAGAAATCAAAGAAAACAGAAAAGAACACAAGAAATTGTTAACCCAGTTCACCAATTTGATTGGCTACGTCTGGGGGCACTACCAAGCCAGGATCTTGCACTATGTATGTAGAATTTATGTTACAACTGAATTGGAGGCGGAACATTGATTATATATGACCTAGGGATTAAACCAAAACCTAATCAAACAAGGAAACTATGACTGCTGAAAAACGGGCCGAGCGCGGCCGCCCTTACCCCGAGCGTGGTCGCGCAACCCTCCAGAAACTCCAACGCCTTTGTAAAATCCCCCAGCGCGGTCGCCCTCGAAGAATTCCACCCGAGCATCAGTCTCTGTCCAAGAGCGCGGTCGCGCACACCACCTGCGCGGCCGCTCTTGTTCCCAGCAACCCCTGACGAGTTTTTCCCCCTTGCTTCGATGTCTAGCCCGGTTGGTCCTCTATCCCAACAAAATAAAACACCATGCTATTGCAGAACTAAATAGCTAAATTATGACTTATAATATATATATATATATATATATATATATATATATTTATATATATATATATATATATATATATATATATATATATATATATATATATATATATATATATATATATATATATAAATTAGTGAGTTGAATGTCTAGTATTTATTAAATTAGAAAGTACCCGTTTGCAGTGTTTGATACATCGAACCCCGAAAGACCTGCTACATCAAACAATGCATCCTTCCACCTTTGAATCTTTTCATTCTCGTAGCGTGATTTATGTCTTCTAAATGCTACTCCAAAACTCTTTTTTTGTCTCCGTACTACGTAAGGATCGACTTTGTAAAATACAGGAATGACAATCTGACGAATTTCATTCCTGCAGTCCCTTATATGCACCAGCTCGTCCAAGCACCATGCTGAATCCGCATAATTTTCAGAAAAGACGACAACAGCAAACCTGGATTCTTCGATAGCTGCCGGGAGTTGTTCGGAGATGGGCCCTCCGGTCGAGAACCTTTGATCATCTTTAAAGGTGTAGATACCTCTGATTTCCAAGGCCGTGTAGAGATGATCCACAAAGTTTTTGCGGGTGTCTTCACCCCTGAAACTCAAGAATACATCGTAGGTCCATCGTCCCATGATGTTTGAACTTGACCTCGAGGTTACTGGTGTCATTGTACGTACTGTAATGGGAATTTCTGGTTATCAGAGTGAATTTATCAGAAAATGGTAAGACCCAAAAAAATTGAACGGCTATTGAGTAGAGTTTCTGATGATTGGAAAGTCAACTCTCCTTTTGTGGAGAAGATGTGCCCATTGTGCTCTTTTACATTGAAAATTCATTCAATCAGTGAGTAATTTAGGCCCGTCTTATCGAGCGTTTTTGTTAAAACGGAGATAAAAAAACTCAGCTTTTTTCTTATTAAGCGTGTTAGTCAAGAGTTTTAGACGGTTGGATTTTAAAAAGTTGGGGATATTTTGGCCGCTCAAAATTATAGCGGCAAAAAAAAGCTCCGTTTTAATAAATCTCCGTTTATAAAATTGTGCACCAGACGAGCCCTTAGTGCATTAATTAATGGAGTAATCTATAGTATAAATGAGACCCCCCTTGTGAACAGTTCTATGAACAGTTTCAAGGGGGAAATTCCCCATTTTGCCCTCACTATTTTGTTCCTTTTTCATTTTGCCCTTAAAAAAATATATATATAATCCTCACTATTTTGTCCCTTTCCCATTTTGTCCTTAAAAAAAAAAATTAATTAAAAAAAATTAATAAAAAAAACAAAAAACAAAAAACGTGACCTTGGACACGGGCTTAGGCTAGTATATTTGATTAGTGGGCAAGAACTTGGGAATGTGAGTAATTAAACTGCAAATTGTGGGTACACTACCGATAGAACTTTACATCAAGTCAAAGTAATGACCGAGTCTTTTTATCAATACTCTAATCAAGTACAAGTGATGCAAATAAATATAAAGTAGCGAAATAATAAAATAATCGGGATAGATAAATAATCGAATTATCGATTACTTGACCTAATTCGAATCCACGAATTAGGGTTTTGATAAGAACTCCGAAGAGATTTTCTGCAAGCCAAAATAAATTGATCAAGTTTACAGAGAAGGGACACAATTGCAAAGCAATCAATTTATTTAATTCTTAAAGTCTGTCTATTACAAAGTCCTACCATAACTATTTATACTAATAAAAAGAACATTCTAGAAATAATGAAAGACCATGTACATGTACCAAATGTATTAACGAAAAGACACAAAATAACTCATATACATGCCCTTTGACGAAAAGACACGAAACGAAACTCTTCAGATATATGCCCTTTCAGGAACCCCTCGGCCGAGGCAGCCATACTACTCGGTCGAGCATACCATTGCCGAAAACAAAAACTTCTGTCCCCTTTCCCTCGGCCGAGTCAAGAAGTAGGTCGGCCGAGCACACGCCACTGCTGAAAATTATGTATCTGTCCACTGCCCCCTTTGTCTTCCGTCCATGTACTACACCACTTTGTCTTCCGTCTCGTATTACACCATTCACCCTCTCTTCAAAAGAACTCGACCCCGAGTTCTCGTCCGATATTTGGCAAGACCCGCCCCAGAAAAACAAATACTTTGAATAAACCAAAGCTTTTCTCATCCTCGAAAAGAAAAAGAATACTTTTCCGTCCCAAATGAAACAAGTATTTGGAATAATTTTGTTCCCTAAGCCCAAACCAACATAATTTTTGTTTTTCCAAAAATAAAAATATACTAGAAATGACAACACTCACCCGTCGATCGTCCGCCCCATCATCAATTCCCAAATCTTCATCAAAGATTGGGGGTTTAGACCAATCAACACTTATTTCTTCCTCCTTTAATTCTTCCTCCTTCACTTGTCGATCATCCTCTATCTCGCAAACAGCTTCCTCATAAACAATCTCGTCATCTCCCCCTATGGATAGAAAATTATCAACAACAATAATATTCTTTTCCTTGAAATCACAATTATTATCTTGAAATTCTGTGATTGGATTCGCGAAATTGACTGGAACAACCACTTCTTCTTTTATCGGATCTAGATCATTTGCTTTAAGCAGTTCGATGTTCTTGCGATCTTCCTCCGCACACAGAAATTCCTGTAAACGCATAATTCTTACAATTTCAGAAAAATAGGAATGGCGCTCTTCTAATATTTGAACCCTCCGAGACCAATATTTTGAACCAAATCTGGCTCCTCGTCGAGCTTCAGCCAACTCCATCTCGAGACGCGAAAGAATCTCATAGCAGTCGAAGGTAGTACGTCTTCCTCCATTGTTAGTCATCTTCTCGTCGGAAAATCCTAGGATCGATCGATTTCTGATACCAACTGATGTAAACAAGATAACGCAGCGGAATAATAAACTAACCGGGATAGACAAATAATTGAATTACCGATTACTTGACCTAATTCGAATCCACGAATTAGGATTTTGATAAGAACTCCGAAGAGATCTTCTGCAAGCCAAAATAAACTGACCAAGTTTACCGAGAAGGGACACAATTGCAAAGCAATCAATTTGTTTAATTCATAAAGTCTGTCTATTACAAAGCCCTACCATAACTATTTATACTAATAAAAAGAACATTCTAGAAATAATGAAAGACCATGTACATGTACCAACTGTATTAACGAAAAGACACAAAATAACTCATATACATGCCCTTTGACGAAAAGACACGAAACGAAACTCTTCAGATATATGCCCTTTCAGGAACCCCTCGGCCGAGGCAGCCATACTACTCGGCCGAGCATACCATTGCCGAAAACAAAAACTTTTGTCCCCTTTCCCTCGGTCGAGTCAAGAAGTAGCTCGGCCGAGCACACACCACTGCTGAAAACTATGTATCTGTCCACTGCCCCCTTTGTCTTTTGTCCATGTACTACACCACTTTGTCTTCCGTCTCGTATTACACCAACAAGTTACAGTACTTATCAAATATATACTCCCCCCGTCCCACATTATCTTACTCGTTTACTGTTGAGAATGAAAAATAAGGAGTGAATATATATAATGTTATTAAAGTAGGAGTTGTGAGTGGGTAGGAGAGAGAAAGTAGGATAGAGAATAGTAAGTGGATAATTGTTGTGAGTATGACAAGTGGGTTTCCATGAATAAAGAAGTATTAAAAAGTTTCCTTTTTAGGAAAGTGTGACTTTAAAGTGGGACGCCCAAAATAGCGAAATGGGTAAGATTTTATGAGAAGGAGGGAGTATATATATATATATTTGATAAAACATAGTAATTTAAATATTTAATGGATGAAAATTCATCTGATTGATGAGGTTATATTGACAACCATCAAAATTGAGTTTAACAGTTCTAAAAAACAAGATTAACATCAAATGTTGAGGTAGACAATATATCGAACAGCTTAGGTGCATAAAACAAAAAATTTAAGTAATTCAGCTGTGTTTTCATTTGGTAAGAAAAATAAAATCTTTTTGTTAGTTCTTCAGCTGTGTTTTTTGAGTGCTTTGATACTTGTTTTATTAGATACTGATGATGCCAAAAAGTCGAATCAGCCTAAATTCGAGCGGTCGATTGTACTCCGGCGATTGCTTAGCCTGAAAATAAGACAAAACGCATAAACTAAGTCGGGGCTTCACCGACGAAGGCCCTTCGACGTGAGAGTAAGTTCACGATTTGTAGAGAGAGAAAATAATTTAACAGAACTTCGAGTCAAAGAATTAACGTACCAAAATATGGAAATAATGGCTTGTATTTATAGTGATGGTATATGGAATCCATGTTGAACTTGAACTATAAAGAGATAAGATATAATTCTATGAGAGTTATATCTGTTAGGGAGTCCTTATTTGACTTGAATTGACATAGGAGGTGGTTACAATCCTGATTAGATTATAACTGCTTAATCCTTGTTGGAATATGATTGCAAGGACTGCTCTGCTGGAAAGCCGAGATGCAAATATTCCCTTCTCGTCATATGTTGATATGCCGAGGTACAAATATTCCTCTCCTCGTCATACATGGCCATCTCGGTCCATGATGAGCCGGGGAAGGAATTAAGAGCTGAAGAGCTTGGTGGGATAGCCGAGATACAAATAATCGATTCCTCGTCATTCATGGCCATCTCGGCCCATGATGAGCCCGGGAAGAGATGAGAAATAAGTTGATCCCGTCATGATGATATCATAACCGAGGAAGACACCTCGTCCTCGTACCTCATCCTCGTCGTCAAGGGAGGTCTCCTCGTCCTTGGAGGGACCTCATCTCATACTTGGAGGGAGGTCATCTCGTACTTGGAGGGACCTCATCTCGTACTTGGAGAGAAGGTCTCCTCGTCACCAAGGGACCTCATCTCGTCCATGGAGGGAGGTCTCCTCGTCGCCAAGAGACCTCATCTCGTACTTGGAGGGAAGGTCTCCTCGTCACCAAGGGACCTCATCTCGTCCATGGAGGGAGGTCTCCTCGTCGCCAAGGGACCTCATCTCGTACTTGGAGGGAAGGTCTCCTCGTCACTAAGGGACCTCATCTCGTCCATGGAGGGAGGTCTCCTCGTCGCCTAGGGACCTCATCTTGTACTTGGAGGGAAGGTCTCCTCGTCACCAAGGGACCTCATCTCGTCCATGGAGGGAGGTCTCCTCGTCGCCAAGAGACCACATCTCGTACTTGGAGGGAAGGTCTCCTCGTAACCAAGGGACCTCATCTCGTCCATGGAGGGAGGTCTCCTCGTCGCCAAGGGACCTCATCTCGTCATTGAGACTTAGTCATTTCGCCTACTAAGCCTAGGTCGACCTAGGGGAATGACGAGAAAGTTTGGTTCGAGGAAGGTAGAGAAGCCCATTCCGTTCCTCGTACATCATACTTGGGATTATGTTTAGGGCCCAATCCACTTGGGCCTTGCCCGGACTAGACCAAGTTTGTATCTCGGTTTATACCGTTCAGTGGCCCCCCGACTTCCTAGCTCGGCATAAGGCTATGCCGAGGAGGAAGTGAGCTCTACCTCAGAGAATACGAACAGGCGTCACGTGGCAGGTGTCGCTTCAGTTGTCCGCTGGATGATAATGCAATGATGGATTGTGGAGCACGATGTTTGACGTCTTGGAAACCCACCAGGGTATTAAATGATGGTCGTTCTGCTTGGATTTCTCCTCCCGTCGATCATCAAAATATCAATGCCATTATTGAATGGATTAAGGATGAGGTACCTAGCACAGAGGAAGACGATGAGGCGGATGCCGTGGTGCAGGCCGAGGAGACTAGTGTCGAGGAGCACCCCAATGATGGAGCTCAAACTGGGGCTCAAGCTCAAACCCAACAAGTCATCATCCCGAATTGTGCAGTCCAACAATGACATCCCAAATGTGAGCAGTAACCTTTTTTTTTGGCCCCTTTTTGTTTCCAGCGTAAATTTAATTGCTGAAGTTGACTTTGACTTGGTTCTTTATCACTGAGTTTGCGATCACCTTTTTGGTTTCCTTCTGCGGCGATTTCGCCGCGTCATTCCTCCTCCCTCGCGGTTGATTCGGTCGGGTAAGTGTTTTTCACTATCTTCTTCTTATCTCTTCTCCCCTTCAGCCTCTATATAAATCCCCCATACCCTCTCCCTTGCAGTCACAACAACACACGGGTTTTCACACATTTTTGGGGTGTTCTCTTTCAGGTAAATAGAGAGAGTGAGAGAGTTTTGGCAGTGAATTAGTTTTTGTGGGTTGCTTTCTTGGGTGAATTCTTGCTTCCCTATTCTGATTTCTAAGGTCGTCTCTCCCTCAAAGCTAAGATTGATTTGATTAGTGTGTGTGTGTGTGTGTTGTTTGGCAAGACAAAGAGAGAGTGTGGGTTGTGGTTATGAGGTTGGCTGTCCGGAGTTGTGTCTGATACTGTCGCTGGCTGCATTAATATTTGGGCTTGTTACTGTTACTGGGTTATTGGGACTGTTTTTGCTGCCTTCGGTTCATAATAACACCCTTGGATCGGTGACCTTGGTTTGTGGCTGGTTTCGGAGTATTCGGATACTTGAGCCTGAGCCGATTTCTTTCTCTCTTTCTATTCAGTTTTTAATTATTCAGTGCTTTCATCTTTGAATTGTTACTAACTGTGTTCTATTTTATTTTGCATTGTTCGCGGGTCTTGGCAACGGAGTGGTAAGTCCGCTCAACAAAAACAAATGCACTGACACTATTTAACACTGCAACTACCATCTCAAACATTATTACTGGCATTCCGAAACACATGATTTGACGCTTTTAAACACGTGCAGTAGCACTCTTAAAATGCACTAGTAATTTTTATCACTCAAATTGGTAGTGTCGATGCAAGTATTTTATTATGTCAGTTCATGTGTTTTTTTATCGCCGGTGAGTGAGAGTGTTTGTTGAGCGTCAATCCTAGTGTTTTAGCGTTTTAGCGTCAATTGTAGTGTTTTTTAGCAACGGTTGTAGTGTTGTTTTGCGCAAGTTGTAGTGTTTACCAATTATATGGTTTTTGAGTCTCAGCTTCCTCAAAGTCCACGTATTTACGAAAATGTTATCGTACATGAAGTTTCATTTACTTAGAAAAATGTCACAACCCAGTTAAAAATATATTTTTCCTAATCACTAAAAAACGTATTTTTCATAAGACCAACTTTTTATTTATTATATGATCTTTTTATTGAGTCTTCCTTCAAATGTCTGTTAATTCAAGCTTAATTAATTGGCAAGATGATAGTAATATTTTTGCTCGTGTGGAGCGGAGTAAGCATCCCAAATGACTAAAAATACTAATTTATGTCACCCATATTAATAGTTTTTAATATTTTACGAAATAAAAATTATTTTTATCCCCAACTTTTTTTCTGTTTTCATTATTGAACATATTTTTCAATGTTAGTATTAAAAGGTAATAAATGATTGGGTTGGTTATCTGTGCAACCACATTCGCCACCACCTACTGCCATGGCCACCTTCAGCCACGACTTGCCGCCACCTCTTGCTGCCACACCACCTTTTGCCACCGTCTGCTACTACTGCCACCATTTTGTCGCCACATATCACCCCTCGAACCATCATAGATCACAAATATAAAGAAAAATGTGGATGAAGGGAAAAGTTAGAATGTGTGAGAATGGTGGAAAACATTAAATTTTAATTAACATATTTCTATTTATTTTAAGAGTCGTCTCCTATGTTGATTCAAGGAGAACATGAAAAATAAATTGTTTAAAGTTCAAGGGTTCTGAGGATAAGTTATAGAATGAAAAGGTGTTAGGCATTAGGGGTGGGCACGATTTTTCCGAAAGCGGACAAGAACAATGGAACCGGATCAAACAATTCAAAACCGGACCAAACTAAAAGCATTGGTTTCAAATTTTTCTAGAACCGTTATATTGGTCCGGTACTGATTTTGAGAAGTCTAGATATCGTTTAGAACTGGACCGAACCAATGTATACAAATACATTATAATTTATATATATAAGCAAATATTTATAATTTATTATTTATAATGTGTGTATGGATTTATGTATCCTCTATTGTGAAGATGCCAGGAAGTCTACTGCATCTTAGAGGAATGCTTTTGTGATCAATAAGAACTAAACAATGTCTGTACATCAAAAAAGAAAACAGAAAAAAAGGGACTAAAATAGAATGAGAAGAAGTGATAATTTTGTAGATAAGAGTGTTATGTAATGTGGAAAATATGAGTTTGAATCTATCCCTTGTATAGTTTGCAAATTTACATGTTTATTTTTCTGCTTTTTTTTTATTCTTCATTTAATTTGGACATTTTTTAGTTTCTAATTTTATCTTATCATTGTTTCTTCTATGTCGAAAATTGTATTGTGTAGAATCGGATCAAGAAATGAGCAAAATCTGATCAATGGAACCTGACCAAAATATTAGTTCTTGCATGTATTGTTTTGGTCTTGCATGTATTATTATCTTCGAGAGCATTTCTATCCTAATAAAGTCTCTTGATTTTGATTTGTGTGCCATTTTAGATACTCGCGCAAATATGCGGATATCTGTCTTCACATTTGCATATTGTATATTATATAAAATTACAAAAACGTATAAAAAAAAAAAGAAAAATGCATTCATACTACATTAATGCATGATATATCAATGTGATCACTTGTTTGAAGTTTAGATTGAGGGTCATTCCGAATACAAAAATTAATAGTAAGTGTTTATTCTAAGATTCTTTGAGGGATCTCCATTGTGTTGGTATGTTGCTGCTCATGTATATCCATAGAGCTATCATAAATCTAGGAGCAACGATCACTTGGAAAAAAAGGTGGGCATACTATGTAGTGATGTCAACGGGTCGGGTTTGGGGGCATTTCTCCTTAACCAAACCCGACCTGCATCCTAAACTCATAGGCCTGAACTCGAACTGCCCCGTAGACATAGGAACCCGCCCCGGCCAAAGTTATATCAAAAGTCAGTTTATCAGCAAAAAAATAATTTTGGGCCCAATTTATGTGTAAGCCCAATATTGTATGTTCAATAGCCCTAGGGTTCCGGCAAATTGGCATGATTTGCATCATTTTAGGTAAAAATAAATAAATTAAGTTAGGACATCTTTGGCCTGTTGAGAATTTGATCATTATTTTTCATTAAAGTTTTGGCTATTTATGTTTTAGTTAGCAATATATTTCAAAAGTTTTTATCCAGGTACATATACAAACAAAATATGAATGGAATAATATTTAGGGTTTAGTTGGAAATCATATTCTAAATATGATTCTTCAATTATTCACAAAATCATTTGATTTTTGAATGTTTCTTACCCCGTTGGAATTATAAAGTTTAGAGCTATGACACTTGGCTATTCTCCTGTTTCCATGTCCAAGTAATGCTCTCTCTCTCTCTCTCATACTTTTTTTACTTCTCACTCTGAACTTCAGACCATCATTCTTAAGAAATTTCTTCTAATGTTTCCGTGGATGTATCTGGTTACCCTACAAGCTTTTCTGGAGACTCCAAAAAGGGAGAATTGGATATTTATATGATACCAATCAAGGGAGAGAAATCTTCACTTCAAGGAGAGTTCAGGCAAATGAAGCTGCAACAAAGTGAGGGAAACAAGTCGAACTTGGTGCTACTAATGGTTTGTTGAAATGATCTTGCATCCTGAACGAACGTATAAACCGATGTATGAACGTGGATCAGGACGGGCAAGACCCAATTGATTGGGCCCAAAATATAATTTATACAAGTCTCAATTACGACAAATGGAGTGGGCTTTCCCTACCTTTGCTCGTCATGCTTCCTCGTCATTCACACTATGTCGACCTAGACATAGCAGAGCGAATAATGACTAAGGCCCAACAAAACTGCATGTCGATGAGGCATAATCACATATGCCGAGTAAGGCATCCATCAAGGCCGAGCAAGGCCTCCTTTGAAGACGAGGAGTCCCTCCTCGGTTGTCAACAAAACAAGGAAATGGGCTTCCCTATCCCTCACAACTCTCTTCCTCGGATCAATTCAGGCCGACCAAGCCACCTATGACGAGGAGCCCGCCTCCAAGGCGCACGTGCAGAATATATAATCTAATCCTACTCAAATAAGGACTGTGAACAGTTATAATCCTCCTAGGATTATAACCACCTCTCACACGCTTTCTTATCCAACAAGGATTCTACAATGCTATGACTATATAAACAAGCCATAATTCACATTATTTTGGTAATCTATCTTTTGACTCTAAACTCTTGTTAATTGATTTCTCTCTCTAAACACAAATACTTACTGTTAGTACAGACTGTGGGTGTTACCACAGGTGCTACAGTTGGGTGTTACCCGAACTGGAATGTTTTGTAATTTAATAATTCTTTCCATATTAAATTATATCCTAATGTCTAATATTATTTGCAAGATATATGTGTTTGTTGGTCCATATTTCAGGTTAATACATGGCTGGATTAAATGCTAAAGACAAGGAAGAAGTTGTTGAAGGATTTATTCGTAAATAGAGATTTACGAATAAACTTTGCTTGGTCCATATTAATTGTTGATAAAAGAAAAACGTGGGAAGACCAAGTCTTGGAGTTGTTGCTGATTATTAGAAGAGTACAATGGCAAGAAAGCAAGAGAGTACAAGGTGATAAAGCAAGGACTTGGGCTTTAAGAAATCGGTTGCTACATTTTAGGAGGAGTTGGCGAAAGAAGAGGAATTCAAGCCAAGAAATATCTCCACTCCTCTCACACGATCTGAAGGTCCAAGGCTGTTATTTTGGAATAGCCTCCAAGGCATTTGAAGGCTATAAATAGGCTAGGTGTGGTTCATTTGAAGTATGCCAAATATTGAATAGCAAACACACACACCTTAGCACAAGAGAGACAAAGTTCTTTTGCTTCGCATAATCCTTCCTCCCTTGTGATTCTAGCTTAAACACTGAGTGTTTAAGAGAGTGTTGGCTAAGAATAGGATTCGTGCTTTATCTCATTTAGTTCCATAGAGCATTATCATTGTATTAGCAATAGGGAACTTTCGGCTTTGTAATTTTTTTATATTGATTATAAAGTCTTCGCCATCTAGGCACACTCAAGTTATATATTTATATAACTTGGGAAAATTATATCTTGTGTTATTTATTTCCGCTGCACAAAGTTTTTACAAACTATTTAATTTGGTGTGTGTGTGCTGTCCTTCAGTGTGTTATCCAAGGTGTTGGGTAACATCTACGGTAACATCTCTTTCCAGTGAAGCCATTGGCAATTTCAATTGGTATCAGAGCAGGTCACTTGACGATACTAAGTGCTTGGTCTAGGTGTCATGGCTTATGATCCGGCTAATCCTAACCATAAGCGTCTTCCTGTGTTAGATGGCTCGAATTATTGTTATTGAAAGATCGGTCTACGCTCGCATATCAAATCAATTGATCTTCGAGCATGGCGATCTATAACAAATGGTTACTCCTTACCAATGTTACCTGCTGATGAGGATGGTGACGTGCAAGTCAAACCTGAATCAGAATGGAACATGGAAGAGATCAGCCAAGCTAATTTCAATGAAAAGGCATTTAATGCCATTTTTGAGTGGGTTGATATGCATATTTTCAAACTTATTCAAAATAGTTCCACTGCAAAAGAAGCATGGGACATTTTACAACGTTTTTGTGAAGGTGATGGCAGTGTGCGTGAAACTAAGCTTAGGGGTCTTACTAGCAGATTTGAAAGATTAAGGATGGGTGAAAATGAAACTATTCCTTCTTATTTTGAAAAATTATTTGATATTGCTAATGAGTGTCAATTGTTGGGTGAACATTTTACCAACAAACAACTTGTTTCAAAAGCAATTAGAACCCTTCCCGAGCATTTTAATATGAAAGTTTTATCTATTGAAGAGGCTCACAATCTTTCAACTATGGATATCAATTCTTTAATGAGTATTTTGAAAAACTTTGAGTTAAATCTCCTAGATCAAAGTGAAGCATCTAAGGGGAAAAATGTTGTTTTGAAAACCCAAACCTCGAGTTCTTTGGAAGAAAATGAAGATGAGGTTTTTGATGAAATTGATGAGAATGCTAGTGTTGCTTTACTTGCTAGAAAATACAATTCTATGGTTAGAAAGTATAACAATGAAAAAATGCAGGTGAAAGCAAAGGAGAAGCAAACCAAGGTTTATGATTCGATGCCTAAGAGGACCTTCCCATCTAACCCAAAGTCGAACCCAAGGAGAGCATCTTCAAATCAGTTAAGGTCTGATCCAAAATACATTGAATCCATTCAATGTCATGCATGTTCGGGTTGGGGTCACTATTCTAATGAGTGTGCAAATACTCTAAGGAAGAGAGGAAAGAACCTATGGGTCTCTCTCAGTGATGATGAGGATGAAGGGCCATCTCAAGAGGAAGAATCTAATCAAACAACCATGTTTGTCACAGTAAGTAACACGGAAAAGGACAGTGTTACCCAAGGTGTTATCCAGTCTGAGATAACATCTGTGATCACACCCAACAGGTATGATGAATTATGTGATAATAATGCTGTTTGTTTTGTTAGCTCTTCTAACCCTGATACAGGAAGTACACAAGAGGATGACCAGAGCAAAGATGACCTCATTTCCGGGTTAAAAGACCTTTACGAGGCATTGCTCGTGGAATGGAAGAAAGAGAACAATTTGGTTAAGTCCTTAACCAAGAAGAATGAAGGACTCCAGGCCTATGCGACTCATATGGAGATTCAAGTATGCGACTCATATGGAGATTCAAGCAACCAAGAGAGAAATCGAGCTTGAAAGAGTCAAGGGCAATTTGACTCTAGCCGAAACCACCTTGAAGAAGCTCAACACTGGATCTACCAAATTGGATGAGATCTTGAACTTGAGTACACCTCTCAAAGCAGGTATTGGTTTCCAAGAATCTTTGAATAGTATTATTTCTACTTTGTCTATGAATGATAATGAGAATTGTTTTGTTAAGGAACGGTTTTTTGACAAAGATTCTTCTTCAAAAGAACCATGTGACAAAGGGAAGGTGTGTCAATATTGTCACACACCTGGACATTTTAAAAATAAATGCCATATTGTTTCGAAAAAATTGTCCAGTCCCTTGGTGTTACCTAAGGTGTTGCCCAGCACACAGGATAACACACCCAGTCAGAATGGTAAAAATTCAAAAAAGGTGTGGAAACCAAAAGCTAATCTGAGATGTGATGTTGTTTACACTGCTTTAAAAACAAATATTGAAGGTTCTTGGTACTTTGATAGTGGGTGTTCACGTCATATGACAGGAACAAAATTGTTTTTAAAAGACTATGAAACGGTTCATGGGGGTAGTGTAACGTATGGTGGTGGGAGCAAGAGTACTATCATTGGGAGAGAGACACTAAATGTGTCTGAATTTCCAACCTTAAAGAATGTCTTACATGTTGATGGACTTGTAACTAATTTAATTAGTATTAGTCAACTTTGTGATGACAACTTAGAGGTGAAATTTAATAAAGATACTTGTGAAGTTTATGACAAGACTAACAATTGTGTGATGACAGGTACAAGATCTAGTGATAATTGTTATCTTGTTGAAGACAAGCAAGTATGCCATTCGACAAAACTTGATGACACTACATTGTGGCATCAAAAGTTGGGACATGTTCACTTTCGTAACATAGAAAAGATTGTTAACCTAGATGCTGTCCAAGGCATTCCTAGTCTTGATCTTAAACAAAAAATTGTTTGTGAGGATTGTCTCAAAGGGAAACAAACTCGTGTTACCCATAGTGCTGCCCAACACAATGAGCAACACACTGGTACGACACATTATTTTCAACTCTTGCGTATGGATTTAATGGGTCCACTTGAGATAGAAAGTTTTGGAGGCAAGAAATATACTTATGTCATTGTTGATGATTTTTCAAGATTTACTTGGGTTTATTTTTAAGGGAAAAATCTGAGACTTTTGAAAAGTTCAAAATCTTGCACTCTAAGATCAAAAACATGTTTTGTGCTTCAATTTTTAGAATTAGGTCCGATCATGGGAGGGAATTTGAGAATGTTTCTTTTTCAAATTTTGTGAAAGAAAAGGTATACACCATGAATTTTCAACTCCAAAAACACCTCAACAAAATGGGGTAGCTGAAAGGAAGAATAGGACTTTACTTGAAATGACTCGTGTGATGTTATTTTCAAAAAAAAATTCGAAAAGATTTTGGGCAGAGGCACTAAATACGGCTTGTCACACGGCCAATAGAGTTTTTCTAAGACCCGGCACAACCATGACTCCATACGAAATTTTGAATGGTAGGAAACCAAAAGTTCATTATTTTCATGTCTTTGGTTGTGTGTATTACATTCTCAATGATCGGGACTACTAAGCAAAATTGGACTCTAAGAGTGATAAGACCATTTTTCTTAGGTATGCTTCAAATAGTCGTGCATATAGGGTATTTAATCTAAGGTTAAAAACCATCCAAGAATCTATGAATATTTTTTTTGATGATCACTCAAGTATTGCAGGAGAAAGTGTTCAAGAGACACCCTTGGAGCTGTTGGAAGAAGTCAGACCAGAAGGTATTACCACAGGTGTTACCACGAGTGCTAACACTGATAGTAACACAGAAACAGAGCAGGGTGTTACCATTGATGAGATAACACCTCAGATAGCATCTGATTCCATTCTAGTGAATGAAGATCAAGAAGGAGTTGAAACTGAGGTTCACGAGAATGTGAGAAGAGATCCTCCACCTAGAATCAGTAGGGATCATCCTACTACTCAAGTAATTGGGAGGTGAATGAAGGTGTACAAACAAGACGTAAGGATCCCACTAGTTACCGTGACATGGTGAGGTATGTGTGTATGTCTACCACATACTCAAAGGTAACATACTCTTGTTTTACTTCATCCGTAGAGCCTAAAAATGTGATTGAAGCTTTAAAAGATAATTTTTGGATTCAAGCAATGCAAGATGAACTTGATCAATTTGCTCATAACAATGTTTGGTCTTTAATACCCCGTCCCTCAAACACTAATGTTATTGGGACAAAATGGATTTTTAAAAATAAGACCGATGAATATGGAAACATTGTTATGAACAAGGCTCGTCTTGTGGCTCAAGGCTATACACAAGTGGAAGGTGTCGACTATGACGAAACCTTTGCACCTGTGGCTAGAATTGAGTCAATAAGACTTTTATTGGCCATTGCTTGTTTTCTCAAAATAACATTGTTTCAAATGGACGTCAAAGCAGCATTTTTAAATGGATACTTAGATGAGGAAGTTTTTGTTGAACAACCAAAAGGCTTTGAAGATCCATTTCAACCAGACCATGTGTATAAACTTGATAAAGCTCTTTATGGGTTGAAGCAAGCTCCACGTGCATGGTATGGTAGGTTAAATAGTTTTTTACTAGAGTATGGTTTTACTAGAGGAGAAGCAGATAGGACTTTATTCATTCTTAAACATGGAAAAGAACTTGTCATGATTCAAATCTATGTTGATGACATAGTATATGGCTCTACATCAAAAACTTGTTTAAATGATTTTGTAGAAGCTATGACATCAACATTTGAAATGAGCATGATGGGGGAACTTAACTTCTTTTTAGGCCTGCAGGTTAAGCAATCAAGTGAAGGGATTTTCATCTCCCAAAGCAAATATGCAAGGAACCTGGTGAAGAAGTTTGGGTTGAAAGGTTCGAAGAGCTCAAAAATTCCTATGGGCACTTCTCTCAAGATTGGAAAAGATCAAGTGGGAGAAGATGTTGATCCAACCCTATATCGTTCCATGATTGGTAGCCTCCTTTACCTTACTTCTAGTCGTCCTGATTTGATGTACAGTGTGTGTGTATGTGCTAGAGATCAATCCAATCCTAAAGTGTCTCATTCTGTGAAAAAGATCATTAAATATGTATCTGAAACTAGTGATTTAGGGATTTGGTATAGTAAAGATACTAATACTAATTTAGTAGGCTTTAGTGACTCGGATTGGGCAGGGGATATGGATGATAGGAAAAGTACAAGTGGGGGGGGGTATTTTTACTTGGGAAATAATTTAGTATCATGGTATAGTAGAAAACAAACTTGTGTTTCATTATCCACAGCTGAATCAGAATATGTAGCAGCTGGTAGTTGTTGTTCACAACTAATTTGGTTAAAATACATGCTTGATGATTATGGCCTTGATAGTAATATGTTGACCTTATACTGTGATAATTTGAGTGCTATTAATATTTCCAAAAAAATCCTATACAACACTCCCGTACCAAACATATTGACATCCGTCATCATTTTTTAAGAGATATGGTAGATAAAAAGATAATAAATATAGAGCATATTGATACAAAGTATCAACTTGCTGATATTTTCACCAAACCCTTAGACCATGATAGATTCTCTAGTCTAAAGAGATCTCTTGGTCTTTGTATTCTCTAAAAATGTCCTCTGCTGTAAGGTGTTACCATGGGTGCTGATATCACCTGGGGTAACACATGTATACTAGTGCATATTTTTTGCTTGTTTGGTTTTATTTTTCTGTGCTGTAAGAATTCTTATAGTTCTCTGAGCTTTGAGAGTTCTCACAGCTGCACATGCTGACCTTTTTGTTATGGTAGGATAACACCCTGAATAACACACTTGATAAAACTTCCTTTGTGCTCAAAGTGACAAAGTCACTAATGTTGGTATGTGATAAATAAAAAGGCAAAGAGGCAAATCTTATACCATACTATTCTCTCGAGCTCGGGGCACGGCGTTCGCTGCGACGATGCACTCTTGCCAATGAGAATGTATGAAGTGATTTGTGCTTAGTATTAGGGACATGGAGCTCACTACTACAGTGTACCCTACTTGAAAGGCATAAATCAATGAAACTTTACACTTGAAATAAGACTCGGGGCACGGAGCTCGTTACTACGATGCTTCCTTGTTTAAAGAAGTGTAAAAGAATTTTTATGAATATCTATGCCTCTTATTGTTACAAGCTTGTTGTGCCTAAATTGCTTGAAAAAGGCTAAGCTTGTTATGCCTAAAGTGTTTGAAACTGAATATATTTATCAAGGGATTTTTATCATATGTGTTATCCTAAGTGTTACCATCATTGCCATTAACATATTTGTATGTGCTATATTATTTTTTTATTTCTTATTTTCGGTTTGTTGTTTAAGTTTTTAAAACTTTGAAAGTCTTTTTTAATTAAGAGTTTCCAAAGTTTGAAAGAGTCATTAACAAACCTAGTTTATCTTTAGTAAACAAACTCAAATAACTAAGTCCTAAAATTTAGGGATCTGATTTTCAAAAACCATATGACTTAGTATATTTGGTATGTTTATTTTTTATTTTCGTTTTATATATTTAAAAAAAAATTAAAAATTAAAAAATCTGAAAATTAAAAATTCAAAAAATAATAAAAAAAAAATTCAAAATAATGGCCGGATGTTTTTATCTTTGTGTGAGGAGTTTTGTATTTGATTTAATCTTTGTGGCCTAGAAAATAGGGGGAGTAAATTATAAATTTAATTATTTTTTGTGTGGCTAGGAAAATAGGAAGAGGTTAATTAGGTGAGTAAAAATAGGAGGTGGGATAAGTCTAATCAATTAAAATCTTATCCTAATTTAAATTCCCATTTTTTTCTCCCTATCTCTCTCTAAGCCAACGCCTCCTCCCCCTTCTCTCTCTAGGCGTTATATACTCCCTCCGTCACCGTCAATCTCTCTCTCTCAAACCAATCAAAAATCAACAACCTTCCAAAATCCCTAAACCTTCCTAAACCCTAACCATGGCAACCCCTACCAAGAAGCAATCCGCCCCTTTGGAGGTCTCTCCGGGCGTTGGCTCAAGTGGTCCAAGTCAAATGGACACTTCGACCACCCCTCTCAAATGTGTCTCCGGCAATGACAATGTCGGTTGATAATCCTCCATTGGTGACAACAATGGCTCAACCCCTGCCCATTGTGACATTACTACCTCTTCCACCCGTTCCTTCAACCAAAAAGACCAAAAGAAAAGCCATTGCTCACAAACCCTCGGGACAACCCGTCAAAAAAGAGGAGCTCAAGTAGGCTCACTGCAATGAGGAACAAAGGTACTTCAAAATCCAACACATCCTCCGATCCTGTTGAAGTTTCTGAAGAATCCTCTCTTGGTCTCTCCTCGACTCATGTTTCGGATGAAGACTTCCATGCCGATGCTGAGAAGAGCCATTCTGTTGAGACATTTGAAGATTGGGAGATTGAAGAAGAAGAGCCCTTGTATGAAGTTGTGAAAAGAAACATTAAAGGCAAAAGCAAGTGGGCTGCTGTCAAAGATGTTACCCAGAAAGCTGCAACACCCAAGGTAACATCCTCTGTTTCTAAAGCTTCAAAGTCTTCTATCAGTGAGTTTGCCTATTCTGAGTCCACTGATTTTCTTGAGAAAGAATTTGAATATGTGAATTTTGCATTTCCAAAACCTTACTTTTCATTGGAATTTTATCGGAAGGAAAATGTGGAGTTTTGGTTGAAACATAGTGACACGAAAATTCTCAAAGAAAAGCACATTGACGAGGTTGATTTCAAAAAGCATGGTGTATTTCAGTTCTTGGAGGATAGAAATTTTTTGAAAGCTAACTTGCACCCTTCGAAATTTGTTGAAGCTATTGTCAAAAATTTCTATGCCAACCTTCATGCCAACCTAGATAATGAGAAGTCCGATCAATTTGGAAAGGTGTTTTTGAGGAACAGAATTTTTTCTATTACACCTTCTTTGATCAACAAAACTTTAGGACTCCCAAATATGGATGATGATGGTCCTATTGTTCATAAGGATGAAATTGCTAGGTTTATCTCTCATAATGTCGTGCATGAATGGCCACAGAATCCGAATCCCAAAACCAAAGTTCATTTTCTTGCTTCCCGTCTCACTTCACTCTTTGCCGTGCTTCACAAGCTTTGTATTTTTAATTGGGTTCCTACAACCAATGAACAATATGTGACTTTGCAACAAGCCGACATATTGTACAAGTTGGGGAAAAATCAAAGGGTGAATTTGGGTAGAGTGATCTTTAGGCACTTGGCTTCATGGGGTAAAAGAAAGGATATTTCTATGTTTCCATACCCTTCCTTGATATTCCAAGTCTTAAAAGCTCAAAAAATATCCATTGAGGAGTCGGATGTGTACACCCAAGCTCTTGATCTCTATGCTATAGATACTCAGCTGACTAAGAAGAACACTAAGAGTGTAAGGTACACTGGTGATCTTCCTTGGTCAAAGATAAATGAATTTGGGTCAAGTGAAGCGGTTCATGCTAAGGGTGTTACTCATACTGTTACCCCGAATGTTACTCCGAAATCTCCAAGTTTTTCAGATACAGATGCAGCTCATGTTCTTGCTAATGTGTACAATTTGTTGGGGAATGCTTCACCAACAATACCGAAGACCACAGTTTTGGCATTTCTCCACAAACAAACTACTACCATTGCCGAGATTGTGCAAGGATGGGCTAAGCTCAAGGAAATTACTGATGAGTTTATCCGGCAGGTTTCTTCCCAAACTGGGGGAGATAATAGTGCTGATGGAGCTGGTCCGAGTGGTGGTGGTGGTGGAGATGCCAGTGGTGCTGCTGCAGATGTTACTGAAGATGCTGCCTTAGATTGTGGAGATGAAGAAGGGGATGAACAGGAGGAAGAAGAAGCTGATGATGAGCGAGAAGAGTGACTACAATACATCGCCTGAAGGTTGATGTTGCCGCTCTTATGGTTATGGTACTTTTGGTGGTTGAAAAACAATTTACTTTTATGTTTTTATTCGGAACATGTTTTAAATACTTTGGTGGTTTGTTTTATTTGCTTTTGGTTTTAAACTTTTAGGGTTGTTTGAACTTGAAGTAGCTTAGTAACTTTGGTTTATCTTTGGTACTTTAGGTTGCTAGTTATTTGGAATACTTATTTTGAAAAATATGTTTTGATAACTAGTATTTCTGTGATAAATCATTGTGGTTGTTAATTCCTTGATTATGGGGGAGATGATAACTATGAAGTTACTCTGGTATGGCTAACATTTTCTTGCAGGGATCAGCACTTTAGAGTTTGGAAAGAAATTATAAATTATGGGGGAGATTGTTAGTACAGACTGTGGGTGTTACCACAGGTGCTTTCACTGGCAGTTGGGTGTTACCCAAACTGGAATGTTTTGTAATTTAATAATTCTTTCCATATTAAATTATATTCTAATGTCTAATATTATTTGCAAGATATATGTGTTTGTTGGTCCATATTTCAGGTTAATATATGGCTGGATTAAATGCTAAAGACAAGGAAGAAGTTGTTGAAGGAGTTATTCGTAAATAGAGATTTACGAATAAACTTTGCTTGGTCCATATTAATTGTTGATAAAAGAAAAACGTGGGAAGACCAATTCTTGGAGTTGTTACTGATTATTAGAAGAGTACAATGGCAAGAAAGCAAGAGAGTACAAGGTGATAAAGCAAGGACTTGGGCTTCAAGAAATCGGTTGCTACATTTTAGGAGGAGTTGGCGAAAGAAGAGGAATTCAAGCCAAGAAATATCTCCACTCCTCTCACACGATTTGAAGGTCCAAGGCTGTTATTTTGGAGTAGCCTCCAAGGCATTTGAAGGCTATAAATAGGCTAGGTGTGGTTCATTTGAAATATGCCAAATATTGAATAGCAAACACACACACCTTAGCACAAGAGAGACAAAGTTCTTTTGGTTCGCATAATCCTTCCTCCCTTGTGATTCTAGCTTAAACACTGATTATGTAAGAGAGTGTTGGTTAAGGATAGGATTCGTGCTTTGTCTCATTTAGTTCCATAGAGCATTATCATTGTATTAGCAATAGGGAACTTTTGGCTTTGTAATTTTTCTATATTGATTATAAAGTCTTCGCCATCTAGGCACACTCAAGTTAAATATTTATATAACTTGAGAAAATTATATCTTGTGTTATTTACTTCCGCTGCACAGAGTTTTTACAAACTATTTAATTTGGTGTGTGTGTGCTGTCCGTCAGTGTGTTATCCAAGGTGTTGGGTAACATCTACGGTAACATCTCTTTCCAGTGAAGCCATTGAAAATTTCACTTACTCTCACGTCGGAGGGTCTTCGCCGGTGAAGCCCCGGTTTAGTTTACGTATTTGTTCATCTTTTTCAGGCTATTCAATCATACAGGATACAACCTGCCGCTGGATTTGGGCTGATCCGAACATTTTTGGCATCATCAGTTTGGTTCCATTGCCGGGAAACGATTCGAATTACCCGTTGAATAGCTTGAAAAATATTTTCACTCTCCTAATCCTAATGGAAGATGGACACACTGCTAGTATTACTCCTGATTCGGATAATATTCTTATGGAGGAAGATTATGGTAACACTAGGACTGCTTTTCCTCCTACCAATGGGGAACTGGGACTGCCTCCTCTACCACCTCTGATTGATGGATTGCCGCCCCTAGGAATGAATATGCGTTCTAGGGGGCATCCCATAACCGAGGTAGTAATGCCCAATCCTCCTCGTTGTCGGCGTCGAGGAAGACCTGCTGGTAGCCAGACGACGAGGAATGCTGCTTAGGGAGGAACTGGGGCATCTACCCAGCAAATTGATCGTAGAACACTCTTGCATCAACAGATGGAAACTTTGCAACGCATTTATGAAACACAAAATGCCTTGCTACAGTTAGATCCTGAGCACTTTTTGGCTGAATTCATGAGGCCTACGAGGACTGGAAATTCCCTTGGAGGGAAAAGTCATGTTAACAGGCATGGTAGTCAAGGGAATAGAGAAAATATTTACCGTGACCAACATCCCCCTCATCATGGCATTGCTGGTAGATCCAGGCAAAACCCTCAAGATGTCCCTCCTCGTCATATGGCACATGGGAATGGCAACATGAGAAACGAGGTAGACTTGAGAAGTCATTTGAATCAACAAAGGGAGCAGGAGGTTAATTCTACTGACTTGACTGCAAGACTCATTCATGCAAGACAAAAAAACCCTCCTCGTCGTAATACCCCTTCTCGGCCAAGGAGTCTTCCACGTCATAGGAGCCCTCCTCCTCCAAGGAGCCCTCCTCGTGCAGATCACCTCCTCATCCTGAAGTGGCACCTAGAAGGGACATAACATCATCAGGGCATGGAGACAACCACCAGGAGCGTGAGGAACATAGTAGGGTTAACGAGCACAAAAAGAAGGAAAGGACCCACCGTAGCTCTCATTTTAGCTCGGGGATCGATGCCAGAGATATACTACTCTTGAAAAAAAGACTAGATGAGATTGAAATGGGCAAAAAGGAAGTGGACGATGATGATATTAGTTTCACCTGTCCTTTCTCCCAGCGTATTAATGATCTACCTCCCAATCCAGCTCTTAATTGATAAGTATGCGGGAACCACCGATGCATGGGACCATGTACAAAGTTTTTATCCACCATGGCCCTCCTCACCAAGGCAGATGATATTCTCTGCAAAGCTTTCGCGAGTACCTTCTCCGGAACAACCTTTTCCTGGTTCCGTGAGCATTAAAGAAGGGAAGCATCGATAGTTGGAAAATCACGAGGAGGAGGTTCCTGTACCACTTTGCCACAGCAGGGAAAAGAAAGAAAAGATTGACAGATCTTGCTAACATTGAGCAAGGGAAGAATGAGACCACTCTGAGTTACTACAATCGATTCAGAGCCATGGCGGACCAAGTAGAGGAAAGCTTGACAGACCGAGAGGTGATTGTTTGATTTAACTCCAGACTAAGATCCGAGCAGCTGATCTGATCTATGAACTTTCTGGCAGAGAGCCTAAGTCAAAATCCTATCTATACAATGTGGCTTACGCCATAGCCGTGGCAGAAGAGAAAAGTAAGAAGAGATCTGAAAAACCAAAGGCTGACGCAGCTGACACTAATCAGGCTTCCAATGGAAGTGGCTACAAGGGGAAGAATAGAACTCAGGCTATTGAAAAAGCCGCCGAGGTTTTTACCCCCCCCCCCTCACTAAACCAATCACGGAGATCATGAAGTTGGTGAATCTGTCAAATCCTTGACAACTTGATGAAAGGACAAAGTACACCCGCGATAGTTCCAAATATTGTGCCTTCCATAAGGATCATGGTCATGACTTTGAAAATTGCATATCCCTCAAAAGAATGATCCAGAGATGGGTAGAGGAGGGGAAGCTTGATCGCTATGTTATGAAAATGATAGTAAGCGTAAAATAAAGGATGACAATGACAATGACAAAGAAGATGAAAGGGAGGACATACCTCCTAGGGCTAAGCTTCATGTAACAAGGGAGGAGACTGTCTCCAACAAAAAATTAAAAGATTAGATCCATGATCCGAGTAAAGTCTATCACATCCCCGCCTGGATTCACAAGGAAGAGGAAGTCATAAGCTTCTCTCCTAATGAACTAGCCGGAAGTCGCGTGACTCACGAACAACCCTTGTGATCAAAGAGAGGATTGACAACTATGAGTCCGAGAGACTCCTCATTGACTCGAGGGCCTCCCGAGATATTCGTTACTACTCCACCTTCCAGAAGATGAACTTGAAGGATAGCATGCTGGAGCCATACTCTGGAAGACTAGAAGGCTTCACCAACCACAAAGTCAGCGCCATAGGCACTATTAATTATTACTGGAAGTGGGTGATCATCCCTTCCGAGCTGAGGCCACAGTTACATTCGTGGTCATGGACCTGACAAGTGACTACCACGCCATCCTAGGCATTCCAAGTCAAGGAACACTTGGGTTAGTCGCCTCCCTCCCTCACCAACGAGTTAAATTTCCTACTCGTGCTGGCGTTGGATGTGTGAGGGTGACCCCCAAATACTTCTTGGAGAATGTCATGAGGTGTAGAAAAACATCCAGAAAGGTGGAGGTGGACACACAGGAGGAAAATATGAAAATATCTAAGAATATAAAGACTACCCGCACCAGCTCTAGGCTGAATCGGATTTCTGAAACAAAAGATGAGGATGAGGATCACATGATTCTAAATGTACATAAAAACAATGACACAGTTCTGTCTGTCTCGGATATAGCCCCTCATCTCGTCAACGGCCAGAACTCGGGGGCCAACCCTGACTTGAGACAAGGAGAGTTGCCAGACGTAGACGAACTAGTGGAGATAGAAGACCTAAACCTAAATGATGAGGAATGTAGAAGGCTTAGAGAAATAATCATTGAAACTCTATAGTTTTGAGACGATCCAAAAATGGAGCCCGTAGATGAATTAGAAGAAATCACACTCAATCCCGACTATCCAGAGCAGAAAATAAAAATCGGGGGCCAGCTCTCCCCGGAAGAATGGGAGGAAATCATCACCCTTCTAAAAAATAATCTGGATGTCTTTGCTTGGAAATTCGAGGATATGAGAGGGATAAAGAAAGAGGTAGCTGTCCACAACTTGGAAGTTGACCCATCTGCTAGACCTATCAAGCAGACAAAGAGAATTTTTGCAAATGACAAAGAAGATGCTATCAAGGAAGAGGTGCAGAAATTACTAAGTGCTGGAATCATTAGGGAAGCAACATACTGTGATGATGTGTCGCCATTTCGCGGGAAAAAATTCGATTTTTCGCGTTTCTTTGAAAAAAACCAAATAAAACCCGGGAAAAAGAACGGAGTCGCCACGCCATTTTGTTTTAAGGGCCAAAACTTTGAAAAAAGTCCGAGATCAGAAATTTGGGTTCGGAGGTCATGTTACACGCCGGGAAGGACGTTAGTGTGCACCCGGAATGCCTCGTAAAACGAGTCTTCCAAGCTGAAAATCATTTGTGTGTGTGTATGTGTGTGTTTTGGCCAAAATAATTTGAAACTCAGAAAAGTAAAAATTGGGATATCTTTTTAAGACTTTAAACTGATTCCATGATTTTTTGGAAGATTTTTGGATTGAGATTTGGTACTCAAAAGACCTTTTGAAGTTGAGAGCCACTTCTGCCAGAATGAAAAAGGCAGTGGACCTTTGATTTTGAAATGGATTCAAGGGTCTTAAAACTTCATAATCTGGATAAACTCATAGAATGAAAGTTGTTCCAGACAACTTAAATAAGATTTGTGCGAAGGAATTTTCCATTTTGGAGAAGATTTGAGGGGTCAAAACCTTCTGGAAACCTCAGATATGAGATCTGGATTCCCAGAAGCTGATGAACTAGCCTCTGAAAGAAAATTTGAAAAGAGGAGTTTTACTCACCCAAAAAATAAAGTAAAAATATGTATGGAAAGATCTGGATGTTAGCTACAAAAAGTGTTTTGTAATCAACACCAAATTCCACATTTATCTGTGTCCAAAAAATTAGACCATGGACTGAGGTCTGAGGAAATTGCTACTGGACAGCAACTTCTCAAGAAAGAAAATATGATTTTAAGGGGGGTTTTGCATCCATGCTTGTCCCCATTTCCCTAGGTTTTGGTTAGTGATCACTTGACATTTTAGTGGTGAATCAACTATACCAAACCATCCTTGGGGTACATTAGGACTAAGCACTTCATTTGCTTGGGAAGGGGAATTTTATCCTTTGAAAATGAGATTTGATGCTTGAAAATGGTTTTTAGGGTTTTGAAAATGCATTTGCAAGAAGACAAGAACACATTAAAAAAAATGTTGATCCTTGTAGAAGATCATCCATGGAGATGGACTTCCATGGTGATCTTCTTGGATCTTAAGACAAGAAGAAGAAGAATGAACTACATTTTGTAGTTTGAAGATGCATGCATGGATGAGAGATTTAGGGTAAGAAGAGGGAGGTTATACCTATCTTCCTTGAGTTTGTGTTTGAATAGGTTCAAGGCTTGAATGTGTTTAGGGTTTGAATTTGAGAGTGAGTGTGAGTTGGGAAAGATTCAAGAGAAAATGGTGACAATTCAAGTGAATTCTCACTGTTTTCTCTCTATATTTCGCCAGAGGTTCAGTGCAAATTGTGTTGTGGCTCCTCATTTTTGTGACTGGAGGGCTCAATTTATAGCCCTCTGAATTTTACAAAGATGTCCGCGCGGATGGGATTGGTGGCGTGCACTGTTCATTAAATGCAGCTCCAGGCTTTGGACACAAGGAATATTTCTTTTGAAAATTCAAATTAACAAACTCGCTTTATGTTTCCAGCCATTTCTATTTTTGGGTTTCTTCCTTTGTTTTGCTTTTTAAGATTCTTTTTGAGGTTTAACCTTAAATAACAATGCCCATTTTACCCTCACTTTGTTAAAAATGTTAGGATTGTTAGGAATTGTTAGAAATGTTATAACTTTCGTTAATTTTCTAACGAAAATTCTAACAAGCTCAAATTGGAGCACTTACAGTAGCCCCTCGGCGACGGCGCTTTCGAAGGAAGCGGGTCGTCGATAAGAGTAAGGCTCCATATTTGGCGGGATGATCGAGTGATCGGGTGGTGAACCTAGCGATAGGCTACCTACGTATCCCGAATGGGAATCAAGCCGATCGTAGTTCGGGTCTTTGACCACGGAGATGATGGCGTTTTAGGTGCCTCGAACTCCGATGAGCGAGTTCTCGTACTTGGTTGCCGGAGAGAAACTCTGCTGGGATAAGAGATGACCATTTTTGGCACGATGGCTATCCGCTCCGCCGGGGATAGGAAATGACCATTTTCGGTCTCCGATGGCTATCCGCCCGCTGGGATGATTGCGATTTATCGCTTTCCCTAGGGCGTTTTAGGTGCCTCAAACCTTGGAGATGGCGTTTTAGGTGTCTCGAACCTTGGAGATGGCGTTTTAGGTGCCTCGGACCTTGGAGATGGCGTTTTAGGTGCCTCGAACCTTGAAGATGGCTTTTTAGGTGCCTCGGACCTTGATGATGATGGCTTTTTAGGTGCCTCAGACCTTAATTTGAAATGGCCTTTCGGTGGACTTCGTCTGCTGCCGAAGGAGAGGGTGACCATTTTGGTCGAGGGGCTGGACCTAATGATAGGCTACCTACGTATCCCTAGTGGGAATCAAGCCCTTTCGTAGTTCGAGATCTACTCGAGATTCCGTTGGCTTTTGTGATTCCGTTAACTTTGCTGGGGATTTTGTTAGCCTTTGCTGGGGAAAATCAGACGTATTTGTCTGGGAAATCGGTCTTACGTTTTACTGCCGTTGGATGATTTTGATGAAAGATGCGGGATCTCGTTATCTTTCTCGGAGAGATCGGACTTACGTTTGACTGCCGTTGAGGAAATTGATGAAAGATACGGGATCTCGTTATCTTTCTCGGGGAGATCGGTCTTACGTTTGACTGCCGTTGGATGATTTTGATGAAAGATACGGGATCTCGTTATCTTTCTCGGGGAAATCGGTCTTACGTTTGACTGCCGGGGGTAATTTTGATGAAAGATACGGGATTCCGTTATCTTTCTCGGGGAGATCGTACTTACGTTTGACTGCCGGGGGTAATTTTGATGAAGGATACGGGATTCCGTTATCTTTCTCGGGGAGATCGGACTTACGTTTGATTGCCGGAGGATGATTTTGATGAAAGATACGAGATCTCGTTATCTTTCTCAAGGAGATCGTCTTACGCTTCGACTCGCCGTTTGATGAATTCTTGATGAAAGATACGAGATTCCGTTATCTTTCTGAGAGATCGGACTTACGCTCGACTTCCGTTGAAGATTTTGATGAAAGATACGGGATTCCGTTATCTTTCTCGGAGAGATCGGACTTACGTTTGACTTCCGTTGAAGAAATTGATGAAAGATACGGGATCTCGTTATCTTTCTCGGAGAGATCGGACTTACGTTTGACTGCCGGGGGATGATTTTGATGAAAGATACGGGATTCCGTTATCTTTCTCGGGGAGATCGGACTTACGTTTGACTGCCGTTTGATGATTTTGATGAAAGATACGGGATCTCGTTATCTTTCTCGGGGAAATCGGTCTTACGTTTGACTGCCGGGGAATAATTTTGATGAAAGATACGGGATCCCGTTATCTTTCTCGGGGAGATCGGTCTTACGTTTTACTGCCGGGGAATGATTTTGATGAAAGATACGGGATTCCGTTATCTTTCTCGGAGAGTTCGGTCTTACGTTTGACTGCCGGGGAATGATTTTGAAGAAAGATACGGGATTCCGTTATCTTTCTCGGAGAGTTTGGTCTTACGTTTGACTGTCGTCTGATGATTTTGATGAAAGATACGGGATCTCGTTATCTTTCTCGGGGAAATCGGTCTTACGTTTGACTGCCGGGGGATGATTTTGATGAAAGATACGGGATTCCGTTATCTTTCTCGGAGAGTTCGGTCTTACGTTTGACTGCCGTTTGATGATTTTGATGAAAGATACGGGATCTCGTTATCTTTCTCGGGGAAATCGGTCTTACGTTTGACTGCCGTTTTATTTTGATGAAAGATACGGGATCTCGTTATCTTTCTCGGGGAAATCGGTCTTACGTTTGACTGCCGGGGGATGATTTTGATGAAAGATACGGGATTCCGTTATCTTTCTCGGGGAGATCGGTCTTACGTTTGACTGCCAGGGATGATTTTGATGAAAGATACGGGATCTCGTTATCTTTCTCGGGGAGATCGGTCTTACGTTTGACTGCCGTTTGATTTTGATGAAAGATACGGGATATCGTTATCTTTCTCGGGGAGATCGGTCTTACGTTTGACTGCCGGGGATGATTTTGATGAAAGATACGGGATTCCGTTATCTTTCTCGGGGAGATCGGTCTTACGTTTGACTGTCGGGGATGATTTTGATGAAAGATAGGGATCTCGTTATCTTTCTCGGGGAGATCGGTCTTACGTTTGACTGCCGGAGGATGATTTTGATGAAAAGGGGCTGACTTTGGTTAACTTTGGTTAACTCTGTCAAGTTGGGGACTAAACTGCAGAGTCCCAGATTTTTAAAGGGCAAAAGGGTCATTTTGACCCTGACAATCCTATCCGCGCGGATAGGAGCGTATTCCAGAGGGTTTTAATGAGGGCCAACGCCCTTCCTCTTCCCCATTCAGTTTTTCTGAAATTACGAGAGCAGAGAGAGAGAAACTGCAAAAAACCACCATTGTTGGGCAAAAAAGCTTCGAAATCTTCCGATTTTCTTCGATTTTCGAGCAATGGAACACGGGGAAGGTGCTTTTCAAGGTCAAGGACGTGGCCCGGTGGCGGAGAGACGATTGGAGCTCGTCCGGATGAGGAGGCACTATACTCTTTCGCAATCGATTGCGGAGGAGCCATACCCCGATGCTTGGCAACATTGGGCCACCGATCCGAGTCTCCGAACGGTATTCTTCGAATCCTTTTGATTCCTTTGTTGATTTTTTGCTTGAAATCGAATTTTGGGTGTTTTTTGATTTTTTTTTTTTGAAAATTCGAATGATTGATGTTCTTGGCTTTGAATCTTGATTTTTGATGCTTTGCATGTTATGAGTATATGAGTAACCCAAAATGTGCATTTTGCTTGGAAAAAGAATTGGCATTTTTGCCATTTTTTTTTGTATCCAAAAATTATGGATGAAAATTGTGATTTTTTTTTTTTTGAAATTTGAATATTGATTTTTGATGATATGCATGTTGCAATGAATTTGTTGGTGTTCCAAAATGTGCATTTTGCTTGAGAAAAGAATTGGCATTTTGCCAACATGGGATGATGATATGAATGTATGATTTTTGATTTGATTTTTTTTTTTGAAAAGTGGGACGGATTTTTCCTCCCGTTGATTGAATGCATGTTATGTATGCATGTTATTTTATGAAATAGGACGGAGTTTTTACTTCCGTAAGATGTAGGATTTTTTTTTTTTTTGAGATGATGAATGATATGCGTGCATGCATAGGAACTTTTTTTTTTTTTTGAAAATGGGACGGAGTTTTTACTTCCGTAGGAATGCATTTTTTTTTTATGAATGCATTGGGATTTCTTGAAAGTCGTTCTCTTTTTTTTTTGAGAAAAATGGGGTTATGCTCATTGTATGTCGTTATCTTTGTCGAATTTTCTTTGAAATTTCATGATGCATATGTATGCTTTTTTTTTTTTTTTCGTGCAAATGCAAATGCAATTTTTTTGACATTTTCTTGTTTTTTTTTTTTTATTGCAGGTGGTGGAAACAACTACGTTACGGAGCAGCCGAACAAGATGAAGACTCGAGGATCGGTGGAGTCTCGTAGTTGACTTGTGGGACCGGCTTCCGAATGCGGGCCGAGGAGCTTTGCCGAGTCCGAGGATTGTTGTTGAGACCGGGCTTTGGGAGTTTGTTGAGTGCTTGAGGGGACCGGTCAAGTTCCCTAAGAGCAAGGGCCTCGATGTTCGCTTTGCGCGCAAAGACTGGTGGGATGCGACCCACACGTTTCACTTCTTTTGGGGTGAGGCTACGGTTACGCCTTCTGACTATGCTGCGATCACGGGTTTGTCCTTCAATGGACGCAACATTGAGTGGCGGGACGGCTACAGCGATGCTGATCCGTGTGCTCTTCGGGATTTTCCCCTATTCCCAAAAAGGGGATGGGGATGGAGTATGCGGTGGTCTACGGGAAGATTGTGGAGACCATTGTGAGCTATGAGGCCGGGAGGAGAGGATAGGCGCCGATCGATTGCTGTGGCCTTCTTGTGGTTTGCTTTTTCGAGCACCCTCTTTGGGCATGCCGAGGGGACGGCAGCTTTGCCTCTTGAGGTCCTTGGAGGACATGGAGATGGCCGGAGACGTCTCTGGGAGAGGCCGGCCGGGCGAGCTTTATTTTGCTCTTGATAGGTACAGTGGGAAGGCCATGGAGCTCCTTGTCTTGCTTTGAGTTTGCCCTGGAGGTATAAGCTCTCTTTTGCTTTCCCTCCTCTTTTTTTTTTGAGCACACACTTTTCTTTTGCACCGGATTGATTGGATTTTTACCTTTCGCAGTATGGGCGTTGGAGTTTTTCCACGTCACGATGTGGCGGCACTACGGCGGAGTACGTCGGGCGTATCCGGCCATGCATTCTTGGTCCAAGCATGCCCGAGAGAAGATAAGCTCCAGGGGGCGTACGACTCTCGGATACGCGGATTGCCTTCCTTTGACGGAGGCCGAGACTGACGAGAGGATGATATTTTATCCTCGGGATCGTTTCGAGGTGGCGCACCGAAGGGCGCCGAGATTTGGACTGTGCAAATGGAGGATTACGAGAGGTCCGACTGCGATGCCTATTATCCGGGAGAGAGGGTGACGCGCCAAAGATGGCGTGAACTCGCCTTTGAGGACACCGGTGGAGCCTCCCGCCGATATGATGCACCCGAGTGACAGATTCGTGACTGGGATGATTACCGAGCCGCCAAAGACTTCTCGGCATTTGTGGCGACCGAGCCGTACCCGTATTTGTTTTTGAGGAGGCTGAGGATGCCTCGGTGCCTGGATAGAGAGGGGCTGGGATCCCGCGGTACCCTCGGACGGATTTTTCATATATCCAGGATGGGGTCCGATTGAGGGTGCAGATCCTCACTCGAGCTGAGCGGCTTCCAGGAGCTTTCCGCCTCGTGTGTATGAAGGTATGACTTCACCTTTTCCCCTTCTTTTTTTTTTTTTTGCTTTTGTCTTTTCTTTTCTTTCCGTCATCATTTCTCGCTTCAAGCTGCTTCGACGCTTTTGCTTTTGTGCGCTGAGGTGGTCGTCGAGAAGCCGACGAAGCAAGTGATTGGAGCTAAGAGATTTATCGGGAGGATGGTCGCTTGCGGGGCTCCTCAGCTAGAGCGAGGCGACCACGGCCGGCGCCCGTCAGACGGGGGAGGCTTCCCCTATTCGCTCGTAGACTTCTTCGTAGACTCCTCTCGTCTCCTCTCATTGATCCCCGCGCGGTGCCGCTTCGGATCACGTCATTCTCGGGATCCACACGGGCAGTGGACACGTTTGCAAGCATGGTGGGTCGTCTTCGTACGTCCAGGAGTCCGACGCCTTCACCTTCGGATACGATTTTTTCGCAGATCTCGGCTTGCCCTATCGTAGCGTGCCTGGCTTGGTCCCGACGAGCCTCTTTCTCGGAGACGAGGACGATTCCCGAGCCCGAGATTTTCAGTGGCTCCCGAGGAGGCGGTCCCGAGTCGTAAGAGGGACCGGGGACAGACGTCGGGCGCTAGGGATTCGATTGATTACCCCCGATTTTTTAGACTGATTTTCTGAGATTTTGAGATTTATGACTGGGATTGAGATTTGTACAGCTTATGCACATTTTTTTTTGCTCTTTTCTCTTTTCTCTTTTTTTTGGGATGTAATAATTTAGGATTATTGATGCCTACTTTTTTTTTATTTGATTTTTTTTTTGCATACTCTTCTTTTTTTTTTTTTCGGAAATTTTTTTTTTTAGGATTTTATTTTATGAATGCAATGCAGTATGAATGCAGTGTTGCATGAGCCTTGTTTTTTTTTTGGCAAGGGTGTTTGGTATATGGACTGGTTTGGGGAGGTTTTTGCACTGTGTTCGGAAAGCAACCGGAATGGAATATTCCTCTTTGGTGTAGCGCTTGAACTGTTGCAGATTTTTCTCGATAAATGACAATCATGTCCGCGCGGACGGGGGACCGCATCTCGACATTGTCCTTTAATTTTGCTTCGATCTCGGTCTCACTTTATTTCAAATTCAAATATCCTCTTCAACCTCCAAATTCAAACAGACCATTTTCGGGAGAAAGAGAGAAAATCCATGGAAAACCTTAGAAAAGCTCCATCAAAATTGTCCCGAGAATCCCAAATGTCATTCTTCAACAAGTTCAAGGAATGGTCCCGGGAGATTATGTATGAGAGGAGGTCCTTCTTTGAAGAAAGGTACAAGGTAAAGTGCTTATGGTCTCTCAAGGAATTGATTCCGGATTATGAGCTTTTGAGGGCTTCTTCCTCATTTTGGGACACTAGAAGGCATGTCTTTTGCCTTTCCTTCAACGAGATTGTTCCGACTGTCGAAGAGTTTCGGTCCTTGCTTGGTGGTCCGGAGGTGGAAGAGATAGCGGTTCCTTTGCCCGGAGGGGCTTCTTTCGTTGACAGATTGTGCGTCCTCCTTCATCTTTTCCCGGAGGAAGCGCAAGGTATGATCCGTGGTCCCGATCATTTTGATATTTCCGGCCTTCCCGATAGGTTTAGGGGCCTAGACTTGGTGGATGATGCCTATTGGGATGCCTTTGCACTTTGTATGTTTGGCACCCTGTTCATGGTCTATTCCTTTGGGATTTGCCATCGCCTTTGGCTTGGATGTTGTCGTTGCTCACCGTCGCCCGGCGGAGATGTCGTTCCTTTGATTCTGGGGGAGACTTTTCATGCTCTTGATAGGCTGGCTACCGGAAGACGGTATATGCACGGGGGGCAGCCCGTTCCTCTTGACCTGTGGGCCGATGGAGCGTTTGGGGGTTCTTCGGGAATCTCCCGACATGATCAAGCCTTGGACATTTTCCAGAAGGGGGGTTGCTGTAGATTTTGATGATCAGGGCTCATGGGAGCGTTGGATGGCTGGTCTTCAGACAGAGGACATCAGATGGTCAGTGCCTTGTTGGCGGGTGGAGACTCGCAGAGTGCTTCAGACGGGTCTCATGTGGTTATGCTTTTCGGGGCTTTCTCTCAGTCCGGCTTCTATATTCCGTCTTTGGTTCTCGAGACAGTTCGGCTTGGAGCAGGTTCCTTTGGGAGGGCTTTGATGATATAGCCATGTGGTGGTGGCTCCTGTTTCTATGGATGATCCCTCGCTGTTTCCATTTCTTTCCCGAGCATGGAGGTATGATGCCTTTCCTCCTCAAGTTATTCTCGTGCGTCCAAGACCGGTGTTCCCGACCACTGGTACTGGATTGGTATGAGAGGCATCCGGGAGAGACTCAGGTGGCTATTTTGAGACGGCGTGAGGCCATTGTGGGTGCGGAGGACCCGATCATTTCCGAGAGGAGGAGGGCCGAGGCGAGGACCAACCCTCGCGACAGGAGCTGAGACGCCGCGACCGACTATGAGGCTTATGTCAAGAGACAGGAGAGGAGGGCTCCTATGCTACCGCCTAGGCTACAGGAGATGAGAGATGACGCTAGGGCTACTAAGGCCCCGAGAGAGGTTGGTTTGATAGATCTTGTTCCTATACCGAGCTTGGTAGGAGGAATACCGACATTTTTCCGGTTCGTAAGAAGAAGACTCGAAGGGGAAGAAGAGGGGAGAGGCCAAGACGAGTGGCTTGTAGTGACTCCGAGGTTTTCGAGTATCCCTTTCTTGTCGCCATGCAGACATACATTAGTTTGATTATGTATCTTAATTTCTTTTAGCGGGTTGCCGGTTGTAGGAATGAATCGGGCTTAGACTCATCAAAAAGTTTTTAACTTGTAATGAATATTTGAATTGCTTGAGTTTTTCGAGACGCTTTCATGGTCCGATCGCTTGAATTGATGTCAAAGTATGACTTTATTTGTATTTTAGACCGAACCGTTTCCGCCGCCACGTTCCCTCATTTTGAGGAGCTCAGGTCTTCGTAGTTCAACCCGATTTTTTTGATGATTTTTTTTTGTTGTTTTTTTGTTTTGTTTTTTTTGTTTGTTTTTTTTTGTGCAACCCTGTTTTTTACCTAGGCTGCCCTTTTCGGGTTTCTAATCCTAGTTGGGTATTACTCTTTTAGCACTCTTTTTTTTTTTGGTTTTTTTTTTACGCGTAGTATCTGCGCAGCTTGTCACCATTCACTGGGTGTACAAAGGGATTCCCGTCGAGGTCTGCAAGTTGCATGGCTCCTCCGAGAAAATCTTCCGGATGACGTATGGCCCGACCCATACAGGCTCCCATTTGCCGAGAGGGTTGATACGGACTGGGGGCTTTTCTTTCAGAACGAGATCACCTTTTCGGATCTCCCGATGCTTTACTTTCTTGTCGAAGGCTCTGGCCATTCTTCCTTGGTAGGCTCGGATGTGTTCCATGGCCTTCAGTCGGCGTTCATCTAGTAGGGCCAATTCATCATGGCGACTGGATCCATTCGACCTCGTTGATCCGGCTTTCCAACAGTATACGGAGCGAGGGTATTTCCACTCGATTGGGAGTACGGCTTCCATTCCGTATGTGAGGGCAAACGGTGTTTCCCGCTTGCCGTTCCGATCGATGTTCTCAGTAGCCCCAGAGTGCCAGTGTAACTTCTCGGGCCAATCTCTCGCCTTGACGGACCATTTTCCGGATGATATTTTCGAGTCTTGTTTGCCGCTTCGACGGCTCCGTTGGCCTGGGGCCCGTAAGGAGATGACTTGTGACGGGTTATTCGGAATTCTCGCCGGCTCGTCGCATTCCCTTCGAAGTGGGATCCATTATCTCGAAATGATTTCTACCGGTAACCCGTATCTGCACATGATGTTCTCTTTGATGAAGAGGGCAACTTTCTTTGAATTGAGGATTTTATAGGACTTTGCAGAGCATCCTTTCCAATTCCTTCGAAGAAATCACCAATCTGCGTCTCTTTAGACTCTTCCGCAGTTCCCAAATTCACACTCGTCAAAATCTCTTCGGCAGCTTGGGCTCGATTTTCCTCTGTCCGGACAACCTGCTTAAAGATTTTTTTTTTGTTGTTTGATTTTTTTTTGTTGTTTAATGTGTCTGCTTCTTTATCTAGTGAATTATTAAAAAAAAAATTTTTTTAATTAATTCATCATTAGTTAAAGTGGCAATCAAGGGATACTCAGAAAGGTTCGTCATTTCATTGAAAACGAAAAGGAATACAGCGCTTGCTACAGACTCGTAGTCTTCAGGCGTAAGGCCGTCAGACGACCCTAGAGACTCGATCTTAGCAAAGAGAGACTGGGAGGACTTGTCCTAGATTGACACAAAGGGACGGGGGACCAATCCAAGCTGACAACGGTGCAGCGCCCTGATGAGAATATTGGGGATTTCTATAAAAGGTGGAACCTGAAGCTTAGTGAAATGGCCATTCCTCCCTCTGACGAGGAGCAGTTAGACATCTTTCAGTCATGCTTGAAGCCGCATTTGAGAGCTTCCTTCAGTCACTTCCCCTACGCTGACTTGCGTGCAATGGTTAATTTCGGGGCTAAGTTCGAAAAGGCTTACAATCAGCACTCGACCGCACTGCTACGATATCGGGTTTCTTCCACCTCCAACACAACTCCTCGCCCAACCAAAAGGTAAAGAAGTGATTAGCTATGCGGGACGGACTGTAACAATGCCACTTCCTTCCTTTGTTCCCAAGAAACCTCGATGCATCCGCATCCCGGCTCCAAGACTTGAGAAACTTTGGGATGCCTTTGAGTGATATCTTCAGAGGTTTGGTAAGAGAAGGTTTGCTCCGGCCTTTGGAAAATTATCAGCCTAGAAACCCCAATGCTCCTTTGGATACCTCCAAGCATTGTGCCTTTCATCAGTACCATGGGCACCTGACAGATGATTGCGTCCCCCTGAAAAAGGCAATCCAAAGTTTGATTGAACAAGGGAGGTTAGAAGTGCCTGAAGGGCCCAACACCATCACTAACCCGTTCCCTAGAAATAACAACATGGGTATCAACATGGTCGAGTTTGGTGATTCAAGCCTTATGGGCACAATGGAATTTGACTCGCCCCTTTGTGAGGTCAATGAACCAGTCATCGCAGGCAATGAAAATGGTCGGATTGAGCAGGAAGTTGACAAAGAAGTCCTGATGGGAAGACCTGCAACAGCTCCCACTACAAGAAAATTGTCATTTAGCGACGGATTTTAGCGACGGACACAATTCCGTCGCTAATAGCGACGGATTAGCGAGGGAATAGTGAGGGATAAAAAATAAAAAAAATAAAGCTGAAAACGACAACTTTAACGACGGATTTAACGACGGACAATATTCCCTCACTATTTCGTCGTAAAAGTGGCGCCAAAAAATTGCGCCTTTTTTACCGGCGGTTTACCGACGGATTAGCGACGGATTGCAAATTTTTTTTACCGACGGATGTATTTCGTCGCTATAGAATTAAAAAAATAAAAAAATATTATTTCATTTTCATTTAGCGACGGATTAACGACGGATTGTAAAAAAAAATTTACCGACGGATGTTTGTCGTCGCTATAGAATTGAAAAATAAAAAAAAAATTATTTCATTTTCATTTAGCGACGGATTAGTGAGGGATTAGCGACGGATTTTTTTTTTTTTTTATATACAGTCTAATGCATGTTTATTAATACCTAATTGTTAAGTTTACCTCAAATATAAATGTAGTAAGGCTAAATATGATAAAAATATGTGACATTTTAAAATGTTAATAAGTCAATTATATTATTTAATTGTAATTTATATTTTTAAAATGAATATATATCTTTTGAAGAGTGAATATCAAATATTAATTTTATAAAGTATAAAATTATTTGAATTCATATTTTATTTGGAATATAGTGTATAGGGTATATGAATGGTATATTGTATATTGAGTATACATGGTGTATAAAATTTCAATAATAAAAAATGTCCAAAATATTTATTTATATTCATAAAAATAAAAAAATAAAACTATACATTTATAAATAAAAATTAAAGAATTTTAACCATCTCTGATTTCTTTATTATACTTTCATTTGTTTATTTTTTTCTAACTTTTTTTATATAACTTTTATACCCCATATCCTATAGGGTATACCCTATACCCTATACCCTATAGGGTATACCCTATACCCTATAGGGTATAGGGTATAAAGTATACCCTATAGGGTATAGGGTACACCCTATACCCTATAGGGTATAGGATATACCCTATACCCTATATCATATACCCTATACCCTATAGGGTATATACTCTATAGGGTATACCCTATACCCTATACCCTATAGGGTATACCCTATGGGAATTCTGAACCGAACAATATGAACAGCGCGTTTATATGGCATTGTCGGCTTGGTCAAATAAATAAGAAACATATACCCTATACCCTATAGGGTATACCCTGTAGGGTATATGGTATAGGGTATACCCTAGGGTATAGGGTATAGGGTATACCCTATACCCTATACCATATACCCTATACCCTATACCCTAGGGTATACCCTATGCCCTATAGCCTATACCCTATACCCTATAGGGTATATGATATACCCTATACTCTATATCCTATAGGGTATAGGGTGTACCCTATACCCTATAGGGTATAAGGTGTACCCTATACCCTATACCCTATATGATATACCCTATACCCTATAGAGAATACCCTGTAGGGTATAGGATATACCCTATACCGTATAGGGTATACCCTATACTCTATAGGGTATATGGTATAGGGTATACCCTATACCATATACCCTATACCCTATAGGGTATACCCTATATAGGGTATACCCTATAGAGTATAGGGTATAAGGTATAGAGTATACCCTATACCCTATAGGGTATACCCTATACCCTATACCCTAGGGTATACCCTATAGGATATAGGGCATACCCTATACCCTATATCCTATAGGGTATACCCTATACTCTATAGGGTATAATTATTTTTTTTAAATTTATTTTTGAACTGAGATAAATATTTTAGACTTTTTTTGGTAAGGAAGTTTTTTTTAAAAAAATTATATAAAATAAGTTAGAAATTAACTAAATAAATGAGGGACAGACAATATCCTTCACTATGAGTATTTTTTTAATTTTTTTTTGAATAGAGATAAATGTTTTAGACTTTTTTTAGTAAGAAAGTTTTTTTCAAAAAAATTATTTTAAGAAAATTATTTAAAAAAATTGATATTAGACATACTACTTTAACTAAAATTTTGGGTAAATCAAATAAAAGCATGTAAATATTTAGATAACTTTTTGTAAATTTCAGTAATAAAAAAATCTAAAATATTTTTTTATTTTTATCTTTATTATTATGTTTTTTTTAATCAATTATACTTTCATTTGTTTAGTTGTTTTCTAACTTTTTTTATATAACTTTTTGAAAAAAAACTTCAATACTAAAAAAGTTCAAAATATTTATTATATTCATTAAAGGTATTGGGTATAGTATATATAATATAATATTATTTTATATTTAATTATTATTGTTTTTTGAAAGATAAATTATAATTTTTTTATTTATTATTTTTGCTAATTATTATAAGCATAAAGAGAATTTTGATGATAAATAAATAAAAATAAGAGGTGGCAATAAGTCATTGAACCCAAACATTCACATGGATCATTAGGTTTAGTAAAATCTTAACCATTAAATTCATAACAAATAATTAGATCTAATGGTCCAAATTTATCCAAGGAAACACAAACACATTTTCACTTGATTGGTTGTTTTATGTTCACATGGATTGACATTTTAATCAATCTGAACCATTAATCACACACAATCCTATGGTCCAAATTTATCATAGCAAAACCCTATTTGTTTTCTTTCTTTACTCTCCTGCGCCTCCCTCCCTCCCTCAGATCTCTCTCTCTCTCCACATTTTTTTCTTTCTTTACACTCAGTCTCACTCCGTCATCCTCCTCCCATCTCACCATCCCAATCCCGCTTCCTCCTCCTTTCTCCCTCCTAAACTCCGTCGCCGATCTCTCTCCCTCCACTCCCGCTCCAACTTCTCAACTATGTCTGCCGCCAGATTCCACAATCTCGTCCCGATCAATGCTCTTTCCACCGCCGAAGACGGTGGCTCCAACCGTTCTGCTTCTTCTAATACCGCTACTTCAACTGCTGAATACGAAGGTCCTTCTATTATTTTGATTAGCCGTGCTTTTATCTAAATTTATTGAAATCGGTTGGATTAGTTCGAGTGTTGACTCTTCATATTTAGCGTTCTTAAAAACTCAAAATAGTCGTTTAGTAGCCTAGAGGATATCTATGGTTTCTAATGACTATTTTCAATTACCCACCTCTATTCCGGTTGAAGAAGTGACCTGTCATGCGTAGCCTTTGACTATGTTTTGTTCTTTTTTGGTGTTAAATCTTTTGTTAATAAAATCTGCCACCAACAGAAAATAGAGTTGCAGAGCATCCGTAAGTTAAGTGACTACTACATTGGTTTGGTTAGTGTTTTCCTTTTCTGGAGAATTATCTGGTCTATTGAATAATTACGATGGAGTGTATTGAAGTTTAAATAGGTGCGATTGGAGCAAACTAAGCATACAAATGACCGTTTTCCAATTTTAACCACTGTGATTTTCTGATAAACTTGAGTGCTAATTGTGGTGCATTAGATTTTTTTCTTCAGTTTTAATCAAATATCTCAGGATTATCAAGGCGTTTGTTGAGCTCCACAGCCACTTCATCGATCTTCTGCACGGTTGCTTGCATGGTGACTTCAATGTACCCGGTGATTGAGACGGTGGTTGGTGGTGGTTGGTGGTGGTTGATGGTGGTTGTGGTATAAGGGAAGTTTAAGGGACTGTTTTGACAATAATAGAACTTTGAGACGGTGGTTGGTGGTGGTTGATGGTGGTTGTGGTATAAGGGAAGTTTAAGGGACTGTTTTGACAATAATAGAATTTAAGGGACTGATTTCACAATAATAGAACTTAAGGGACTGATTTAAAAATATTTACAAAAATTATATATATATATATATATATATATATATATATATATATATATATAATTTTTTTAATAAAAAATATCAAATTAGCGACGGAAATATCCGTCGGTAATTTGGTATATCAAAAATAAAAAATATTGAAAAAAGAAAATTTAAAAAAATTAATAAAATTGTGAAAATATGTAATAAATTTTAGCGACGGATTTTAAACAATAACGACGGATTATTCCGTCGCAAATTATCATAAATTCGTCGTCCCATTCATATTATTAGCGACGGTTTGGAATCATTTAGCGAGGGATCGGTCCGTCGTTAAATTACCGAGGGACATGAAATTCCGTCGTTAAACAATAGCGACGAGGTTTTTAGCGACGGAATAAATCCGTCGGTAATCCGTCGGTAAATCGTTTTAGCGACGGATTTTTGACTTTTAGCGACGGATTTTTCCGTCGCTAAAACCTGTTTTTCTTGTAGTGTCCCATCTCCAGCGTCGAAGAATAGATGTATGATCCAACAGCAAAGAGCAGCTAGACTAGGGGCTACCTATCTCTAAGATAGTCTTTTAGTCAACCTTCGTAGGTTCTAGTACTTTTCTTTCACCTAAGTCCGTCTTGGACACTTGTCGGTTTTGTCCACCTCGAATGTTGTGGAAAGAAGCTTAACTATCATTTAAAATTTTAATATATATAAGTCTTTTCTTCTTTTCTTGCTAGACTCGAGACATCACTTGCACACCCATGTTACACTTAATTGAAATGGTTTTATCCTAGATGATCACTTGTGCTGCTCAACCACTAATTCTTCGAAATAATTAATATTTAAATTAATCGGAAGTGAGAAAATCAATTGATGTCCTTCTCAAATTGGGGCTTACCAACTCCCCATCTCGCATCTCATATGCTCACATCTCTTTCATCATCCTCGTCATTGACCAAGAGTTTGCATAAATCTTCCTCAAGTAAGCTTGAGCAAGAAATGAAGCCTTGACCTCGTTTAGGTCATCCGGTAGGGATTGCAGTTGAAGCCTCTCACCCATAGGAAAGCTATTACCTTACCCTCACCAAACAATATCCTTTCATTTCAAGATCGGCATGTTTTGAAACCCTGTTTAGCCACCACCTTTGCTCCTTATTGAGAGAAGTCCAAGCAACACCAAAGAAGTTAGTTTCGAGAGTCGGAGATGCATAAAATATCTCAAGCCGTGAAGGAAGGACGAAGATAATCCTCAACTCCTCAGGAGGCTTTCCAAGTCAAAAAAAAAAAAAAAGCTCAAGCAAAAGAAGCTTAAAAAAAAAGAAGGATTGTCGATCCTCACAATTCAGTAAAAAATCCCCGACTTCTCAAGAAGCTCTCCGATGATCAAAAAGGAGCCTGAATTCTCGCAAGTTCGCGAAAAGTTGTCAATAGCTTGGATATTCCTCTCACCATTACCTTAAATCAATCCCAAGCCATCCTCTTAATTTTAGAGGATACTCTCATCACCATTACCCTCGCCTTTGGCCAAAGTCAAAATTTGACCTCTCATCCTTAGGGGCAATCAATCTTCCCTGCCATAGATTTTCCAAACACATCCCTGCAAGCCAACCTCTCATCATTAGAGGTTCAGTCAGCAAAAGGCCCAGCCGACCTCTCATCTTAAGAGGTCATGATTTTCCAAATCACCCGATGGCCGATCGAAGCCCGGAAACCCAGCTGCAATTCCTATCGGATAGCAATTTCATCGCAATCAAATTAATATTTCATTGCTTGCTTAAATTGGAATCTAATCCATTTTGGTTCAAAATTACCAATCAAAGATTGTGCAAATTCAAATTTGATTCATGTGAGCATAATTCATTTCTACTCCACAAACACTTGCCGGGGATGTCCAACTGGGGCTTCGCATCCGTGTCTTTCATGGACACTCTAAGGGGATATGTTATTCGAATCTCCAATCCTCAAATTCTCAAAAGGACCTCTAAGTCTTGAATTTTCACATTCATTCTCTTTTCATTCGGGATAAGCCCGAACTACGGCGACCTGAGCTCTTCATAATGGAGGGAACGTAGGCAACCAGAAATGGTCCGGTCGAAATCACAAACAAATCTCAAAAAAAAAAAAAGAAAAATCCGGTCTCATCAAGGATCGTCCCTATACACTTTCCGCCCTTCCGAGCTCGATTCTCGATATCAGTTGGTTTCCTCCTTGTGATTAATCAAAATATTTGTTCATATCAGATTAAGGGGTTGAATAACCCGAACATTAAAAAAGGGTTTTAAGCAGCCTTGTGATCATCATGAATAAGACAAGTTTTCAAGTGTCTCGACAAGTCTTCTCTCTCTCCATCCTAGGGAAATAGAGCCAAACACTGTCTTTCTGTCAGCAGGGGCTTCCATACACTTTTCCACGCCTTGTGATGTTTATACTCTCTCAAAAGAGTCAAACCTAAAGCGAGTGTGTATACACAAAATCGGGATTCATTCCCACTTTTCGAAAGATGTGCCCCTGCACGTAAACGTTTCTGAGTCTTGTCCGGTGGCGGTTGACTAAGATTTGAAAAGATGGGTACCCCCTCGGCCACATAATGACTCTGCGCAATAAGACCGCTTCTGAATTTCTTAACGGGGCTTGCTAAGCGGTTCTCCTGGGTTCTCTGTATCAGTTCTTCAAGCTGGGGCTTCTATAGTCATCTTTGGGTCCATATTGGGTTCTTCACTCCGAGATAGATTCGCCAAGTCACTTCTTCAAAGTCTGGACTTTGCCTACTCAGGATCCGGGGGCTTTGTCAAGCTGGTCCTTTGGACCTGAATTTTATCAAGTCACAAGAAAGGTCTAGTCACATCAACAACTAGGTTTTCGGGCCTCGAACTTGGTACATAGCAGCCTTCCCGTAGCATTGGAACTTAAGATCCGGGTTTCTCCTGCATTAGCAATTTCATCAAATCATTCTCCGAACAAGGTTTCGGCCGAAGTCACACTCACCCAAATGAAAGAGGCTTCACTCATATCAACGCGCCTTAGAGCCTCGTCGTCGCCTTGAAATGACCAAGATTGAGAGGAAAACTGTCAACCAAGACCCGGGATCCGAATCCAATCTCATCAAAATTGAGGTCCATGTGATACTGCTGACAAAACCTCACCAACAACCGCTGTTTAAATCGCGATCAAGGGTTCTCATCCCCCACGTGCTCAAAATCTGTTCCAAACAGTCTCCAGACACATACATCACCATGCATCCCCACAAAAATCTCCCAAGGGCTCATGTAGCATGCACAAAACTTGAATCAATAGGAAAAATCCTAAGTGATTGAAAATCATAAATCGTAATTTCCCTGCCAAAAAGCGTAGGCTAAGTGCATCTTCGAAAGCAAGTAAATGCATCATCTCATAATCATTTTTGGTTCTATGCATGCATGTCATATATGCATCTTCCTCTCTACTAACCAATGCAGGAATTCGGCAAGGATGATCTTCACCAAAGTCGACCTCCAAATGTCCACAAATGGATGAAAACAGCCCCCAACATCCACAAATATATGAAGACCGCCTCCAGTGTCTACAATTCGATCAGAGACGCCAAGTTCTCAAATACAGTTCGGTCAGGGACGCCAAGTTCTCAAATACAAATCGGTCAGAGACGCCAAGTTCTCAAATACAGTTCGGTCAGGGACGCCAAGTTCTCAAATACAAATCGGTCAGGGACACCAACTTCTCAAATACAAATCGGTCAGAGACGCCAAGATCTCAAATGCAAATCGGTCAGGGACGCCAAGATCTCAAATGCAAATCGGTCAGGGATGCCAAGTTCTCAAAATACAAATCGGTCAGGGATGCCAAGGTCTCAAATACAAATCGGTCAGAGACACCAAGTTCTCAAATACAAATCGGTCAGAGACGCCAAGTTCTCAAAAGATGCATCAAGACTCTCAACACTATCAACTACCACAGAGCCCCGCAAATTGCTCTCCTGCAGGTAAACACAGCAAAGGTACGTTAGTCCTTCAACATATCTCAAAAATATGCATACACTCACAAATGTTGCATGATTACCCATAGCGTTAGCTATCTCTACCTTCGCAAATAGCCACGTAAGCTTTAGCAATCCTCGGGCGACTTCCCTAAAATAGTCAATCCTCGGGCGACTTCCCCAAAATAGTCAATCCTCGAGCGACTTCCCTAAAATAGTCAATCCTCGGGCGACTTCCCTAAAATAGTCAATCCTCGGGTGACTCCCCTAAGAGCAGTCAACCTCGGGTACAAAGTCCGTGGCCTCTCGTTATCGCCACTATGTATCCTACCATAGGTACATCCACTTGACCAACATTGGTCACCCTTCTTCCCGATAGTTCTCGTAAGCCCGAGTCTTCCCCAGCAAGAACACCTTCAAATAGTCTCCCTCAGGTACAAAACCTCGACTTAGAATCATACTCCTGAACTAAGTCCCCATTTAGGTTCATACTCCTGAACTAAACCTCGACTTAGAATCATACTCCTAAACTAAGTCCCCATTTAGGTTCATACTCCTGACCTAAACCTCGACTTAGAATCATACTCCTGAACTAAGTCCCCATTTAGGTTCATACTCCTGAACTAAACCTCGACTTAGAATCATACTCCTGAACTAAGTCCCCATTTAGGTTCATACTCCTGAACTAAACCTCGACTTAGAATCATACTTCTGAACTAAACCCCATTTAGGTTCATACTCCTGAACTAAACCTCGACTTAGAATCATACTCCTGAACTAAGCCCCCATTTAGGTTCATACTCCTGAACTAAACCTTGACTTAGAATCTTACTCCTGAACTAAGCCCCCATTTAGGTTCATACTCCTGAACTAAACTCCAACAAAGGCTAACAAAATCCCCAGCGAAGTTAATGGAATCCCGTTTCTTTTCCCATTATCATCCATTTCCCCGGCAGCAAACGTAAGACCAATCCCTTCAAACGAAGTCCACCGAAAGACTGTCTATCCCCTTGAAGCCTGGATACGAACATCGAAGGAAATCATTTCAAAACAAGTTGATACCTCCAGATCACCCATCATCAAGGTTTGAGGCACCTAAGACGCCATCATCAAGGTTTGAGGCACCTAAGACGCCATCATCAAGGTTCGAGACACCTAAGACGCCATCATCAAGGTTTGAGGCACCTAAGACGCCATCATCAAGGTTCGAGGCACCTAAGACGCCATCATCAAGGTTCGAGGCACCTAAGACGCCATCACCAAGGTTCAAGGCACCTAAGGCGCCATCATTAAGGTTTGAGGCACCTAAAATGCTATCACACACAACACGAGGAAAGCGATAAATCGCAATCATCCCCTAATTCGACAAGCTGAAATCATTACTAGGGTGACTTCCCAAAAATAGTCAGATCTTAGGGTGACTTCCCAAAAATAGTCAAACCATAGGGCGACTTCCCAAAAATAGTCAAACCATAGGGTGACTTCCCAAAAATAGTCAGATCTTAGGGTGACTTCCCAAAAATAGTCAAACCTTAGGGCGACTTCCCAAAAATAGTCAGATCATAGGGCGACTTCCCAAAAATAGTCAAACCATAGGGCGACTTCCCAAAAATAGTCAAACCATAGGGCGACTTCCCAAAAATAGTCAGATCATAGGGCGACTTCCCAAAAATAGTCAAACCATAGGGCGACTTCCCAAAAATAGTCAAACCATAGGGCGACTTCCCAAAAATAGTCAAATCTTAGGGTCGACGACTGAAGATGGTCGAAAAACCCGAACTACGACTGGCTTGATTCCTCTTAAGGATACGTAGGTAGCCTATCATTAGGTTCAGCCATCAGACCGAAAATGGTCATTCCTATCCCTAGCAGAGCGGATATACAACTCAAAGCCACCAGACCAAAATGGTCATCTTCTATCCCCAGCAGAGTTTCTTTCAGCAACCAACTGCATAACTCGCTCGCCAGGTTGACATCCTAAAACAAGCCACTCCTGTGGTCAAAGACCCGAACTACGGCTGGCTTGATTCCTCTTAAGGATACGTAGGTAGCCTATTAAATAGGTTCAGCCACTCGATCACTTGATCCTCCTGTCAAATATGGAGCCTTACTCTTATCGACGACCCCGCTTCCTTCGAAAGCGCCGTCGCCGAGGGGCTTCTGTAAGTGCTCCAATTTGAGTTGTTAGAATTTCATTAGAAAATTAACGAAAGTTTTAACATTTCTAACATTTATAACAATTCCTAACAAAGTGAGGGTAGATTAGGGATTTCCATTTAAAGATAAACCATGGAAAGGAATCAAAAAAGCAAAAGAAATTGGAAAAATCCGAATTGGGCAAGTTGAAAAACATAAACTGCTGGATTTTTGAATTTTATTCTTCCTGTCCAAAGCCTGGAGCTGCATTTAATGAACAGTGCACGTTTACAATACCCTCCGCGCGGACACGAATGCTATTTCCAGAGGCCTATAAATTGAACCCTCCTCTCTCAGTTTACACAACACAATTGGCTCATAGAAGCTGTATTCTGGCGAAAAATAGGGAGAAAACTGTGGGAATTCACTAGAATTGCCACCATTTTCTCTTCAATCTTTTCCAAACCCCTCTCACTTAAAATACTTTCAAAACACTCTCATACATACTCTCATACATACACCAATCCAAGCTCAAATCACCCCTTAGGAGGAGGATTAGAGAGAAAACATAGAGGACTTAAGTGTTATCTACTTGTTTTCTCTTTGACCAACTCTATCATCAAACCCTAAACACATTCAAGCCTTGAATCCACCCAAACACAAATCCAAATACCAAATCTTGATACTCCTCAAGTCAAACACCAAATCTTGATACTCCTCAAGTCAAATTCCAAGCCTAGGAAGATAGGGTGTCACCATTGGTAAAGCCCTCCTTCTCTAAACCCTAAAACTCCCTTTTAACTTCTTGTTCATCTTGTTCTTCTTACTTTGATTTACTTTATGTCTAGTTTAACTTAAATCTTGACCTAAGATGGTCATCTTGAAGTTCATCTTCATGAATGACCATCTCAAATGGTCCACATTTTAAATCTCTAGTTGATTTTTCTCTTTAATTTCATCTCTACAAAATTCCCCTTCCCAAGCAAATGAAATGCTTAAGTCCTAATGTACCCCAAGGATGGTTTGATATAGTAGATCACCACTAAAATTTCTAGTGACTACTAATCAAAACCTAGGGAAATGGGGACAAGCATGGATGCAAAACCCCCTTTTAAATCACATTTCCTTCTTGAGAATGTTGCTGTCCAGTAGCATTTCTCTAAGACCTCTGTCCATGGTCTAATTTTTTGGACACAGATAAATTTGGAATTTGGTGTTGACTACAAAATACTTTTTGTATCCAACATCCAGAGATTTCCAGACATATTTTTACTTTATTTTTTGCGTGAGTAAAACTCCCTTTTTCAAATTTTCCTTTAAAGGTTAGTTCATCAGTCTCTGGAAGTCCAGATTTCACATCTGAAATTTCCAGAAGGTTTTGGGTCCTCAAATCATCTCCAAAATGAAAAGTTCTTTTATAGAATCCTTACGTAAGGTGTTTTGAACATTTTTCATTCTCGGGCTTTTCCCAGATTCTGGAGTTTTCAAGCCCTAAAGTCCATTTCAAAATTAAGTGTCCACTGCCTTTTTCATTCTGGCAGAAATGGTTTCCAACTTCCAAAAATTTTTTGAGTACTAAAATTCAACCCAAAAATCACACCAAAAATCATGGGATCTGTCCAAAGTCTAATAAAGAATTCTCAATTTTTACTTTCCTCAGTTTCAACTTATTTTGGCCAAAGTAACACACACACACACACGCATACACAGCAAATGATTTTGAATGTTTGGAAGACTCGTTTTACGAGGCATTCCGGGTGCACACTAACGTCCTTCCCGGCGTGTAACGTGACCTCCGAACCCAAATTTTTAATCTCGGGCATTTTTCAAAGTTTTGGCCCTTAAAACAAAAATGGCGTGGCGACTCCGTTTGATTTCAAAAAATCGGGTACATCACACCTAGTAAACCCTGTCTCTGTGGGATCGACCCGTACTTGCACCCGCTATATTACAATAGCCCGTGCGCTTGCGGAATTAAATAAACCGTTAGGTTTCGACCGGAAAAGTTTTTGGCGCCGTTGCCGGGGACAACGGTATACTTTTTATTTTTGTCTTTACTACATAATTTTTAGTTTTTGTTTTATTTTTACTATTTTGCTTTCTCTTCCTATAAATTGTTGCGTTTAATTTCTCTTCAAGTGTTTTTCTTATAGTTTATGAAACGGTCTCGGACATACGTTGACAACTTTGATCCGGAACCCGAAAGAAGCTTTCACGAGAGATTAAGAAGATTTAGAGAAATTTTGAAGAAACATATGGACGGAGAACAGCAAACACCCGCTAGGACCCTACGGGACTTTGTTAATCCAAGTACCCCGGGAACTAGATCCCCTATTGTTGTGCCGAATGCCGAAGCGGCACACTTTGAGATAAAGCCGCGACTTTTGCTTATGGTTATGAATAACCAATATAGCGGCACTGCTTTCGAAGATCCTCATCTCCACATCCAAACATTCTTGGAATACTGTGATACCACACGTATTCAGAATGTTACCCCGGAAGCAATTCAGATGCGCCTTTTTCCTTTCTCTCTTAAGGATAAGGCGAAACAGTGGTTAATTTCTGTCCCACCCAACTCTTTTACAACTTGGGACCAAATTCAAGAAGCATTCCTTGGACGTTTCTTTCCTCCGAGCAAGACCGCTCAAATTCGGACGAAGATTACAAATTTTAGCCAAACAGGAAGCGAATCACTGTATGACGCTTGGGAGCGATTCAAAGAGCTCCTAAGGACGTTCCCTCACCACGGGCTTGAAAAGTGGTTAATTGTGCACACTTTCTACAATGGTCTCACATATAGGACAAGGAAAACAATTGATGCCGCCGCAGGAGGTGCACTAATGAATAAGACGGTGGATGAAGCATACGACTTGATAGAGAACATAGCCCTAAATCACTATCAATGGTTCAATGAGAGGGAACAACTGCAGGGGATTCCAGGTAAGTACAATATTGATGTCATTACTACCTTATTTTCTAAAGTTGATATGCTTCTTAAAAAGTTTGAAAAATTTAATGTAAATCCCGTGGCCAACATTAATGTTGTTTGTGAACTATGTGGGTCAAACTCACATAGTACAGAATGTTGTGAATTGCTTAACACTACTTCTAGTGATCAAGTAAACTTTTTTAATTCTTATGGGGAAAAGGGTGGTATGTATTCAAACACATACAATCCTGAGTGGAGAAATCACCCAAATTTTTCCTATAAGAATAACAATATTTTAAACCCACAACCTTCTACACAACCACCGGGATTCACACAAAAGAATTTCAATGGCAATTCTAGTGCTTTCCCTCCCCTTAAATCTAAATTGGATCTTATTATGGATTTTATTGTTGAAAGTAAAAACGAACAAGAGAAGACCAATAATGAGTTAAGGGAATCCATTAAGTCGTTGAATGCTAGGTTTGATAATTTAGCCGCCCACAATAGAATGCTTGAAAATCAACAAGCTCAACAAGCCGGTACCTCGCATAGACCACAAGGGAGTTTTCCCGGTCAATCGCAAAGGCCCGACGAGCATGTTAGTGCGGTAGAAACTAGGAGTGGAAAAGAAATTATAGATCCCCTTCCTAAGGAAAATATCAAACCGAGTAAGGAGAAAGTTAGTCCAACCCCACCGATGGTTGAGACTAATGAAGATGTTGAAAATGGGACAGAATCCCCTAAGATTTCTAGAAATTTTGACCCTCCAATACCATACCCCCAAAGGTTGGTAAGAGCCAAACTTGACAAACAATTTGCAAAATTTTTAGAAGTCTTAAAGTCTATTTACATCAACATACCTTTTACCGATGCCCTTCAACAAATGCCGTCCTATGCTAAGTTCTTAAAGGATATTCTTGCAAATAAGAGGAAACTTGAGGAGCATAAGACTGTCGCTTTGACAGAAGAAGTAAGTGCCATTTTACAAAGAGAACTTCCTCCTAAATTAAAAGATCCCGGCACTTTCTCTATTCCTTGCAAAATAGGTAAATATAATGTTGATAATGCTTTGTTAGATCTTGGGGCAAGTGTGAGCCTCATTCCGCTTTCGATAGGTAAGAAACTAGGTGTAGGGGAAATGAAACCCACCACTATTTCTCTCCAACTAGCGGATCGTTCCATTAAATACCCGGTGGGTATTATGGAAGACGTCCCTTGTCAAATTGGGAAATTGATCATCCCGGTTGACTTTGTAGTTCTTGAGATGGAGGAAGATCACCAAATTCCAATCATTCTAGGAAGACCTTTTCTTGCCACCGCTGGTGCAATAATAGATGTAAAGAATGTCACTCTTTCTTTAAACATAGAAAATAAGAAAGTCGAATTTAAAGACTTAAATCTCAAGAAATCGTGCCATGAAGTTGACACTCCTAAGAATGATAACAAAAAGAGTGAAAACTCACAATCCAAGGACTCAAAAATAATAATTAAAAAGCCCTTAGATCATAATGGTATGAAAAATATGCACCCTAGGCAGCATAATAAAATTGAAAAATCAAAAGGTAGGGGGCCTAAGAAAAAAGGCACACCGGGATGTCGCATGTGCATCAATTATAAGAGCTCAATCACGTCAAAGGGCAAGGAATGGTGAGTTGTTAAGGACAAGAGACCATTACAATACCACTCACCGTCCATTGTTACTGATAAAAAGGGGTCGAGCTTATGACCTTAAACAAGCATCATCGGAATAGTAAACCGATGGATTATATTACTATTTATCATAATTTTGTTTACCACCGCATGCTTATCTTTTTACTCTTTGTTCCTTGAAACATTGAGGACAATGTTCATTTCAAGTGTGGGGGGGTATATCTATCCTTTTATTTTTTCGCTTTCTAGTTTTAAATTTTTTACTTGCTTTCTAGGTTAGATTTAACTGCTTTCTAGTGTAATTTTTTTTTTTTTTTTTAACTTAGTTGCATTTTTCTTTTTATGCATGTATAATAGTATATAAAAAAAAAATAATAAATCCCTATGATGATCAAAAATCATTATCATTATGCTTGCCATTTGCCCTAGTATAAATGCCTATTTATCTTTCCTCTCATATTTTCTATACACTTAGAAATCTATAAAAGGAAAAATATAGAGATATTTTTAGGAAATAATTGAAAGCCTCATAAGTTAGTATAGCACAATATAGAGTCTCATCAAGGAAAATGCATTTGATTAGAAGGAATTCTTTTTTATGCTTGGTCATTTATGCAAATATTGAAAATATTTTTTTAAGATTGTACATCTTTTATCTTTATTAAATGTTTATTCCCTTTTTAGAAGCACCTTTTTGTTTGCATCCCTTGAATCACATCATTTCATCAAAAATTCCATCCTTCCATTTTTCAAATCAAATCAAAGTAAAACACTATTATCTTATTGCTAAAAAGAGTGACATTTGTCACCAATCCTTAAAAGCAAAAAGAAACCTATTACTTCCTAAGTAACTCGGGGCACGGCGTTCGCGACGATGCTTCCTTGCCAAACGGAAATAATATCCAAAAGTATTCTTGATCTAAGTATTAGGAACATGGGGTTCGCGACCACAATGTCTCCTACTTGAAAGGATCAAAAATAACTTAGGTCTTTTGCAAAAATATAACACGTGCAAAAATAAGATAAATTTGTTTAACTTTGATGAGATTTTTCCACTATCATCATCCATTTTTCACCCTTGGGATTCAAGAATGCAATTCAATTTTTCAGGAACTTCTAATTTGTGAATAAATGTTTATACCTTCTCTTGTACATTTTAAAGAAATAAATTCATCTTTTCTCAGAAAATCACTCTAAAAAAGTGACAGCTTTTTCTACCAAGAAATAAATCTAAGATTTTTTTCTTCTAGCATGCTTTACTTGGTCAAAATTCTATATATGCTATATTAGGTTATAGTCTTGCATTTTATCTCCTTAAAAAAATATCCCTAAAAATGCTTCTTCATATATAAATTTTTAAAGGTATTCAAAATATGATTAGAAAGATAAAGACATTATCTAAAAGGCATTTAAGGGCTTGCTGCTTTATTTCTGAGGGATCAATCTTGCTTTTTCTCCCTCTCCGTATTTTCATTCTAAGTTTGCTTGGGGACAAGCAAAAGCTTAAGTGTGGGGGAGTTTGATAAGTGACTATTATATTGTCATTTATCCTTAGTTTTATATACTTTTTATTGCATAAAACATCATTTCTCATTTCATTTCATATACTTTTTTGTTCCTTTTCCATATTTTCTAGATTTTACGCTTTTGGTATATTTCTTGCATTTAAAGACAGGTTTTAGGTCCATTTTTATCTAAAGGATACTTGGGCTAATTGGTCCGAAAGGATGGAGGAACACCAAGCAAAATAAACACTCAAAGCTGAAAACCAGTGGGAGCGGCCGTGCAGCAATATTGGGAGCGGCCGTGCATCATAGGCCATGGCCGGCCGTCTTGGCCCCAAAATCCATGGAGTGGCCGAGCACTGAAGGGCCCTGGCCGTGCCAACCTCGGAGCGGCCGTGCAGCTATATTGGGAGCGGCCGTGCAAGTCTCCAAGTTCAAATTCAAAACTGGCGCCAAAGAGTACACGGCCGTGCAAAATCCTTGACACGGCCGTGCAAGTCATGGATCGCAGATGTAAAGGCACCTTTTGATGGCACCCAATTGAAGAGTCTCCTCCCATTTATAAATAGGACCCTTGTAATCAGTCTTAGATACGAATTATTAGAGAGAAATCACTGATATTAGATAGATAGAAAGTACAAACATTTGTGACAACAATTTTCCAAAGGAATTTGAAGATCAAAGTCATTGTTTTTGTTCTTGGAGTTACTTTGGAGGAAATAAAAGTGAAGCATTATTCTCAGCACTTGCCTTCTACATTCATAAGTATTTCTTACTCAATCCTTTATTATTGCTTATACTTCATAAATGGCTTGTGAGTAATCCCCCTTATTCTTGGGGTTGGAAACTCAAAAGCATACTTATTCATCATCTAAAAATATTTAAGTCTTGTCTTCTTCCTTCATCTAAACAATTTCTTTATATTATTCTCTAAATGCCTTACATTTTGGAGATGTCCAATTTGTATGATTCAGTCAATTGAGAGAAGTACCTAGCGGAGAATCTCGATTGACGGAACCATATAAAGAAACTAGGTTTCATTGATCACGAGAGTAGTTCAATGGCCTAGGGATGTTCCTTTAATGGAAAGTATGTTGACTCTCGTCCCTAATGGATTCTTACTAATTATGGTCAGCTAGAGATAAGCCGGAACGCCCGTTTGTGACAGGGCGGGGATAACGTAAACGGAAATCTCAAACAGTTAGGACATAATTAGTGAAGAATACAAACGCTACTGTCTTAGCCCGAAGTAGCGTAGGCTTAACATACCATCCTTGCTTTTTATGAAAACCTTTTATCTCTAAGACAATGACGATTTGATGAATAAGATTATATGTATGATTTCCAATCCCGAGAATGCTTCGTTTTATAAGAATTTAATCAAAATACTTTCTGTTTATGTTCTCTCTATTCTTCTAAAAACAAATTTTATCTCCCCCCCAATCTTTTCTATTATTTTATAAAGACAAAACTATTCCCTAGTAAACCCTGTCTCTGTGGGATCGACCCGTACTTGTACCCGCTATATTACAATAGCCCGTGCGCTTGCGGAATTAAATAAACCGTTAGGTTTCGACCGGACAGTTGACCAATGTAGTAATGGTGAAAAAGCAAAATGGGATGTGGCGAATGTGCATAGACTTCACTGATCTTAACAAGGCCTGCCCCAAAGACAGCTATCCTCTTCCCAGAATCGACAAATTGGTTGACTCCATTGCTGGACATCAAACACTCAGTTTCCTAGATGCCTATTCAGGCTATCATCAGATAAAAATGGCGGAAGAGGATATCGAGAAGACGGCCTTCCAAACAACTGGGGGAAATTATTGTTATGTTATGATGCCTTTTGGGCTCAAGAATGCGGGTGCCACGTACCAACGGATGGTGAATCAAGTATTTGGCGCACAAATAGGCTGGAACATGGAGTCTTGCATCGATGACATGGTCATTAAGACCAAGGAAGTTAGTCACACCCCTGACTTGGAAAAGACGATAAACAACCTCCGAGCTAATAACATGAAGCTAAACCCAAGTAAGTGTGTATTTGGGGTGACAGTTGGAAAGTTCTTGGGCTTCATGGTATCACAAATGGGAATTGAGGCAAACCCCGAGAAAATCAAGGCACTGATTGACATGAAGGAACCTACCACCATCAAGGAGGTTCAAAGAATAAAAGGAAGAATAGTGGCGCTAGGAAGATTCATTGCCAAATCCACGGAGAAATCATTACCATTCTTCAAGGTACTGAATGGTACCAAGAGCTTCTCCTGGACTCCCGAATGCTCTGAAGCATTCCTCCGGTTGAAGGAGTACTTCGGTTCCCCTCCCTTGCTTAGCAGTCCGATTACCGATGAGATGCTGTATGTATTCCTAGCCGCCATTGATCACGCAGTCGCAGCTGTTCTAGTTCGAAATGAAGAAGGAACACAGAAGCCCGTCTACTATGTCTCTAAGGCATTATCTGACGTGGAGAGCAGATACTTCAACGTGGAAAAAATAGCGTACGCACTAGTTATAGCCTTAAGGAAACTACGTGCCTACTTTTCTGCGCATCCTATCACGGTTTACACCAACGAACCATTGAAGAAGATCTTGCATAAGTTGAATGGCTACGGATGTCTCCTAAATTGGTCAATCCCTCTTACTGAGTTTGATATCACTTACCAACCAAGGAAGACCCTCCTGGCACAGCCTTTGGTTGACTTCATGGTTGAGACCGCCTTTATGGGTGAGCACCTCCCCACTTCCCGTAAGCAAAACACTGCGGAAGAGGAAGAGTCTCCCATCGAACTCCCCCACAACTGTTGAATCTTGTATACGGACGGATCGGCTATAAAGGAAAGAAGCGGAGCTGGAGTTGTACTAGCAAGCCCGGAAGGAGAGTACACCATGCAAGATATCATCCGTTTCAAGTTCCCTGCCTCCAACAATCAAGCTGAATATAAAGCTCTAATATTTGGCATTGAGTTGGCTTCCTTCTACGGAGCAACTAAGGTGGCGGCTTTCTGTGACTCCCAACTCGTTGTCAAACAAGTAAAGGGAGAGTATAACACCCAAGACCCCACCTTTACCAAATATAGAGACCTTGTCCTGGACTTGACAAGGAAGATGGAATTTTTTGAACTCAAGCAAATAGGCAGGGAAGACAATCAAATCGCAGACATTCTGTCTAAACTAGCAACCATGGATGTGTCTAAGTCTAAGACCAATCCATACGTAGTTTATGCTAAGGAACCTGCGTATGAAAGATTACAAGTCATGCTCCTAGATGGAGAGGAGAGATGTTGGATCGATGACTACATTGACTACATCGAGAAGAGCCAACTTCCGAAAGATGAGGCGCAAGCTAAACTTATCAAGAAGAGGTCCCTAAGGTTCATTGTGACGAGCGGAGTCCTCTACCGAAGATCTTTTACTAAGCCCCTGCTAAGGTGTGTCTATCCCAAGGAAATTGAGAACCTCTTGGCAGAAGTACATGAAGGTGTTTGCGGCGGACACCCGGGGGCCAGAACCTTAGCTGACAAGATCATCTCGCTAGGTTATTATTGGCCAAACCTGAGGGAGGACGCACATGCCTATGTTAGAAAATGTGACAAATGCCAAAGATTCTCTGACATTCCTAGACTACCGGCAGTTGAGCAGACACTTGTAATACCTACGTGGCCATTTGATATGTGGGGGATCGACATCATCGGACCCTTCCCTCCCGCCCGTGGAAATTGCAAATACGTGATAGTAGCTGTTGATTACTTCTCCAAGTGGATCGAAGCCAAAGCATTAGCCAAGATAACGGAAGAGAACGCAATCAACTTTGTCCACGACTACATCTGGTGTCAATTTGGCCTTCCCCACACAATTGTTTCCGATCATGGACTCCAATTCTCTACGACATTCACAACGGAATTGGGAAGAGTCAAAGTCCGTCACGCAAAGTCATCAGTTAGCCGGCCCCAAGGCAACGGTCAAGAAGAAGCTGCCAATAAGCTGGTCCTTACTGCCCTTACCAAGAATCTTGAAGGACGCAATGGTAGATGGTTGGACGAACTTCCCCTAGCCTTATGGGCCGTTCGCACAACCACTCTGGGGCCAACCGGGGAAACCCCATTCCCATTAACCTTCGGTTCTGAGGCTATGGCACCAGCCGAAATGGCCATCCCCACTGTAAGAAACTCCCACTACGATGAGCAAGTCAACAAGGTCAATAGGCTCCTAGACCTAGACCTGATAGATGATAAGCGACTAGCTGCGCAGATGAGGATGGTAAACTACAAACAAAGGACCAAGGCATATCATGACAAAAGAGTCATCCGAAGAGTATTCTAAGTAGGTGATTGGGTACTTAGAAAAATTGAAGCAACTGGTCGGAAGGCAGAACAAAACAAGCTCTCCCCAAATTGGGAAGGTCCCTATATCATCACTCAAGTCATACGAGAAGGGACCTACAGATTGAAGACTAAGGAGGGGAAGGATCTCAAGCATCCGTGACATTCCGACAATCTTCGAAAATATTATCATTAGTCTAGTTCATTTTGTTATAGATTAGTTTCATGTTTTCATTTTCAGTCTTTTACTTCTTAGTTTGATAGGATTGCAGTCTGATGTAATCGCGTTCTAGTTTATGAAAGCAACTTCTTCCAACATGCAAAGCAACTATCAACTCCAAACATAAACACCAAAAGACGAGGATCTTATCCTTGACTCTTCAAAACTCACGCCTTACGTCTTGACAAGGGTCCGCCTTGACTCAATGACTATAGGTTCCTAACAGCCAACACGAGGACCCTCCCTCGACATACTGGCTTACCTTACATCCTGACAAGGGTCCGCCTTGATTCAAGGATTACAAGGATCAAACAGTCAAGACCAAGGACTCCACCTCGGCCTATTAACTTGCCTCACGTCAAGACAGGGAAACCCTTTGTCAATACGACTAAAAGGCATCACGTCTGAAACCTGTGCACGAGTCATCTTCCTCGGCATAAGGAGACGGAAAAGAAGAAATCACCTAACAGTCAAAGCCGAGGGGCCCTTCCTCGGCTTATACGACTTCTAAGTACAGTCAAAGCCGAGGGGCCCTTCCTCGGCTTATACGACTTTGAAGTATAGTCAAAGCCGAAGGACCTCACCTCGGCCTAACCACTTACATTATAACCGGGAACGAGGGACCCTCCTCGACTTCCCCCTTTACAAAGCCTTGTGCCTATGCTTAGCATGTAAACAAGCATTCGAAACAACTCATTGAAACAACATGAGTTAAAACAAAGGACTTTTTCATTGATGTTCACAAAGAAATTACAAGTCCTACCAACTATTACAACAAAAAGAAACAGAAAAAACCCTAAGTCTGGGCATCCTCAAAGGGCTTCTCCAAGAATTCGAGGGTGGCAGCATCAGGGGGAGGAGGGATAGTCTGTTCGGTTTGTGCTCTAGCCTCCTCGGCATCTCCTTCCTCAACCTCCATCCCCTCATCTTCAATGGCCTCCACCAAGGCTTTGAGGTTACCGGGATCAACAGACGGGGGCACCCAAGCTTCTCGGCCTGCCTGGGCATCTTCCCCAGCCATGATATCCAAGTTGTATTGGGAGATGGGAACCAGATGGTGAAGAGCCCTAGCTTCCTTATCATACTGATCCTAGCTGATCAGCAAAGCAATTTTATTCACATCTAAGCCGATGGAGGGATCAGCCAACAGACGACGAGCCAGGTGAAGGTACCCGTCCTCGAACATGGTCGCCGTCTTTGCATCCACGACATCTTGGAAAGCTGGGCAGGCCGTAACAAAATCTTGGAAGGCTTGGCTGGCCTTGAAACGAGTCACGGCTTCCTCTTCCCTGGAAGGAGGAGTAGCTTCAAACCCTCGGCACTTGGCCTCAGCTTCCTCGGCCCTCACTTGGACCTCGACTCAGAGCCTCCGCTCCTCGGCCAGCTCGGCATCCTTCTGCCGGAGATGTTCCTCGGCTTGAGCACGGACCTCTTGGGCCTGCTTATGAGCCTCCTCGGCCCTCTTCACCTCGGCCTCTACCTTGGCTTGAGCAGCCTCCAGGTCGGCATCTTTGGCTTTCAGTAGCCCAGCCAGAGCAGCCTTCTCGGTCTCGCCCTTCTCTTGGGCGGCCCTAGCTTCATGCAATAGCTTGGCATTATTCTTGGCCAAGACATTCTCATAGGCCGTAACGTAAGCCCACTGCAAGATAAATCAATGTCAGGTATCTCATCAAGTATAAAGTTAGAAAATCAACGCCTAAGGATACGAGATAGTTACCTCGACCATCATAAGTCCTTTACGGCACAGCAAGTTCTCTTGGCTAGGCTTCTCTCGGACAAGTGCCTCATAAGCCTCCTCGTCCAAAGCTCTTTGAACAGGAGCTCGGCCCAGTCTCAGCAGAGGGCCCTTCCTATTTTGCAGAGGAATGCCCCTCAAACGGGGGACATTTGCAGCCATACGCCTGGCCATCTCCTCGGCATCGTCATGAGTCTTGATGGTCTGGATGGTGAGGGGAGGAGGAGCTTCGGGGTTGGGAGTCTCCCCGGCATCACGTTTCACTTGGGGCTCCTCGGCAGATGTTCCTTGGGGCCTCTTCTGGCCCGATTAGCGGTGTACGAGACCCATTTCCTCGGCTGACAAAGGCTTAGTCTCCACCTCAGTAACATCAACATGGAGGCTATGCCCCTCGGTAGTTGAAGGATTATCTCGTTCCTCGGATACCATCTCCTCGGCATTAACTTCCTCGTGCAATTTGACGGGAAGAGGTTGGTCACCCTGAGCATTGAGTAGGAGGTTGCGACTGTTGGCATCCTCCTTCCTTTCTTTCAAGGCCGATTTCTTGGCCAGACGTCTCCTCTGATTAATCAGCTCCACAACATTCAATTGCTTCATGGCTAATTCTGCCTCTTGCCCAGGAGTTAAATCTGCCAAGACGAGGAAGATATGGTTACATACGAGCAAAATGAGAGCCAACATGAAAAATACAAGTATCAAAGGTAAGGGAGAAACAATTACATCCTGCTACATTATCTTCTCTAAGGCATTGGTCAACTGGAGGGACCTTACACCTAGCAAAATCTTCATGGAAGACGAGGCCGGGGTGCATTCTCCAATCATTGAAATGCCTTCCCCTCTTAACAGTAACGAGGGAAACCACCCCGTCCCTCGGCCCCGGCATCAGGCCTGCCTGGACGTAGTAATGATCCGTGGCCTCCAAAGCCGACCAATCTAGGAGCCCTACCTCGGAAAATTCCTCGAGGCGCTTGATCAGGTCTTGAGTCCAGTCATATCTCTGCACTGGACCCGACGAAGTTGGATCATCAAAAGGGGATTGGAACTCCCAGCCTTGCCGGCTCTCAACCCTTATTACATGATTATCCCAGCCTCCCACCTTACTGGACGTAGGGAGAAGTATCTTCGGCTTCTTAGACTCACTCCGTAGAACGAGGAGACGAGTGTCCTTCTTGTATCCAACGGAGAAGAAATAACGGAAAGCTCCCATAGTGGGCTCATAACCTAAACTACGGAAAAGTACGATGAAACTAATGAGGACCCTGGTCCCGTTAGCCCCCAGCATAGCCGGCACAGCCCTCACATCATCTAGAAATTCGTTGATGAAAGGGTCCAATGGGAGACGAAGACCTTGCTGAAATTGCTTGAAGTAGAAATGGACATGGTTATCGTTGTAGTAGAAACTCTTCTCCTCCTTATCATCCTTGAAAACAGGCTTGCCAATATAAGTTAGCCTATATTCGTTTTTATCCACCCCGTACGTGGTATATAGCTTCTCCAGCATGGGATCCCCGGCCTTGGGTGGCCTCTCTCGGCCTCGTCCGCCTCCTCGGCCTCCCCTTCCTCGGCCCTTATTGCCTTCCACTTGGGCACCTTCAACAAAGGCATCTACAATCTTGGTAGACGAGGAGGCTTCACCCCCTCTTCCCGTCATATCTACAAAAACGCCAAGGATTCAAAGTTAGTCATTATCTAAGGCCAAGCTTACGACGGAGAAGAGGGATGCCCCTCTTCGTCATTAAAGTCAGGACGAGGAGGGAGCCTTACCACTCAGACGCTCGCGAGCAATACGATCCGAGGACGGGTAGAACAATTCGATGTGCTCCATCATCTCGGCCCTATCCTCAAACAGAACGATATTGAGGGACGACGAATCAACCCTATCTATCCTTGTGGTATCTGGGTATTGGATGTACATCCGAGTACGGCCATAATTTCTCAGCATCTTTCCTATGTCATCCAAGTTCAGCATCAACCATGGTCCTCTCTCTCTCCGGTAAACCCTCAGATTGCCCTTGTGGTACCCGTAACGAAATTGAGGAGAATGATCCCAAGAACGAGCCATTTCTAAAGGGAATCAAAGATCAATGGGGGAATTCACACAAATATCCAAGAAATTCGTGCAAGATTCAAAGGAGTTCATACAAAGTATACAAGAAATGCATTCAAAATTCAAAGGGAATCAAAAGTTCCAGAAAAAGCTTCAACAGAGCTTAACAATGGCGGCTTGTCGCGTCAAAATCCCTTCTAAAAACCCTAGAAACGACAGAATCATGAACGAAAGACATAAAAAGGGGATAAATGCATACCTGATCGCTGAAAAGGGTTGGAATTTGACTTTAAATCAGGCTCACCGGAGAAACACAGCCTCACCGGAAACTGGGTACGAAATGCTCTAAGACTCACCGGAGGGGTTTATCGCCTAAACCTTGCAAATGCTCTCTCAATATCTCAAAGGCTGAAAAGTTGGAATGAATAAGGAATTTGGTTTTTATACTCCCCAAAACCGGGTCAAACCCGAAAGAAAAACGGGTAACCGGGTATGGCGCCACCAACATTAAATGCCAGCAACAACTCTCGAGGCATGTCAGACTTGGGGGCCCACCACTTATCATCATGGCAATAACCGGCAGATAAGGAAACAGCGCACTACTGAAGCGTCTCTGACGCGTGGCAAAACCCGTTCGTATTTCACAAGCCTAGGACGAGATGACTTTCTCCTCGTCCTAGACCGAGTCAGAAAGTCGGGGGCCACTGAACAGTATAAACCGAGATACGAACATGGGCTTGCCCAGATTGGGCCCAAATGGATTGAGTTATAAACATAATCCATATACCAGTTACGAGAGACAACAATGGGCTTCCTCGTTCCTCGTATCTCGTCATCAACAAGGCTAATCAAGGCCCAATATATAAGTATACATGCCCCAATTACAAGTGCCGAGGTACCCTCCTCGTATGCCGAGAGGTATCTCTTCGGCCTTAACATTATCAACGGGCTCTACATATCTCTATTTCCTTGGCTCATCATGATCAAAGTAGTCATGAATGACAAGGAGAGAAAAGTTCTTACCTCGGCATATCTTCATATGACGAGGAGACAAAAACGTGCATCTCGACATATTCACATGTCGGCAGATCATCAACTGACGAGGAAGCAAAATCACGCATCTCGGCTTACATACCAATGCCGAGATAAGGAATTCGTGTTCCTCGGCTATCCGGCAAGCATATTACACAGTCCTACTCTATCAAGGATTCAACAGTTATTATCCAGTCAAGATTGTAACCAACTACATCAATTCAAGTCAAACAATGACTCCTTAACAGATATAATCCTTTGAGGATTATATCTTATCTCTTTACAAGATCAATTCAACATGGATTCTATCAATCCATCCCTATAAATACGAGTCACACCTCATTATTGGGTACATTACTTTTTACATACAGAAACTCTGTCAATTTAGTTTCTCATACACAAATCGTGAACTTACTCTCACGCCGGAGGGCCTTTAGCCGGATTCGCCCCGGCTTAGTTTACGTGTTTTCTCTTATTTTCAGGCCTAGCAATCGCCGGAGCAAACAATCGCTTGAATTTGGACTGATTTGATGATTTTGGCTTCATCAGCAACTTTTTTGGACTTTCTCAACATAGTGCAATTTTCTGCACTTATAATTTCGTGCATCATTTTAAGCGTGACAAATTGAACTGGTGCAACGGAAGTAACAGATAAATATATTAATGATAAATCGTGCACGATTGATTACCAGTAGTAACAAATATTCAATTCTCGATTAATTGCGAACAATTAACAAAAATTGACAACGAACGGGAAAAACTAAACTTTCGACAAGAGAGCAACACTCAAATCAAACTTTTATTAATCAAAATCTAATCTAATTTGCTCCTACAACTTATAAAAACAAATCAAAACCTTCTAAAAACAATCTAGTTTGTATAATAAATCAAACCATAAAACATTAAAATAACACCTTAATCTACTTTCAATAATGAAATACTATCTATTTAAAATAAATTTTGAAAGTAATTAAAAAATAACATATAAAAAATTAAAATAACTTATCATAATTATTTCCCTGCATCATTCTCCTTCACTAGAAGAAAATTCATACTCGAAATTTAATTTTTACTCCAAATGACGTGTCTAGAAACCTTTTTTATATCGTTGATGAACTTTAAACCGTCGTCAAAATATCCATCCAATTAGTTCACCCACCCATGAAAAAACCTTTTGAGAAACCAAGATACTGAAATAAATACTTGGAAACTCAATATCAAGCGAATCCTCTTAACAATAATCAATCAAATCCAATACTTTTAATGATACATTTTGACTCACCACATGAAATTATCCTATAAGAATTAAAAATAGACTTTTCCCCAATTTCTGTTACCTTCTCTAGTAACTACGTTGACTGAATATTCTATGCATAAGGTAACTCCGTTGACCGAATAATCTTCGCGGGAATTGAAGAGGCACACACGCCAACTCAGTCTCATTCGATTCTTCGATGCACCCTCTATTCAACGAACTTTGATGTGAGCAAGGTGTAACGCCCCGCTAATCGGAAGACTCATTTTTCTCTTGACTTGTGCGAAAGCTTCTAGATTCCTCCGGAATAATCCGGAGTCTACAAGAGAATTCAAGGGAACACTAGATAGTTCGAGGAGCCTCTCCATTTTGCTAGAGATAGAACCTAGTAGAAGCATCTAAAGGGGGAGGCCTCATTTGGCCAAACCATCCAAGAGTTCTCAAGCAAGCTCAATTGTAAAGTTATCTCAAAGCAATACAATAACCTTCTTTCCAAAACTCTCTCTCTCTCTCTCTCTTTGCCTAGTCCCTTCTAAGTTCGATAGGCTTACTTAGTGCAAGATCAAGCGAGTTGTGGGAGCTAAGTGCCGCACGGTAGCTTGCAAAAATACAAGTCTGTGACAAAGGGCTCACAATCCACCTCCATTTTAAGGTTCGCAGCTGGATTTTTATCGGCCTCTAATGAGTTTTTCTCCTCTTGTCGTCCCCAATTCGCGATGGTTAATCATCTCTGACTTCTTCTTTTGTAGGAATTAGGTTTTGCTTGTGTTCTCCTCTTGTTGGCCCCAACTTTCTGTTAAAGAGAACGGTTCAAGCCCAAGCAGTTGTGAGGCGCACGCCTCGACAATGGCCAGGCAGCCGCCTCACCAAAGAGCTACAACCACTACACCTACGGCCTGTGAGGCACACACCTCAAGTCACTCCAAGCGCCCGCCTCACATTGCTGGTGTTTGACGTGTTGCTGCTGTTTCCTTCTTCATTATGTTTTCCTTATGTTTGCTTGTTTCCTAATCTCCTAGTTTGTGTAGAAGTAGTATTACTCATTCCTACCTAGATTAGGAATACTCTTGTATAAATACAAAAGCAATAGATCAATACAAACACCTTTTTCCTTTTATCAAATTCTATATGGTATCAGAGCAATCTAACCCAGGACGTTGGTGGAATCCTTTAGCAACTAAACGAGCCTTGTGACGATCAATAGACCCATCTGGATGATATTTGGTTCGAAAAATCCATTTGCACCCAATCAAATTCTGCGACGAAGATGGTGGAACGAGATCCCATGTGTTGTTGCGAAGAAGTGCCTCATATTCTGACTGCATGGCTGTTCGCCATTCAGGTAATTTAAGGGCCTGTGACACTGTGTTTGGTTCAGCTGTAGGTGTGGCGAGGGTGACTTGGAGATTTAATTTTTGGATGGGCTTTGTGATGCTGTTCTGAAGTCTAGTGCGGGGTCCTCGGCTGGCAGCAGGTTGAGGCGCAGGTGGGGATGGGGCTGGTGGGGAGGCAGTGGGAACTTGACTGACAGTAGGGTTATCAAGGTGTTCGATTGGTTCTGGTGTGGATAGTTGGTCTGAGGTGGTGCCGAGTTGATGGTGTTTGGTGGGTGAACAAGAGTTGGAACATGGAAGGTACACCACGTATCAATGGTGGTAGTAGGATTGGAAATAGGATTGATGTTGGGTGATGAAAAAGGAAATTGTGTTTCCACAAATTTGACATGACGTGACACATGTATTTTGGAGGTCTTAGGGTCCAAACAGTAGTAGGCACTCTGTGTTGGCGAGTAGCCGACGAAGACACACGGTGCGGATTTTGGGTCAAGTTTGTGACTAGTGTATGGACGAAGCCATGGATAACAGAGACAGCCAAAGCTTCGGAGTTTGAGATAATTGGGATGATGGCCAAGAAGAGTGGAGTAGGGGGATTCAAGATTGAGAGTAGGCGTGGGCATACGATTGATGAGGTATGAGGCTGTGACAAAAGCTAAAGGCCAGTATGTCGAAGGCATATGAGCATGGGACATGAGAGACAAGCCGGTCTCAACAATGTGTCGATGACGGCATTCAGAGTATCCATTGTGTTCCTGAGTGTGAGGAGGAGACGTAAGATGGGTGATCTCATGCTTAATAAGAGTGGGTCGAAGACCAATATATTCGCCACCGTTATCACTGAAAATAGTGATAATGGAGCGTTTGAAATATTTTTCCACAAGGTTTTTGAAGTTGATGAAAACAGTGACAATATCATTTTTGTGTTTGAGGGGGTACAACCAAATGTATTTGGAGTAGTGATCAACGAAAATTATGTAGTATTTAAAGCCATCAAACGAGTGCAAGGGGGAGGTCCAAACATCACTATATAATACATCTAGAGGACCAGCAGACGTAATAGTGTTATTGGAAAACGATAATTTATGACTTTTATTGCAGTTGCAAGAGTTGCAAGAAAAAGAAGAACAACTAGGAATGTTTAACCGAAAACAATTACTAATATGCCGTAAAATACTAGAAGAAGGATGCCCTAGTCTATGATGCCAAATAGCAGTGTTGGAGAGAGACATGGAGTTGATCACTGGAGGAGAGACACGGACATCAGACTGGGTAGAAAGCCATTCGTAGACGCCAGACTTAGCCTTTCCATGAAGGAGGATTGTGCCCGTTCAAAGGTCCTTCACATGAAAAGAGTCAGATGAGAAGATGAGAAGAGAAAAGAGACATTGTTATCACGACAAAATTTGGAAATAGAGATGATATTACGAGAAACTGTGGGAACATGTAAGACATGATCAAGTGTAAAATAATGAGAATGAGTAGAGAGAGAGGTAGAACCGATGTGAGAGATGGGAAGGCCCGAACCATCACCAATGAGTAACTCTTCAGTGCCTTCATAAGGAGAGTGAAGAGCCAAGTTGTTGAGGTCGTGAGTAACATGATCGGTGGCACCGCTGTCAAACAACCAATTTGGAGGTGGATTTTGGTTTGTAGTGGTTGTATAGACTCGAGGGTTGGATGGATTTGGGTTTCGGTTTGGTTGCCTAGTAGGATTGGGGTTATGGTTGGTGTTATTGGTGGTGGGTGGGGGTGGGAAGTTGGCATTAGGGTAGGCTTGGCGAAAGCGCGGGCATTGGTTTAGGAAGTGTCCAAAATTTCTGCACCATTGGCAGCGGCCTCTGTAGTTACTGGGAATAGGACTGGAGGGAGGCGGGCTAGGGTTTGTGGTATGGTTTGGTGTGGCTGAGGTGTTGGTGTTTTTGTTGTTTCGGTTGGTGGGGTTTTTGTTGACATAGTGAACAGAGGCTGGGAAGGTGGTGGGAGAAGAATTGGATCAGTGTTTAAGGGTTAGTTCACGGTTAAGAAGTTTCTCGTGAAGTTCATCAAAGGAGATGAGACTTTCTCGGCTTTGAACAGATTGGATCACACTTTCATACTCGGGGTCATTTATTTGTTCAAGAACACGATCAATGATATCTTCAGGTTCAAGGGGTCGGCCAAGGGAGGCTAGTTGGTCGGAGCAAGACTTGATTTCCTGCATGAAGTCAGTGATGGATTTGGATCCCTTCGTAATAGTACGAAGGCGATCTTTTATTTGTTTGAGATGGCCACGGGAGGGATTGGCATAAGTTTTTGCAAGGGTTTTCCAAGCATCATGGCTTGTTTGACATTGAGATATCAAGGATACAAGAGGCGAGGATAAGGTACCTGCTAACGATCCGAGAAGGAGTTTGTCTTCGCAAAACCATGTGGTGTAGGCTGGATTATCCACTGTGGTTGTTGTTTGTTTGGTTGGTGTTTCATCGGTGGTGGTGGGGTTGTCGGTTGTGGTGTTGGTGATGGTACGAGGAGGGGCAGGAAGTGACCCATCAAGATAGGAAAAGAGGGCATAACCGAGAAGGGTAGCTTCAATTTGGATTTTCCATGGTATATAGTTGGTGGGTGTGAGGCGAAGAATGTGAGCAAGGTTAACAACTACAATGGGTTTGTCTAGTTCTGCAGAATTTCGTATTGGGCGCGCCTAGGGCACCTAATCACCGCCAAATGGCTCCTCAACTAAGATTTTTCATAGCTCCTTAATTTCTCAAGAAAGCTTTACATTTAGTATATATTGAGAGACCTTAGCATTTTAAAACCAAATGAGATATTAATCCCACATCGTCTAGGAATTGAAATATTAGAAAATGGAGTAGTATATATTGAGAGGTCTTAGCATTTGAAAACCAAATGGGATATTAATCCCACATCGTCTAGGAATTGAAATGCTAGAAAATGCAGTAGTATAAATTTTGGGGCCTTTGACTCCTTTGTGAACATCAGCTTTCTTTGTGTTGGACGCGCCTAGGTCACCCCTAGAGCGCTTAATCACCGCCAAATGGCTCATTAACTAAGACTTTTCATAGATTCTTAATTTCTAAAGAAAACTTTCCATTTATTGAGAGGTCTTAGCATTTGAAAATCAAATGAGATATTAATCATATATCGTCTAAGAAATGAACAATGTGGGATTAATATCCCATTTGGTTTTCAAATGCTAAGGCCTCTTAATATATTGAGAGGCCTTAGCATTTGAAAACCAACTGGAATATTAATCCCACATCGTCTAAGAATTGAAATTCTAGGAAATGGAGTTGTATATATTGAGAGGCCTTAGCATTTGAAAACCAAATGGTATATTAATCCCACATCGTGTAGGAATTGAAGTGCTAAGAAATGGAATAATATAAATTTTTGGGCTCCTTAGTGAACACCAACTTTCTTAGCGTTGGGCTCGCCTAGGTCACGCCTAAGGCGCCAAGGTCACGTCTAGGGCACATAATCACCGCCAAATGGCTCCTTAACTAAGACTTTTCATAGCTCCTTAATTTCTCAAGAAAGCATTCTACTTTCATTTACCGCTCAACCAGTTTTGAAATTGGAAACTTGATCGATTTTGTTATTTTACATTTATAAGATAGTGACTTACTATAAAGAAAAAGGGAAAAAATAAAAGGGATATATGTGTGACGTGCTCTATTTGAGAGCAACTTCTCCTATTATTTCTAAATTTCTTTGAAATAGTTTTTATCCATGCGTTTAACGCACGGGTGTAGTACTAGTTACAACTAACAAATCTTCAATTCTCGTTGAATCCCGTACAATTACCGAAAGTTGTCAACGAAATAAAAAACTCAACTATCAGAACAATAGAGCAACACTAAATCAAACTTTTATTAATCAAAATCTAAACTAATTTTCGAAATTAAAACTAACCCTAATTTTATAGAACAAGTGAGCAATGCTAAATCAATCTTTTATTAATCTAAATCTAAACTAATTTTCGGAATTAAAACTATTATCTAATTTTATAGGGCTCCTAGGACTTGAAAAAAAAAGTCAAAACGATTTCAAAATAACCCTAGTCTATAGTTACCTAATCAAACTATAAAACATCAAAATAACAACCTAATCCCCTTCTAATAATGAAAATATTACCTATTTAAAATAAGTTCCATAAATAATAATAAAATAACAAAAAAAATAATTAAAATTAAATCCTAACTTATCATAATTATTTCTTCGCATCAGGAACCCATGACCTTGTTAGAACTAGAGTTCTGGTAGCATGTTAAGTTATCACTTGATCTAAAAGTTTAAGTCGTTAGATCGGAGTAAAACAATTTATATCAAGTCTTCACATTTTTCATTGGACGACTTTGGGGAGATAAATAGTTTACATTCTTTATCCCAAAATAAATAATATTTTCACATGATCAAAAATAAAATAAATAATTATTTTGCCATAGAGATAATATTCCTTCTTTCCTATAACACTTTGAACCAAAATTGGCAATACAAAAATTAAGAAAATAAATTACTCGTATTAGATTAGTTTTCTTGGATTTGATTATCAAATTCATATTTTTTTTTTTTAATCAAATGAGTTTTCAGAAGCATATGTTATTGTAATTTGTAAGAAGTATTGCTATTCTAATGAAAGGGAAAACTCTGTTTTTGTCCATTGTGTTTTTGGACGCGTTTCACTTTTACCATCGAATTTTATTTTTTGCAAAAACTGCAAAACAATCTCTCAATTCTTCAGTTTTCTTGGATTTGATTATCAAATTCATATTTTTTTTTAATTCAACACATCCAACTTTTTTTTTTTTTTTATGATCATTATCACTAACTCAATTAGTTTTTATCCGTTAAATTGGTTGATGATGCCAAAATCATCAAATCAGCCCAAATCTAAGCGATCGTTTGCTCCAGCGATTATGTAGCCTGAAAATAAGAGAAAACACGTAAACTAAGCCGGGGCGAGTCTGGCGAAGGCCCTCCTGTGTGAGAGTAAGTTCACGGGTTTTATTGAGAGAAACTAAATTGACAGAGTTTTGAAATATCAAAAGTAACGTACCAAATAATGGGATATGTGGCTTGTATTTATAGTATGATGGATTGACAAAATCGATGTTGAATTGGATTGTAAATAGATAAGATATAATCCAAGGAGGATTATATATGTTAAGGAGTCATTGTTTGACTTGAATTGATGTAGGTGGTTACAATTCTGATTGGATTATAACTGTTGAATCCTTGTTTGACTAGGATTGTTAAGTCTGTTTGCCGAAAAGCCGAGGTAGCAAAATGTTTTTCCTCGTCATACGCACGGAGGCCGAGATGTGAATAATCCTTTCCTCGTCATGAATGGCCATCTAGGCCCATTATGAGCCGGGACATGAGTTAAGAGCTGAAGAGCCGAGATGACTATATTTGTCTCCTCGTCATACGAAGATATGTCGAGGTGCAAACTTTCCTCTCCTCGTCATACATGGCCTCTCGGTCCATGATGAGCCGGGGAGGGAAAGAGAAATATGGGAGCCCGTTGACAACGTCAAGCCGAGGGAGGCACCTCGTCCTCTATGGAGGAGATCTCGGCCTACGAGGGAGGTCCCCTCGGCCATATAGTTGGGGCATTCATGTGTGCTTGAGCCTTGGTCGGCCTTTGTTGAAGTTTGAGGGATTATGTTTAGGGCCCAATCCACTTGGGCCTGACCCGGACAAGGTCATGTTCGTATCTCAGTTTATACCGTTCATTGGTCATTTTTCATTTCAAGTGATCAATTTGGTAATTTCACAAATACATTGATCAAACCAGGATTTCTTGAAAAACAAGATCAAATAGAAATTTTGAATTTCAGTTTTCTTCTGCCTAAAACCCCATCAAGAATCAGCGCTAAATCTAAACTAATTCATCTATTTTAGTCTTAATTATCCGTGGCATCAAACGTACGCAATTTTTTTATTAAATTTTCTTAAAATATAATCTCAATTAAAAAAACTAATTACATGTTTATTAAATTTCTTTCTTTGTTTTGTATGTTACGGTATGTGTTCTTGGTATGGTTGTTGCCATATCTAAGCGTATGCTGTATGTTTATGTATGTGTGAATTTTGTTATAAGTTTTATGAAACTTAGCTTTTTTTTTAAATTCTATTTTAAGGAAAATATATAAATTTTAAAATGGATGAATTAGTTCAGATTTAGGCAGAAGAAGACTGACATTCAAAATTTCTATTTGTTTCCTGTGTTTCAAGAAACTTTTTTTTTTTTTTTTTTTTTTTGCAAATTTTCCTTTTTATTCTTTTATTTTTCTTCATTTTTACCATCGTTTTACAAACAATTATGTCATTATAAATCAAATTTGGATGGAAAATGACACTATTTTTGTGATACGATGGTAAAATGAAAAAAATAAAGTTCAATGATAAATGAGAAACACGCCACAAAGTATGAACGAAAATGGAGTTTTTCATTTAATAAAAATAAACAAAGACATGCCATTCAAGGGAAAGGTGGTAGGCATGTCAATTGGGTGGGCTGTGACCGCTTGAAAAGATTTTGATCCATAACAACCCGTTAAATTGACGTGTTTAATGGGTCAAAACACTTCGGGTTGAGTTGGGTCGATCAGTTAAGATTAACAAGTAGAAATAGGTGACCCGTTTCAGTCCGCTAACTTAACGTGTTGTAACGGATGGGGTAATTAACGGGTCGGGTCGGCCGGGTTACCGGATAACATGTCAAAATTGTCGGGCCTAGCTATGGGGTCAATTGACCCCCCTAAACTTTTAACAAATATTATTTTGACCCCTCATTTTCAGAAAAAGTACATACAATATAAGGAATTTAGACCACTTAAACTTTATAAAATTTGCAATTTATAACTAAAAATTGAAGAAAAGTGAGGATTATGTGATGAAACATGGCAAAATTTGAAAGAGTTAAAGTGATAGGGTTATATTGTGAATTGTAACACTCCCTCCTCGGCTCCAAAAGAAATGTGCAAAATTTTAAAAAATTGCTCTATCAAGAGTGCATTCATACTTATTTTAGACATTTATTTTTGGAATGGAGGTAGTATCAAATTTGAAAATATCTCAATTTTCAAATCACCACTCACTAAGTGAAAAATGTGACTATTTAAATCACTAATACTCCCTCCGTCTCGAAAATATTGTCCCAATTTAATTTTTAAGGTTAATTCAATTTAACTTTTACCATAATATGATGAAAACTTAATTATCCCAATTCAATTCTAAAGATTGTGATGATAATACTGATAATGGTGAATCAATACAATTTTTGGAATTGAATTAGGATAATTAGGTTTTTTTTTAAAATATGGTTAAAGTTCGATTAAGTTGATCGTAAAAGTTAAAATAGTACTAACTTTTCGGGAAGGGCGAGTACTTCATTTTCCTTTTATATATTGTGACATCGGAGAATAGCAAATTGGATGCCAATAATGATGATTATATTTAAGACGATTATTTTTAAAACATGAAAACAATTAGCTATTAGAATTAGAGATTGGGTCAGAAGAAGCAGAGAGGCTCAAGGGTGAGCATGGGCTAGAATGGGCCAGTAACATAATATATTAGAGATTTAATCTTAAAATCAGTTGTTTATAAGAAGAGTAGCCTCATAAGTCTATATATCAATCCATATTTCTCTCTTTAGAAGAAGTGGGATGATTGTCTAACATGCCCCCCTCACGTGTGACCTAGGGAGAAGGTTGAAGATAGAGCACATGGATGCGTTGACCCTATAGAAGATAGGAGATAATGGAACTCTTAAAAGTAGAGGGACCATGTAGAAGCAGGGAGAGCGATGATCAAACCACCAGAGATCAGTAACTCTTATACCATCTTAGAATTAAAGATTAGGTTAGAAGCAGAAAGACCCAAGGGTGAGCATGAGCTGGATTGACCCGGTAACAAACTATATTGGAGGTTTCACCTTAAAATCAGTTTGTTATAAGGGTAGTAGCCTCTCAAGTCTATATATCGATCCATGTTTTTCTCTTTAGAAAATGTGCAATAATTGTCCAACATCAGCAAGCTTGCTAAAAAGATGGTTACGAAGAAGCAACTAAAGCACGTTTCTGTTGGAATTGAATACAAATCAAAGTATAGAAGGATTTGAGTTTCGCGTAAGAAGGAAAGTATGAGCAAATTTGATAGCTTCCTAATTTGATCCAGTTTCCTTTTGGCAACATAATTTCTTTCTTGGAATGGAAGCAGTTTACTTCTTGAAAAAGGAATTGAATCATTGTGGGTTTAGGTTTGTTGTTCCTATAAAAACAAGTGATGACCTTAAATATTGTGGTGCTAGTGGATAATCAAATTAGTTGTCGCTAATTTGTGTTAGGCAGAGAGAATCTGTGAGATCAACAAAGAGAGCCAAGAAAGTGGTGAGTTTTTGGGGTGCTTTTAGGGGCATTCCATGGGTGGCCTAACAAGGAGATGTCTAGGGTTTATTTGTGTGAGGGTGTGTTCATAATTTAATGGCTATATTTATTGTTGTAAACATGTGCAAATATTGTAGCACAACAGATTTGGTGATGTTAGTTGAGATCTTGCTTTGGTAGTGCCCATATGTAGTCGAAAGGGTGAACCGGTCGAACAAATTGTGTGTTTTTCTTCTTTTATTACTTTTCATATGGATGTTGCTTGCATGTTATCTCTAATTTTTGGAGCAATTATATTGCTATCTTAACAAAAAAAATTCTTTGCTAAGTCCCGAAAATAAACATACTGGAAAAATGTACTAGTAATCTATTTTGAGATGGAGTGTCATTTGCTATCATTACTATTGATCACAATATCAAAATTGACGAATTGATCTACCATTAAAAAATACTACTTCCTTAACGTTTGAAACTGCCGACATTCTTGATCCAGGAGTAATCTCATATTCCAGGGTTCTTGTATAAATTTCATACTTAATTTTATATTTTACAAGTTTGCATTCAATTTATATATATTATTTATATAATAATAAAATTATATTAATATTATTACTTTATTGAAAGCCCGAATGAAATAAAAAATAATTATATTAATATTATTACTTTATTGAAAATTCAAATGAAATAAAAAAACATAAAATTTTGGGAGAAACATGCTTCTCCATAAGTTATAAAAAATCATGTTTTTAAATATATCGACTTGGTGTTTTAAATAAACTCACTGTTTTAAGACCTAAACTCGCTATTTTATTTTCTAGCTTAAACTCACTGTTTTAACGCCTAAACTCACTATTTTATTTTCTAGATATTTTAAGGCCTAAACTCAATGTTTTAAGGTCTAAACTTGATATTTTTAAGGATGAAAGTGAACTTTTTATAACTTATGGAGAAACAGATTTTTTCTAAAACTTACTCATAAAAAAAAGTGCAATATTATTTAAGAGACTAGATTATGAATGACAAAAAAGCACACTATATTATTAAAGGAATAAATAAAAAAAAAAGCTAAAAATCTTTGTGGGGTTTGTGCATGCCCCATGGCACCCAAGTTTTCCTCTAGAAATGGTGATAATAGTAAATTAATACGATTATTTGATGAATCACATAAATTAGGTAACTAAACGTCAAAAACTTATAACGATTTTCCGATTTCTTGTCTTGGCGACGTTGAAAATAAATCACCTTCACTCACCTAATCCCATTTTCTTCGTAACGCGTAGCGAGCCATTTGCAGATCAAATTAGCATATCCAACTATTGATGACGATTACCATTACCCTATAGATTTTGCGTTAAACATTTAAATCCATATTTTTACTTTATCCGTCCCAATTGAAAAATAACTCTATTACAAATGAATATTTTTTTTTAAAAAAAAATACATTTTTCTTTTAATTCAAAGCAAATTTACATTTTTTTTGCACTTTTCTTAGAACAGAGCGAGTATATTCTTTATTAAACTAGCTCATTATTAGAAGAATACATTTTCAATCAATTGATTATACCTCCATTTATTTTTTGCCTAATTTTTGAATTTAAATGTTGATTCTTTTGAATTAAAAAAAAAATGAGAGAAAATTAATCTATTGTAAATGACGTTTTTTTTTTTTAATTGATTTGTGTGTTTGGACAACTCACACTTTTTCAGGTTGGACGGAGTGTATTGTTGTAGCAAAAATAACACTTAAAACAGTATTAAAGGAACATAAATTAGGGTTTTAATTATCTTGTCTTTATTGATATGCTTAAAGGGTTTATATAGAACAAAGTGTTTAGAAAAGACCAAACCACTAAAAAAAGAAATAAACGATTAAGAAAAAAGATTCTAGAATAAATGGGATACAAATCTATTTTAAAATAAACTCTAATCTGGAGAATAAAATTCTGACTTTCAGGAGGTAGCATCGTGTTATTTCATAGAATCCAGCAAACATTCTGACTTTCATGAGATAGCATCATGCTACCTCATCGAATTCAGCAACAATTTGTGCGCCTAACTTCACATCCTCCCTCACGTTGAAGCGTGAGGATTGAAAATGCCCAACTTGCTAAGGAGACTATCAAACTATTGCTTCTCGAGAGCTTTAGTGGAAATGTCTGTCAACTGTGATTTGGTAGCAACATAAGACGGAAGAATGAGACCGTCTGAAATAGCATCACGAACATAGTGGCAATCCACCTCAATATGCTTTGTCCGTTCATGAAATACGGGATTCTTGGCAATATATAAAGCCGACCGGCTATCACAAAAAATATTAACCTCCTTGGGATGGTGAACACCCAAGCTTAACAACAAACCATTCAACCACTTCAGTTCACATGTAAGAGCCTTCATAGAGCGGTATTCAGCTTCCTCAGAAGAACGGGACACGGTTGTTTGTTTCTTCGTTTTCCATGAAATAGGAGAATGACCAAGAAACACAAGTCATCCGGCAAGAGTGCACCAACAGGACAGGCAGCCCAATCAGAGTCACACCATCCATTGAGACTAAGATCACTGTCGAAGCGGAGAAGAATACCCTGGTTCGAGCTACCTGTGGTACCGAACCACACGCAAAGCAACTTCCCAATGTTCGTGGCGAGGCTCTTTCAAGAACTGGTACAAGATGTGAACAAAGTAGGCAAAATATGGCCTTGTCACTATAAGATAAATGAGACGCCCAACTCGACGTCTATAACGTTCCGGATCAGTCAAAAGAGCACCAGTAGCAAGGCCAAGTTTATGGTTCGGCTCAAGCATAAAATCGACAGGCTTTGCACCCAAAATACCAGCCTCAGAAATAATATTCAATGCAAACTTTCTTTGACACAAGAAAATACATGAGGAACTACAAGCAATGTTGGGGAATTGGTGGTATATATCCGGGCAGTACTTGTCTCATACAAAGTGTACAAAGAATAGAAAACATGCATGCAACATCCATATAAAAGTAATAAAAGACAAGAAACACACAATTTGCTCACACAATTCACCTTTCAGACTACATATGGGACACTAAAAAGTCAGGATATTCAATAATATCACCAAATCTATCGTGTTACAATATTCGCTCATATTTACAACAATAAACATAGCATTCGAATCATAAATACACCCTTACACAAATAAACCCTAGACATCTTTTAGTTAGTCCACCTATGAAATGCCTCTAAGGCACCCAAGATCCAAGAAACATAAGTCATCCGGTAAGAGAGCATCAATAGGACAAGCAACCTAGTCCGAGTCACACCATCCATTGAGACTGAGATCTCTATCAGAGCGGAGAAGTATACTTTCGTCCGAGCTACCTTTGAGGTACCAAACCACACGCAAAGAAACTTCCCAATGTTCGTGGCGAGGCTCTTTCAAGAACTGGGACAAGATGTGAAAAGAGTAGGCCAAATCTAGTCGTGTCACTACAAGATAAATGAGACGCCCAAATAAATGTCTATAACGTTCCGATCAGTCAAAAGAGCACCAGTAGCAATGCCAAGTTTATGGTTCGGCTCAAGCATAAAATCGACAGGCTTTGCACCCAAAATACCAGCCTCAGAAATAAATTCAATGCAAACTTTCTTTGACACAAGAAAATGCCTGAGGAATTACAAGCAATGTTGGGGAATTGGTGTTCTCCGAGCAGTAATTGTTCCATACCAAGTGCACAAGGAAGAGATAACATGCATGCAACATCCATATAAAAAGTAATTAAAGACATGAAACACAGAATTTGTTCACCCAGTTCACCCTTTCAGACTACATCTGGGGGCACTAACAGGACAGGATATTCACTAATATCACCAAATTTGTCGTGTTACAATATTCTCTCATGTTTTCAACAATAAACATAGCGTTCAAATCATAAGCACACCTCACACAAATAAACCCTAGACATCTTCTAGTTAGGCCACATTTGGAATGACCCTAAGGGCACCCCCAAGACCCACCATTGTCTTGGTTCTCTTTGTTGATCTCGCAGATTCTCTCTGATTAGCACAGATTATCGACAACTAATTTGATCACATAAGCACCACAATATTATAGGTCATCACTTGTATTTATACTATAATAAATCTAGTTTTTGGTCAATAAGGATTCATGTCCAAGAAATGACTTCTTTCTCTCTAAGCAAAAGATCCACCACAAATAGGAAACAAAATCACCAAAGGAAACTTTTAGTCGATCACGCCTCCTGCTCGTTCGCATGGTCGTGCGTGTATTCTGGCACGCCCGTGCAAAACCATTCGAAGTTAAGTACTTTGACATTCCACTTTGGCACGGCCGTGCCACTTTGCACGCATGCCCGTGCCAAACCTATTTTCTCGATTTCGCCTATAATCTTCGTCTTGCACACTAACTTAAACTCTCCCTTGAGTTTGTTCTTAGTTAGGACTCTAACCACATCAAGCAACTTCAATGCCAAGAAAGTATTTGAGAGAACCCATACAATCACACAAATAGGATTTAAGGTCTTTAAAGCAGTGAAACCGTTCCCAGAAACGATAAGATTGTCAACATACACAAGAAAATTCATCTGGACACCGCCTTTGTTGAAAGTGAAAAGATAATAATTGTCAACATACACAAGACTGCAAAAAACTATAATCCTTTCGAGCAGCAACCAATATACCAAAGCAATAACGTGGGACCTGTTTCAGGTCATAGAGAGATTTGCACAAATGACACACCATGTTGGATTAAAAGCTAGGAAGCCCGAAGGGAGTTTCATGTAAATTTCTTCCTCAAGATCGCCATGCAAGAACACATTTTGAATATCCATCAGATGAAGCTCCCAATTCTTATAGGCATCAATAGCTAGAAAAGCTCAAACAGTGACTATCTTCGCAACATAGGCAAACGTCTCAGTGCAGTCAATACATTCCTTTTGATGATTGCCGAGAACTACTACCCGGGATTTCAAAGATCAAGAATATCATACACCCATTAACTGCCAAGAGCCTGTTTACTCGGTGGAAGAATTTCCATAGTCCATGTACCATTATCCTCGAGAACACGAATTTCTTCTTTCATGGATTGTTTCCAGACATCATGAGTCATAGCCTATTTAAAAGATTTTGACTCTTTAACCGAAGTAATAGCTGCAAAGAATTTTCAATAGTTCACAGAATAACTATCGCAGTTTATATAATGAGCTATAAGATAGGGTGTACCTGGGAACCGAAGAGAAGAGGCGGGTGATGATGGCCCACTCCTAATATGGTATTAGAGCTGGCCCAAGTTGATGATTAATTTGTTACCCATGTTGGGTTTGAGCCAATGGTCATGCTGGCGCGTTAATGGTCCACATATAGAGCTGATGGTCGTGTCGACCTACAAGTGAGGTGGCGTGCTAGAACCCCATTTGTCCCACATCAACTTCCAAAAATTAAATGATATCTATATAAAATTGGATAACATCACCCTTAACAACACCTTTTAAAAAGATGATAACCCAATCCTAATAATTATGCATGATTAATTATGTTCCTGCATCCCAAAAATTGTCATACTTTAATATATTTGGTCAATTTAATTCATTTTTGATAAAAAAAAATTAGTTATCCTTACAAAATATTAATTTTTTATTGACAAAACCTTTAAGAATACTATAGATCTCTATCTTTTATTTTTTTATTTAATTAAGCTCACAATAATCATATATAATATAAACAACAAAACTATTTAGAGGCTCCAGAAAAGGTCACGTCAAAGGCCACGTCAGCAATTCCATTTTCAACTCATTTTTATTCCAGATTTTAATTAAAAAAATATAGGATAAGTGTTTTTTTTTCATAAATCCGAAATTAGGATAAGTGTTTTTTAATTCATAAATCCGAAAAAATCAAAAATAGGATAAGTGTTTTTTTTTCATAAATCCGAAAAAAATTCTGATAATGCAAAAAAATTCTGATAATGCAAATTTTATATTTCGGAATTTTAAATAAACAAAAAAAAGAATCCGGAGCAAAAATTCTGATAATGCAATTGAAATTTAGATAAAATTTAAAATTTTGATAAGATATATCTAACTTTAAATTTCTAGATTATATTTAACTGTAACAATTTTTCAAATGTGGATAATATATTCCGATAAATCTCAAATTTTTGAAATTTAACTAAGATGTCATCTGAGCGTAACAAATCATTTTCAGTTATATATATTTCGGATAATATAACTTTAAATTTCTAGATTATATCTAAGTGTTTTTATTCATTTTAAAAGTTTAATTTTACTAAAATATAAGAAATTATGAGTTTATTCTTTAGGAAAAAATCATTATTAGGGACAAAAAAAAATTAAGAATAAAATTTATAATATTATTTATTTTCGATAAAAAACGATCATTCAGTTTGGGATAAATGGAGTAATAGAGATAAGATCGACAAAAAGGGCAGTATTATTAGTATTATTATAAGCTATATACTATTTTGGTACATATATTCATTGACGGTTTTCCCCTCTGGGTTATATATATGCGACAATATTTTACACTTCCTTTAACACAAACCTCAAACCCTAAATCCTTAAACTCTTTCTCCTCCGCCCCAAAACCTAAATCTTTACCACTTTCTCCGCCGCCGCAAGCAAACTAAGTAAAGCTTCGAGACAAAGATGTTTGGGTTAGCTGAAGACGATGAAGATCTCTATGTAAGTCAACCTCTTTTCGGATTGGATTTTTTTATTTCTAAATCGATGCCTAAAATTCCTATAGATCATTTTGTGCCTTTTTGCACTTTTATTTTATATAGTGTCCTATGGGGTTTTGATTGTGTCCTTTAATTATTTTTTTCGCAGTGTTCTAGCAACAGAAGTGCTCATTCTGTAAGAGACATGATCGTTGTTCATCGCATTTCAAGCATCCCATCGTAAATCTTGCAAAATATGCCCTTCCCAGAACAAATCAGTTGACCGAGCTTTGCTTAGCCGATACGAACGGTTTGATTTGCTTTAGAAGGACCCGTAAGAAGTTTCTTCCCTCTACCAATTCCTACGGCATTTGCAAGATTGTTTATCCCAACCATGTTCTTCAACGAGAAGGTATAATCTTCTACTGGCAATTTCCCGTCGCTAAACATCTTCGACACTTGCCAATTAATCAATGGGCTGATGGAGATCAACTAAGGAATAAGTTTGTATTTGGTTTTATTGTAATTTTCAGATTTGTAATTAGATAGGCAGTAATTTTATGTTTGAATTAGATTTAGGTCTTATTTTGATGTATCGGACAAGCAATAAGATTTCATATGTAATTTGTATAGGTCTTTGTTAATGGCATTTCAATTGACATGATTTCATTTCCATTTCCTTCTTGATTATTGCTTTTATGTAATTTGTTTAGACTTTGTTAATGGCATTTCAATTGACATGATTTCATTTCCATTTCCTTCTTGATTATTGCTTTTATGTAAGATGTTTCTTCACTCTTCAAGTGTATATCTTTCGATATTTTCGTGTAAAGCCTTTGTGTCGTATCCTTTTCTCTGCAATTTTTACTATTTGCTATTTTTCCTTAAAAATTGCACATAACACGACTTTGTGCATTTAGTTATGATGAACTTTTTCTTAGGCGGTGCAGTAGTCATGAATATTGTTCGCTTCACATCAAAACTGAAAGTCTTTCTTCATTTTTTGTCGGCACCTGAAATAATTTGTAAGAATTCCTCGTGAAACACCAATAGTTAAGTGAGCTACGCTTATCGGGTCTACATAAATTATTAGCAATTTTCGAAATTTAAAATAATTAGTAATTTTTGAAATTAAAAATAGATACCAGACTAAATTTCAATTTAACCATAAATTTCGTATACATTTTCTAGAAATCAATAGAAATTTGAAATTTAAAATAATTAGTAATTTTTGAAAATTTAAAATAATTAGTAATTTTTGAAATTTAAAAGAGATGCCAGAATAAATTACATTTAACCATAAATTTCGTATACAGTTTCTAGAAATCAATAGAAAATCGAATTATTTGAAAATAAAAAGTATTATTCATTTAACTTCTATCTAAAATTCAAACTTGGATGGATAAGTGATGATTTTAAATTCATCTATCTTAAAAACTGATAAGAGATAATTTGACAATGTATTATCGGTTAAGGATACAATTCATATCCTACTAAATATACATAAATATTCGAATGTGTTATTAACATAGTTATAATTCTTGATTAAGGGAAAGAATTAAAGCTTGAATTGGGACTCTATATTAAATATAAATCATGTTTGTGAAGTTTGAATGACCGACTCATTGACTCCGCAAGGATCGCAACTAATGTAACAATATAGTTAAACACCTGGACTTTTTTTTTTTTTTATCTGAGTAATATATTCAAATGAATTCATCTTTTTGCAAGCTGGGATTAAAATTTGATGATTGATATTTGGGAGAGTATATATTTTTATGTTAAATAAAGAAATAAAACATGTAATTCATTAAAAAAAATTATGTCCGACCTTACTAAGGTAAAAAAAAAAGAGCCACTTTGTATTTTCAGAATATTTTGATTTCAGATTTCAATCTCAAATTTGAATATTCTGATTTCAAATTTCAAATTTCTGATTTTATTTTATAATAACAGGTTAATTATAAAAAGTTGAATATTCTGATTTCAAATTTCAAATTTGAATATAACATTATTAGCTTATTTCCAATTATTTTGTTAAAATTATTAAAAATCCTCCAATAACTAAATTAGAGAAAAGAAAGATTAGAAGAGTCCGACGAATTTAAATTTTCATAAATCCATTCTTTATATGACTCAATCAAATTCATGGAGTTCAATTTATTCAAATTTCAGAATCAGTTAAGAAATACATGGAATCCATTTTGGATTTCAAAATCTAATTTTAAAATTAAAAATAAAACTATTAAAAAAATGTAACAGTCTTCATAGAATGTTTTATGTGTGACAGAAAGTACAAGAATTACAATGCCACCAACAACAAAAAAGTCAATTTTGATTATTGATATTACTCCGTATTAAGAATGATAGTATTAAAAATATTGAGCATAGTCAGAAATTTTGCTAGCCTTTAGAGAATGTTTAATGGTGAACCAATTTTGTTTCATGCCATTTAGTGGTGAACGAAATTTCATTCAAGGTCATGAACGAAAATTTCGTTTACCAGTTTCGTTCATTTTGTGAACGAAATTGGTTCGAGCTATTTGTATATTTTGTACTTTCACTATTGAAATGAAATTATATTATTTGGATGAAAATATTAATTATGTTTATAATTTCTTTTTCTCTATAAATAGAGCCTAATTTTGGATTTTTTGACATAATTTTAATATTTTTCTATAAAAAATGAATCTTATTTTATTAATGTATATATTTGACACAATTTTAATATTTTGTATATATAAATTTTCACTTGCACCCAAACGACGTCGTTGTTGCTTTCTGTTTATTTTTTTTGTGTAGTATTTTAGATTTGTTTATTTTATGAGTGTAATTGTTTAAAATATTACAATTTGATGTTTAATTATGAGTCTTTAATTTCTATAAGTTTGCAGTTAAATAAAACAATAAAATAAATAAATAATTTATTCATATTTAAATAAAGTTAATAAAATATAATAGTTTAATAAACCAAGAAACCCTTTGTGTTTGTCTCTCTCTCCTCCCGCCCCCTTCGTTTCTCACTCATTTGTCGTTCTACATAGGTCGAAACAAACAGAGTTTTCTAAATTCAGGTTCTTTTCTTCCTCCTTCTTTGTTTGATCGGCTTAATACATTAGATATGTAAGTGGGAATGATGAAAAAATTAATTTCAATCAAACAAAAATGAAAATTGCCGAGTCCGTTTTCAACCTGACGAGTCCGAGTCATATCTCGTGTGTCGGCAGTCGGCACCAGTGTCACAACGTGTCTAGCAGGGTAGACTAAGGAAAACTGCCGAGTCTGATCATCAAAGCATAAATCACAAAGTACTAAAACAGAACATCAAACTTGATAATGTAACAGTAGCAAATAATACAACATTATTATCTCCTACTGTGAATTTAGGTAATGATTTTTTTTAATTGTTCAACATTCGATATTTTTAAATAAAACTATTTATTATTACAAATTATTATTCAATAGTTTATGATAAAATATTTCATTAATACTAAGTCATATATTCCATTTGTATACAGAATCCGCGTTAATAAATAATTCTCGCATGCATGCGACAACAAGTGAGTCGTTAATAAATCAGAAGGAAAAATCCAAGAAAGCGCGCGTCGATAGAAAGCAAAAAGATTCGGACGAACAATATAATACAGGTGTTTATTATTTTTTTTTCTCAAGTATATATTATATTATTATTTTCTCTGTATAGCCAATGAATTACTAACATAATTTAAATATTTATCAATATATTGTAGTTTATGGGGATATAGACGATCCGGAGTACGAATGTGCGAAATGTGGTGCGATGTTCTGGTATGATGAAAGGTTAAAAAGTACGCAAGCATCGACACAGCCTAAATTTTCATTATGCTGCATGAATGGAAAAGTTCAGATTGACCCATTAGTGCAGCCACCTAAGTTATTGAGTGATCTCTTAGAGAACAAGCATGAAAAGAGTAAAAATTATAAAGACAATATTCGAGTGTACAATTCTATGTTCGCATTCACTTCAATAACCAATGCAGTTGACCATGGCATAAACAATGATCGTGGTCCTTATTCGTTTAAATTGAAAGGAAACAATGATCATATGATAGGTTCTTTATTGCCTAATAACGGCCATCCCCCCCCGTTTTTCTCAGCTTTATATCTATGACACGGATAATGAAGTTAAAAATAGAATTAATGCTTTCAGGTACGTTTTTATTTAATTATTCGAGAATTATAATGTATATTACATATATTGTATGACTATCTTCTATTTATATGTCTAATTCTTTCACACAAGCAGGAAAGATAAAGATAAGCCTTCTCCATTCGATGAGTCAATTGTTGCTGATTTGAAAAATATGATAGATGTGCATAACCCTTATGTACAGACGTACAAAATGGCCAGAGCACATATTGGAATGAAGAAAGATATTAAATTGAGGCTTATAGGAAATCGGGGTAGAGATGGAAAACCGTTTAATATGCCGACAACCTCAGAGGTCGCTGCTATAAGGTGATATTGATAATTCGGGTGATGTCAGGGACATTGTTATTGAAAAGCAGAATGGGGATCTGAAACATATTCATAAATTTGATAAATCTTACCTTCCTCTACATTATCCTCTGTTATTTGTATACGGTGAAGATGGATATTTCACAGACATTCCGAGAAATAAACCTCCCGGGGCAAAGAGATCAAGTTTGTCAATAGAAGAGTTTTTATATTTTCGACTTCAGGAGAGGATAAGAGAAGGATCACAACTTATGAGAAGCGGTCGGTTGCTGCAGCAATTTATGGTTGATGCATATGTTATGATGGATACGCAGAGGCTTCAATGGATACGTTATAATCAGCCTACTCTTCGGATGGAAACTTAGAAAAATCTGTCGGATGCATCGGTAAGGGGAGATACCGGCGAAGCATCTAGGAGACGAGTTATATTGCCATCCTCTTATACCGGCGGGCAGCGGTGGATGACTCAAAATTACCAGGATTCTCTCGCTATATGTAAATGGACTGGGTATCCGTCACTTTTCATAACATTTACGTGTAATCCTAAATGGCCGGAGATTACGAGATTCTGTAAAAAATATGACATTAGGCATGAGGATAGGCCTGATGTATTAAAAGGGTATTTAAAATGAAGCTTAATCAGATGATTGCAGATTTTAAGAAAGGCAAAGTATTTGGCACCCCAAAAGCAAGTAAATCTTTAAATATTATTTGTTTTCCTCTTATTGTTTTGTCATTTATATTTTTTATTAGCATGTTCCTCTTATTTTGTTAATTGATTCATGCAGTTATATACACGGTGGAGTTTCAGAAGAGGGGCCGTCCGCATGCTCATATTCTTCTCTTTCTTAACCGCCAGGATCAGGGTCATAATCCTGAAGATATTGACAAGTGGATTATTGATGAGATTCCTGACAATGAGAAATATCCTAGATTATACGAGGCAGTTGCTGAATATATGTTGCATGGACCATGTGGTGCTGCTAATCCTAAATCTCCGTGTATGGATCACAACAGGTGCTCAAAGAAATTCCCTAAATCATTCAATGATCGCACTCGTGTAGACGAGAATGGGTATCATGTATATAGACGAAGAGACACGGGTTTCATAATTGATAAGGGTGGAGTTGCTCTCGACAATTGTTCAGTTGTCCCATTCAATCCATATCTTTTGCTAAAGTACGAAGCTCACATAAATGTCGAGTACTGCAATCAGAGCAAGGCAATCAAGTATTTGTTCAAGTATATAAATAAGGGAACCGACAGGATATGCCTTGCAATCGAAAATGATGAGGTGAAAAGGCAAATTGATTGTCGATATGTCTCTGCGTGTGAAGCTATGTGGAGGATTTTCGGATTCGACATACATTATTGGACCCCTCCTGTTGAGCGCTTGGCTTTTCACTTGGAGGGTGACCATAGTATCCCCTTCAAGGACGGAGACTTTCTTCCTGATGTTTTGGATAAAGCGACAGTTAAAGAATCTCAATTTATGAAGTGGATGGAGTATAACAGTATTCATTCAGAGGCTCGGAAATATAAATACTGTGAATTTCCTCATCATTTCGTATGGGATAAAACTAAACGTGAATGGCGTCCGAGGAAAGATAAACGTTTTGCAGTGGGGCGTATTTATCATGTTCCAATGAATTGCGGAGAATTGTATTACCTCAGGATAATGTTGAATCATATAGCAGGTCCCATGGAATTCAAGGATTTGAGAACTGTAAATCGCGTTGTTCATCCCGATTTCAAATCTGCATGTTACGCTCTGGAATTATTAGATGATGACAAGGAATATGTTGATGGAATTATAGAAGCGAGTCATTGGAGGTTGCCCGATAGTCTGAGAAGACTATTTTCTATGTTGCTACTATCTAATAGTATGTCGAATCCGGGAGAGGTATGGGAGAAGACTTGGCACTTATTATCTGATGATATAGAGTACAAGTATCAGAGGATGCACGATAATCCGGGTATTTCGTCCCATGTTTACATATTTGTTTTACAATAAATATCAATTATGATTTTATTTCTACTTTACAGTTATACAATATGATTCTATATATTTATCTATATTAATATATTTATTTTGTTTTTTATAATTTCAGGTTTGAAATTAATTAATGAACAGGTCCAGAATCTTGCTTTGGCGGAAATTGAGAAGTTACTGATCGAGAATTGCAGCAGTTTCCATAAATTTAAAGCATGCCTAAACCGGTGGGCAATGTCATTGGTGATGCGATAAATAAGCTCATTCTAGATGAGACATCTTATGACATTGATGAGATGAAAGCTGAGCACTTCAGATTACATCCTCAGTTAACAGCCGAGCAAAAGAGTGTTTATGATAAGATTATATCGGCTGTTGATCGAGGAAACAATGGTGTGTTTTTCCTCTATGGTTATGGTGGTACGGGAAAGACCTTCTTATGGAAAACACTGTGTTCTGCATTAAGGAGCAGGAGAGATATTGTTCTTCCTGTTGCTTCCAGTGGCATAGCTTCATTGCTCCTTTCGAAAGGTAGGATCGCGCATTCTAGGTTCGGTATCCCGATACAGGTAAACGAGAGCTCAACTTGCAGTAAACTAAAGTCGGGTACGGATGAGGCAAAGACTTCTACGTAAAACCAAACTAATTATATGGGACGAAGCTCCAATGGCTCATAAACATTGTTTTGAGGCTCTCGATCGTAGCCTCCGAGATATTATTCGTACACCCGAGGGGAGATATTCCAATAAACCATTTGGTGGTTCAGTTATTGTATTCGGTGGTGGCTTCGCATGCATTTTACCCGTTGTTCCTAAAGGGAGTAGGCATGATATTGTGCATCTTTGCCGCACTCGTTCATCCAAAATATGGAATGACTATGAGGTTCTCAGATTGACGCATAATATGAGATTGCAGGTAATTCTTAAATAGCCTTTATTCATCTACTTAAATATTTTTATTTCAATTTAAGTAATTTGTATATATTTAACTTAATGTAGGGTAATTCTACTTCTCATAATTCCGAAGAGATAAGAGATTTCGCTCAGTGGCTCTTGAGTGTCGGAGATGGGATTGCAGGTGGAGATAATGACGGGAAAATTGACATTAACCTTCCTGATGATATATTGATTTGTGAGGCTTCAGATCCTATTGCAAAAATAGTCGAATCTATATATCCTGACTTATTGCAAAATAAGGATGTCGAAGGATTCTTCCAGACTAGAGCTGTGCTTGCTCCAACAAATGAGATTGTCGATAATATAAATGATTATGTCATGTCACTCTTTTCGGGAGACGAAGTTGAATACTCCCTCCGTCCCAATAAAAGCTTCACCAATTACCCAAAAGGGCGTCCCGTTAGAAGCTTCACCTTTCCTTTTTTGGACATAAAATATTATTATTTCCTCCACTCATTCTCTCTCCTACATTATTTTAATACTCACAACACCATTATAATTTATTATTCCTTCCACTAATTCTCTCTCCTATTTTCAAATTACACTCACAACATTTTTTTTCCCTCCCATTACCATAATTCCCGTGCCCAAGGAAAATGGTGAAGCAATTGGTGGGACGGAGGGAGTATATGAGTTCTGATGTCATTTGTAAGGATGAGGATGATGAAAATGGTGCTGAAGATATATTTTCACCTGAATTTCTAAACACTATCAAGTGTTCTGGATTGGCAAATCACATTATTAAGCTGAAGGTTGGGTGCATAGTAATGCTTTTGAGAAATCTTGATTAAGCTGCTGAATTGTGTAACGGCACCAGAATGATTGTCACTTTATTAGATAAATACAATAATTTTTTATTTTTTATATACATATAATTTAATACTTAATTTTGTTACATATATGTAGGTAAGCACGTAGTCGAAGCCAAGATGCTTTCGGGAAAGAATGCTGGCATGAAGGTGCTTATTCCTAGAATGGTAATGTCTCCGTCAGATGTGACAAAATTTCCGGTAAGATTCCAAAGAAGGCAATTTCCACTTGCCGTTTCTTTTGCTATGACAATCAACAAGAGTCAGGGACAATCTCTTTCCCATGTAGGACTATATCTTTCACAACCTGTTTTCAGTCACGGACAATTTTATGTAGCATTTTCCAGAGTAACCAGCAAGAGAGGACTTAAAGTTATTATTTGTGATTCAGATGCTCAAACATATGACAAGACGCTGAATGTAGTCTACAAGGAAGTTTTCGACAGACTCTGAGAATTTATGTCGCACAATTTGTGGTTAAACAAAAGTATTGAAATTTTTTATTATTTTCTTTGTTTTTATTTTGTTTTTCTTTAAATATATAGGAGATGGAAGAGATTATGTTGACACTTAGGCACACACTATTAAACTCACGCTATTGTAACCATATCTCTTTATCTTCCAAAGTTGTAACACTAAAATCTTAATAATATTTTTTGGTTAGGCAGGGACCTAACCTCCCGTGGTTTTGTGCCGGCGAGATAGTTGTCTCAAGGGCTTTCAACGTTACATCATGTGTCAACATCTTTTTTCTGTATTAATTATACTCCTAATATTCGCTACATTGATTATCAATTTCGATTTATATTGTTACTTAAAAATCAATTAAAACACATAAATAAATATTTACTTAATAAAAAAAAATGATTCACCGTCGGGTACCGACGGGTTACTGACTAGAGCTGTGCTTGCTCCAACAAATGAGATTGTCGATAACATAAATGATTATGTCATGTCACTCTTTCTGGGAGACGAAGTTGAATATATGAGTTCTGATGCCATTTGTAAGGATGAGGATGATGAAAATGGTGTTGAAAATATATTCTCACCTGAATTTCTAAACACCATCAAGTGTTCTGGATTGGCAAATCACATTATTAAGCTGAAGGTTGGGTGCATAGTAATGCTTTTGAGAAATTTTGATCAAGCTGCTGAATTGTGTAACGGCACCAGAATGATTGTCACTCAATCATTCTGGTGCCGTTACACAATTTCGATTTATATTGTTACTTAAAAATCAATTTCGATTTATATTGTTACTTAAAAATCAATTTCGATTTATATTGTTACTTAAAAATTAATTAATTATACTCCTAATATCCGCTACATTGATTATCAATTTCGATTTATATTGTTACTTAAAAATCAATTAAAACACATAAATAATTATTTACTTAATCAAAAAAAAAAATTATTCACCGTCGGGTACCGACGGGTTACTGACTAGTTTATTTAAATGTGAAATATAAATGTGAATAAAGATCATATATTTTGACATCAGTCTCAATGGGAAATAATAAAATTACAAAAAAGTGTTATAAAATTTGATTTATATAGTGATATGTTAAGATTTTGTTGGTACTTTTAATTAAAGTGTAACGAATTCACAATCAATACAAATCAGAATAATTTATATGAACTAATTACCATTAGAAGTCGAGCAATTTAAATAGTATAATTTATCAGGCATTACACATTAATAGGGAAAAAACAATTGACCAAGGCCGGTATTTAAGGGTCTTATTCTAGAGGGAGTACCTAATGCATACTCCATAGGTTCCAAATAACCTTGCTCATTTACTGTTTAGAGTGGAATTAAAAAATAATGCTATAAAATTAGGTGTTGTGAAAGTAAGTAAATACTCCCTTCGTCTCACGCCTCATGTGAATGCAAACTTATTTCTATTTTGGTTCGTTTCACGTAAATGCAAATTTCTCAAAATGGAAATAAATATTTCACTTTTACACTCACAATATTCTCTCTCCTCACTATTTCTCCCACTCATTCTCTCTCCTATTTAATTTTTCATACTCACAACATTTAACTTTTTTTCTTTCTTACATCGTTTTTCCTTAATTCCCACACCCAAAAAGTTGGTTTACATTCACGTGGGACGGAGGGAGTATTTATTATAAATATTACAAGTGGGTCCTATTAATAGAAAGTACTCCCTCGTCTCCGTGCACACTTTTCATTTTGGATGTTCCAAATTTATGTGCACATTTCCTAAAATGAAAAGGAATTTTTACTATTCCCTCCACCAATTCTCTCTCCTACATTATTTTAATACTCACAATACCATTATAATTTACTATTTCCTCCATTCATTCTCTCTCCTATTTTATTTTCACACTCACAACACTTTCAATATAATACTTTTTTCTTAATTTACATGAAAAATTAAAGTGTACATCTAAATTGAGAACGGAGGGAGTATTATAACATTTCCTTATTAGAAAGCGTGAGTACTAATGCGGCGTCCTAAATTGCAAATGGGTAAGGTTATCCGCAACGAAGGGATTATATTTTACTCATTAATATACTTTCTCCGTCCCATCCGACTAATTATTTTCTCTCCCAATACGAGAAGAGAGAATGATTGGAGAAGATATTGTTAGTATGATTGAAAAGTAAAATAGAAGAGAGAATGACTGACAAAAATATTAAGAAATTGTTGTTGTGAGTATTACAAATGAATCTCATTGAATATAATAATAATATAAATTTATCATTTTGAAATGTATTATTGAATAAGATGTTCAAAATGACAAATTATCGTAATAAGTCGAATAGGACGGAGGAGTATTCATTAATAAAATCAAACACAACAATTTACGTTGTTATCATCCCACTATTGGATTAAATATATGTATTTACATTTTTGTCGTGAATAAGCTAAATAAAAACTGGTAAACAATGAGTATATTTTATAACTAATTGATATAGACATCAAAAGAACCAAGTCAATGGAGTTAATATTAGGAGAAGTATTGGATGGGAAATGGTATTATCCCCTCCTTCCCGAATTGAATATCTTTTTTTTTTCCTCAAAATAAATAATTTTTTGAAATTTTATTTTCAAATAATTTTATCCTAAATTATTTTTCTTCATAATTCATTATATTTCTGCAAACTAAAATTATAAAAGTAAATAACGAGAATATTTATTATCGTAAAATAAATATTTCTGATAAAAAACCGTTTGGGAAATAATCAATAAAGATTTTTTTTTTACCAAATTTTTTGCTAATTATTTTATTATCGTAAAATTAAATGTTTAAAAAATATATAACAAGAATATTTGGACGTTTATTATTAAAATATATAAAAAGCACATATTAATATCATTTAATAAGATAAAATTTGAACATTCAATTAAAAGACAAAAGAAAATAACAAGCATTTTTCAATTTTGAAAAGATGAAAATAACAATCATCAAAAACACAATCATTTTTGGAGATTTATTACAAGGCCCATCATATCCACGCTACATACATTTATTCATTTTAACTTTTGTTTTTCAAAATACGAATTTAATCATATACTCGTATTAATGTTAATTTAATTATCATAATAAAAAGTCAAAATCTTGTGAAAAATTAGTTTTTTCGTAATATAAGGAAAAACTAGTTTTTAAACGCTAAGTCTAACTAATAAGAGTGATGAATAACGCTGAAAACTAGATTTTTTTGTAACATTTTTAGAAAAATAGTTTTTCACAAGATCTACTATAATAAAAATTTAAATATTTTAATTGATGAATCACTAAAATTTATTAAAATTATTAAATTAATATTAATATTTTATGAACACAAAATCTTGGGTGAAACGTGTTCTACGCTCGCTGAGCGTAGAACGTGTTTTAAAATGTGCGCGATGACATTTTTGTAAATAAGTAGAACTTTTCAATAGGCGCGGTGACATTTTTGTAAATAACTCGAACTTACGAAAAACGCACCGGCACATTTTGACACTGTATAAGACAGTTTATGAATACTACAAGAGGCACTTTCCAACGCTACAACAGGCATGTATTTTTGAACTCACTTGAAACTTACGAAAATTCACCAGACATTTTTTGATACTGTAGAAGACAGTTTTCAATACTACAAAGGCACTTTTTGACACTACAACAGGCATGTGTTTTTTAATTTACTTGACACTTTTCAATATTACAACAGACATTTTTCAATACTACAAGAGGCACTTTTCAATATTACAACAGACACTTTTTAACACTACAACATGCACTATTTTTCAACAATATCACCGCATTATTTAACATTACAACCGATTTAAATGTATTTATTAGTGTCATAATAGATCAGACACTTTGTTTATATTGCACCAAACACTTTATCTTAAAAAAAGACAACTTCTCGCAAAAAACAAAGTTCTCCTGTATCAGCCTTATCCTATCCCCGAACTAGTTTCACACACAATAACAACTCTTTTACTAAAGTTCAGATTATTAAATTACACTTTCCTAATTTAAAGTTGGACCCACTTTGAATCCTTCATATTTTCCCCACAAAACTTTATAACAACGCACACACGCACAGGTGTTCTCTCTCTCCCGCCTATTTGAAAATCATTTTCTCTCTGTCTCCGCACTTTCTGGTCTCTCCCTCCTCCATTTCCCACCACCAATGGCGGCCGCCGATCTCGCCACTCCTCTCATCCCCGCCGGCCGCCACCAGAAGAAACACTTTGATAACATCCACCATCACCATCACCACCACCACAACCACCAGAGCAACAACAGTCAAAAAGACGTCATCTTAACCATCGACGGCGGCGATTTCGGCCCCCAATCGGCAAACCAAGACCGACCCTATTCCGAAAATCAATCAACAAGCATTACCCAGTTGGGATTCGAAAACCCATTTGAGTTTCTTGGAGCTAGAGAATATTCCGTGCCCGGAACGTCCACCATTGACCCGTTCAGGAACCACACGGCGAAGATCGAAGGGCTCTATGAATGGGTCAAGATTTTGATTTGCTTGCCCTTAGTGTTGGTTAGGCTGGTTTTGTTTGGATTGTGTATGTTGATTGGGTATTTCTCTACAAAGTTGGCTTTAGAAGGCTGGAAAGATAAAAGAAATCCAATGCCTAAATGGAGGTGTAGATTGATGTGGATCACCCGAATGACTTCCCGGGGCATTCTATTTTCTTTTGGGTAAGCTCAAATTATAGTCTTTGACTTGTTTATAGAGAATATTGACTTCTTTTCTTACTTGATTGAAGTTGGTTCTTTATTCAACTTGGTATTTATATGTTATTTGTCATGGATTATTGGTTAATGGTGAGCCCAGTTTGAATTTCCACATATGCTTACTAAGAACTTTGATGTTTAATTTCCCCGAAGATCGGGTCTACACCTATGTTCTTATGTGTAATTTGATTTGTCATGAATCATGACTTTTCTTTTGCAACGCCGGTGGACTACACCATGGGCTTGCCTTTCACTTTCCATGAGATTTGAGACCGCGAACAAGCGAACAAGCTATACTCACTTGGCCAATTCATGGGATCCCAATAAAAGTATAACTGTAAAGTAGCCTATTGTTTAGTTTTATTTTAGCTTGGATTATGTGATATTCTTAGATCAGTGGTATATGTGCACAATAAGAGGATTATTAGTGCTACTTAGGGCATACCTTTATTTGTTGAAATTTGGCTTGGATTATTAGATTATCATTTGTTCAGTTGAGTTTGTATTTTGGAACTAAGCTGAACTTGTATTTTCAATCACCAAATGCTTTCTTTTTTCCGTAGTTTATATAAGCATTGAATATGGGAACATATGTTGATCCTCTTTAGATTAGGAAAAAATAAATAAAAAATAAAAATAAAAAATAAAAAATAAAAAATAAAAAATAAAAAATAAAAATAAAATAAATAAAAAAATAAATAATAAAATAAGTGCTTCAAATTTTAAGTCCAGTTGCTTGTCAATTCATAGTCAAACAGAAGTAATTGAGAAAAAGGCTAAGCTGAGATGTGTTTAAGGTTTTCTTGTCAGTTGATCTTACCTACCAATCTCTGTCTTTCTTGTTAGCTCCTATGTCTAGTTGGAACTTCATCAACGGGCTAGTTCCCTCATTTTCACAGAAACATTGATGGTCAATTGCCTGAAGTTTGATTCTGAAGTAGTTTTCTATTAATGGATTTTTGGTTTATCATTTTAGTGGTTAAATTTATAGACTAATAATTTTGTGGTTGCTAGTGAAGAACTTTATTAGAGCACCACTTTTTTCGTATATGAACTTTGCAGTTAAATATGCAGTCGACCTTATGCTATTTGGTGTGGTTGAATGGACAAGTTGGAGGATAGAAAAAATAAGGGACTAAAATGGATGGACACGATGGTTTTCTTTTGTTTGGTAGGATAAAAAAGTGGAATTAACGAAAATAGGATGGATAAAATTTGCATCCTAGCCCACCGTTTCTCATCCTCAAATATGGCTGGAAACTGGAAAGAAGATTTTTTACAAAAAATTATTGGCGTACTTGAAATCCTAAGTCATTAGTTATAACTAGTCATATGGATTTATTTACCCCTCCCTTGTTCTTCTAAACCAGAAACACTCTGGAAATGCTCTATTCATGTCCCTTTGAATGCCAACTCCACATACCCTTCACCTGACAAGATTAACACTTTTTTCATGCTCTTTACAACCAATAGGTGCGTTAAGCTTGATATACATTATTGGGTACTTAACCCAAGGGGCAGTTCTTATGAGATCCTAAGGAATATTTTAAAGCAGCATGGTATATGTTGTCCTTAAGGAAAAATGTTGTGAGTTTAATACATTATACATTAACATGCTTTGTAGCCTTACATTATCTAAGTAATGCTTGTATAGCCGGTATAATTTTTGTAGTATCACCTACCCCATGACTCTAATGTTATACTCCCTCCCTCCCATAATAAATGTTGCATTTGACTTGTCAACTTTTTAAGAAATGTGTTCTGCATGTTTGTGTATTGCTTGTACAATGGTATATTTGCACTTAAGATTGTTTCCTTGTATAGAAATGTGACATTCATTTTGGGACAGACCAAAAGGAAAGTGTGACATTTATTTTGGGACGGAGGGAGTACAAGCTAAGACTGGTTTTCTGTTTCTTCAATTCCTTACTCTCATTTTGGTTTGTAGACATTCTTGAGATGGAAAGCAACTAACCAAGAATTTCGTAAATGTAGTAAATGAAAATGGAAGAATGTAAATGTGAAATAGGTTTACTTTATCATAGTCACTGCCTTGTGGTTATTCAAGCTTATTGATGACCGCCTTCCATCTTTCATGTTGCAGCTACCATTGGATAAAACGGAAAGGGAAACCTGCTCCAAGGGAGATTGCTCCTATAATTGTATCTAATCATGTATCATACATAGAACCTATCTTCTACTTCTACGAATTATGTCCTACAATTGTTGCATCGGAGTCCCATGATTCAATGCCCTTTGTTGGAACCATTATCAGAGCAATGCAGGTAAATTCTTCTTGGATAATTTCAGTCATCCCAAGCTTAATGTAAGCAATTTCCAGACTTCCTGCTCATGCATTTGTCTTTTTCTTCTTTGTCGGTCGTCAGGTGATTTATGTGAATAGATTCTCACAAGCATCAAGAAAGGAAGCTGTAACTGAAATAAAGGTAACAGACTTCTCATTGTTTGCCGTATACTTTCTTTTTGTTGCTATTTGAAGGTCTTGGTTGATTCGCGTATCTATACTCGTTTTAAGTTAAATCTTAAAGTCATCGCATTTTGTGTCTTTAAGTTACTCCCGTCGTTTCAAAAAGACAATCCATTTGACAAGCCAAACTTTTGTGGACAACGCTTTACTGCTTGTATCTTTTTAAATTGCACTATAATGTATTGACTTTTTAGAAACTGGACATTCAGCTTAGGATGGAGGGAGTACTATTTAATGTCATCGACTTACTACCCTCCAATGTATGTGACTTTACAATTACTGCTCCCTCCGTCACCAACTTTTCTGTGGAGTATTTGAGGGAGTGACACTTTTTGCATACTTGTGTTGAAAAATTTCACATTCTAACTCTACCTTTAATTTGAAGAACCATATACTTGGGGACTTATGCAGTGGCTCCATATACAAAGATTATACTCCCTCCGTCCCTAAATGAATGTCGAAATTTCATTTTAAGGGGCACTCTGAAAATGTGTGCTTTTTATAATTTTAATGACAAAGTTTCATAAATATTCTTGTTTTCCACTTTCCAAACATTTAGTTTTGCAAATATAAAGTGACCATTGAAATTTTTTGGTAAAAAACATGTAGGGACAAAGTTAGTTTCAAAATTGACATTCATTTTGGGACAAAAATTTCTTGAAAATTGACATTCATTTAGGGACAGAGGGAGTAATGAACACTAGCTCCTTAAAATTCTATGTTAAAAAGCCAGGGGAGAATTAATCCAGTTCTGAAAATGGTGTGCATACTTGCTCTGAAGCTGCTTCTTAGGCCTCAAAGATAGATTGTTAAAGAACCAATGTGTCATTGAATGTGTTCTTATGAACATGTAATTTATTTTTTGGTGAAAATACTCTAAAAAACCTAAACCTTTGTTATATCAATATATAAGCAATTTGATACAGAATGTGTTTTTAAGGATGTCAATACAGAGAAAAGCTTCTAGCAACAGATTTCCTCGTCTACTTCTATTTCCCGAGGGAACTACAACAAATGGAAGACTCCTTATTTCATTCCAACGCGGTGCATTTATACCTGGCTATCCAATCCAGCCTGTTGTCATTCGCTATCCTCATGTACACTTTGACCAGTCCTGGTAATATGACCTCCCTGGTTAATTACATTTGATGTTGTTTATATTAGTTTTGATTTTTTTTTTAATTTTTTTAAAAATCATACGCCATGCCATTATGTACAGGGGACACATTCCTCTAGCAAAGCTCATGTTCAGAATGTTTACGCAATTTCACAATTTTATGGAGGTATGACTTGTTCCAACCCTCTCTATCTCTCTCTCTCCCCTTCTCTTTCTCTCTCTGATTATATCATTGAACGTATTAGTCCTTATCAAAATTTGGGACCTGAATTGTTAATTTGTTTTCTCATTTGATGTAGCTATTTGCCACATAGCTGCATTACTCTGTGTGCTCTTCCTCTTTACTCGTTCTTTGCCCCTAGTTTGTGTTTCTCTCAAATTGGGCAGTTGGGAACCCATAATGTTGGCTCATTGCATGGATTTTTGATAATTTTGCAAACTTTGTTGTGATAATAATCTTAGCAAATAGAGATTGTGTGCGTGTTTGTGCGATTGAGCCAGGGATTGGGCTTCGGGTTATTCTTCTGATTTTCCTTCTCTTTGGGAATGTTTGTGGGCATGTCTAGTATAATTTCTCCATTTGTAGTTGTCACAATGTTTCTTTTTACATCTATTGAAATGGACCATAATACTTTTTTCTTGAATGAACAGGTTGAATACCTGCCCGTTGTATATCCTAACGAACCTCAGAAAGAAAGTGCCGTCCGTTTTGCGGAGAGGGTATGTTTTTATATACACATATTGTCTCTTCTACTTTTTTGGGTACACTACGACTTAGTTTCTCTGTGTTCTTGTCCGTTACTGTTTTAGTTAATTGTTGTAGCTAAAGCTTGATTTAACAGTCAGCTATACATGTTTATGCAGACTGCCAATGTCATTGCTACTTCTCTCAATGTTGTACAAACATCTCATTCCTTCGGGGACTACATGCTCTTCGCAAAGGCGATCGAATACAACCAGGTATACTTATCTTGCTTAATACTCCCTCTGTCCCGGAGAGATGATCCCACTTTTGATGTTTGTTTGAATGGACTTTGAGCAATAATTATGGGTTAATTTAATTATTTTAATGAAAATCTAAACTTTTTTATTGATACACCAATATGTATATACTATCAATAACATTTTTTTTTATTTTCATTAGGATAATCAAATTAACGTTTAATTATTGCTCAAAGTCCATTCAAACAAACAAACAAACAAAAAATGGAAACATCTTTCCGGGACAGAGGGAGTATTTCATGTTGTTTGCAGTTTTATTCTCGTGATTGTGTCGATATCTATGATCAACAACAAAATTAATAAAAAGAAACTTGGAACTCAGTATAATTTTGAAGCTTAGTTTTTAAACCAGACTTTTTAAGTAGAGCATCCAAAAATTGGAAGTGTGATTCTTTGAGTAGATCGTTTGGAGTATAGTTTGTTTTCCTGCTCTTTGTTGGTTTGTTTTAGATTTTGCAACTAATAAAACTTAAAGATACCAATATTTGAATTGGCACAAGAAAAAATAGAAAGTCATGGGTTTGTAATAGATTCTAGAGTCTACATGGCCAACCCGTACCCGTACGGACCCGTGAAACCGTACCCGGATTTGACCCGTCAGAACCATATCCGTGTAAGACCCGTGAACCGTTGGACCCGTACCCGTACAATTGGCGGTTCGGTTACGGTTCCTCATTTTTCGGACCCGTGACCCGGCGGGTCCAACCCGTGGAACCGTACCCGTGAGACCCGTGTCAGGAACCGCGTCAGACGCGTCAGAATATTACCTTTTTGACTGACTTTTTGACCTCTTTGTCTTTAATCCCGTTAGTAATCCCGTTAGTAACGGACAGTTTGACCAAAATATTACCGTTTGACTGACTTTTTGACCTCTTTTCAGTCCTTCAAAAATAAAATTTGTTATCCATATATAAATAATATAATTATCTAACTATAAATATCATTTCCCACCCCAAATAATTTACTTCACAAAAACTCAGTTATCTCTCACTCTCCCTCTCTAATGAAAATTGTTAATTCAAACTTCAAAGCTTTTTTTTTTTTACATTATTACTTTGTTAATTCATTATATAAAATTATCATTTCTCTTTGACTTTAGGTAACAACTAAATTTGAAAAAAAAAATTGAAAAAAAAAACAGAAAATCGTTATTTTTTAAACAAAGTCTGTTAGATTTTTAACAGAAATGGACCCGTGGGAACCGTGGACCCGTATCCGTGCATCTCACGGTTCGGTTACGGTTCCTTCGATTTCAGACCCGTGACCCGGCGGTTCCGACCCGTACCCATACCCGTACCCGGATTTGGCCATGTCTATTCTAGAGTATACTCCTTCCGTCCCATACCTACGTGCACATTTTGCCATTTTGGGCGTCTCAAACCTACGTGCACATTTCCTAAAATGGAAAAGAATTTTTACTATTCCCTCCACTCATTCTCTCTCCTACATTATTTTTATACTCACAACACCATTATAATTTACTATTCCCTCCACTCATTCTCTCTCCTATTTTACTTTCACACTCACAATACTTTCAATATAATACTCCCTTCTTAATTTACGTGCAAAAGTCAAAGTCTTCACCTAGGTATGGGACGGAGGGAGTAATTATTAGTTTTCAAGGTACGGTTGCAGACACTCATCTTCTGACTTACTTTAAACGTCACATATGGCGGCTTTATTTTATTTATCCGCCGATGAAAGTCATACCGAGTAGAGGATCAAAATAGTTGTAAGTAAATACTCTTAATATTTATGAATGAATGTAGGTGATTTAATTTGATTAATGATAATCAGCTAAATTTGTTAGCTTGATTTACAAACCTGGCTTTTTAAATGGAACATTTCAGAAATAGAAATGTTACGACTAAGTTGAGTTTTGGTGGTATTTAATTGTCAACTTGGCGGACCTTCAAAGGTTCAACCAGAAATTGTTTGCGCGTTTTACAGCATTTCTTTAAGAGAATTAAGTTATCCAGACTTGTTTTGGAGTTAATTTTCTCCACATGTTATAAGCTGAGGCGTGATAACTGTTCTCTCTTTTATTTTTTTGCAGAAGAATCCATCAATCTATATGGTCGAGTTGGCAAAACTTGAAAATGTGAGTTTATATTATTTAGACTCGTTAAATACGTAAATTCTTTTTCTATTGTTATTCCAAAAAGGAGCAACAAAACCAAATGTTTTCGACCAGTGAATTAACACAAGTATCTTCATGTGATGTCTTTACTGATTCGATTTATTGCATGCTTATGTTTTCCAGTTATTCCATGTTAGCACTTTGGAAGCTGTAGACTTTTTGGACATATTCCTTAATATGAACCCCGACCCCAGGTACGGTACCATGAATTTGTTGATTTTAATGATAAACGTTCTGATGGGTCAATATTTATGTACCAACTATTTTATTTGCAGCGGATATGTTAAAATCCAGGGCTTCTTAAAGGGTTTGAATTTGAAGCCATGTAATATTGCTGAAAAGGTCAGTTACTTACTAACCTTCTAATTGATGTTATGCTGCTGAAGAGCAGTCCACGATCTTTTGCATTTGTCTCTCGTGCATCATGGAAGTTTTCTCTTGGCTGCAGATTTTTGGATTCATTGACGTGGAAAAGATTGGTAAAATTACGTTCAAGCAGGTCTCTCTCTCTTTCCCTCTCCCTCTCTCTCTCTCTCCCCCTCCCTCCCTCTCCCTCTCTCTCTCTCTCATGCATAACCCCTCATATTTGACCGTATGACTGCAGTTCTTGGTTGGATCTGCTCATATCCAGAATCAACCGTTATTTAACCGAGCATGTGAAGCAGCCTTTATAGAATGCAATAATTATAGAAACCATTACATTTCGGAGCAACAAGTAGGTCTTGATTCTTTCAATACTATTTTCTTTACACTTTGACCGACTTTAGCTTAACAAGTTTTTGTTTTCTCTATGCTTACGTAACAGTTAAGAGATTCTTTATTACCAATGATCCCTTGCTTGAACATTGATGAGGTAAACAATTCAACACTGTTCATGCTTACTTCTTTACTCATAGGTTATCCTACTTGCTGTTTAATAAACTCATTCAATTCACGGAAATCTCATGTGTTTTTTTAGACGGTGCGGATAAGCTAGTATTATAATCCCCCGTCCCGAAATGATCTCCCTACTTTTTGGTTGTGAACATCAAGGTACTTTGAACACTTATTTTAGGAAATTTAAACATCCTAAGAACATCTAAAAATTGTTATTGATGGTATTTATAATGGTATATCAATAACAAGTTTTAAATTTTTATTAGGATAATTAAATCAACCTAAAATCATTGCTCAATGTACCTTCATGTTGAAAAAAAAAAGTAGGAAGATCATTTTGGGACGGAGGGAGTATTAAGCACATAAGCGCCTACTATGGTCAATTGAGGGGGTTGGATCTGTTAATTTTGTTAACATAAATGACTAAATTGCCAAGAATGCCAACCAAGAAAAAAGAGGAAATGAGAGTCAACCAAGGAAGAAGATGGAGTAATGTAGTATAAATAAACATCATTAAGGTTAGTGATGTAAATGAAAATGTTTAAATAGTCAAATGGGACTATCATTACAGCACGGAGGGTGTATGATATCACAGGGTGTCTATCCGCACAATGTAAAAACCACAGCAGGTTTTACGTAATTTGCCCAATAAACTACACTGGTTCAAGAAGAGTCTGAGCTTGTCTCGTTTCAAAACTCGACTTGTGGGGTCCAGGGAAGGACTGGATCCACATGTGCTTAATGTAGCACGGCTTGAGCTAGCTGGTGACCTCCAACCTGCTTCCCTTGCATTATGGGCTTGTTTATATGCGCGCGTGTATATATATACATATATTTTTTTTATTTGCCATCACTTAAGATTATGCACGTATTTGCATGTTCAGGTCCATGGACTCTTCGGTATTTTTGACACGGACGGTGATGGGAAGATCAGCAAGGACGATTTCTTGACATGCTTAAGGAAAAATCCATTGCTAATAGCAATTTTCTCTCCAAATTTACTGAATAGGGACTTGGTTGCCAGTGGCTTTGTAGAAGATTTGGTATGATCATCATACTCATTACCTTTGTATTGTATTATTTCTCGGTAGATATAAAAAAAGAAAAAGAAAATAACAGATATTATACTGAGTAGTTTTTATTTTATTTTATTTTATTTTATTTTGTAATTTATTAGATTTTTGTAAAATACTGCAAGACACATTGATAATGCAGAATGTCATAGATGTGTTGTTTTTGTATCATTTTTTCAGAAAACGGGTTTTTAAATCGGATCGGATAACTGTTAGTTTAGTTTGTGTGTTCAAATTGTTATTATAAAAACGAGTGACAGTAATAGTGTTTTTAAGTGCCAGTATTAGAGTATTAGGGTCTGATTGGTAACTCAATTAAGCTTTAATTTAAAATATTTTAAGAGATTAAAAAGTTAAATCTTGTTTGGTAAGATAAATTTAAGTTACTTAAATAATTAAGATTGTATTAAAAAAGACTAGAGTAATTCTTGTGAAAAACTAGTTTTTTTTCAAAATGTTATAAAAAAATTAGTTTTCAGAATCGTTCATCATTTTTATTAGTTAGATTTAGTGCTTTAAAACTAATTTTTTTCTTATGTTACGAAAAAACTAATTTTTTGCAAGATTTTGGCAAAAGACTATTAATTTTAAGTTGAAAAGGGGTTTCTTAAGAAGGTAAGAGGTGGAAAGAAACATAAAAAAAAAATGAGTTCAAATTCATTCATCAACAAATTTTATTTTAATTATTTATTGCTACTTTTTGTAACTTGCCGTATAAATTATATTTTGACTAAGTATTAAATGTAATTTTCTTAATATTAAATTATTGATAATATTTATAATAGAGTATTATAATTAAATTTTCTTCATTTTTTTTTTATCAAAGTTCAGTTAAGTTGATCAAAATAGTTAAGATAAATTTTATTATTGACAAAGAAAGTACCAATAAAAATATTTAAATATTATAAAATAAAAATATAATCTAATCTAATTATCTCAATGATGACTTTTTTATATCACACGATCATTAAGATTATTTAAATAATTTTTGAGCGTTAAGTTGAATTTTTGATTAAATTTAGATGTAAGTGATTTGTAGCTACCAAACAAGCCTAACTTTTAAAATTCAGCAACTTATTAATTACAGCTTTACATTTTCAGTTCTATTTTGAGAGCTTAATTTTCAGTTTTACTTTTACCAAACATACCCTTAGTTTTAAGAATGCTAGTCCTAGTGTTAAATAGTGCAAGAATTTGTATTTTTGAGCGTAAGTGTTAGTGTTAAAGAGAACCAATGGTATGTTAAATATATTACCGGTGTTAGTGTTAAAGAGTGTTAGATATAGTGTTAAAAAGTGACATGTGAAGTTTTAAAGAGTGTCAAGATGTCAAAAATGCCATAACACAATTTTAATTTCGGCTGTTTACAAAATATCATCGTACAATTTTTAAATAAATTCTGTTATTTACAAAAATGTTACCGTGCACTCAAAAAAAAAACACTTATATACAAATACGTTTTTTTTTCTAATTGTTAGAAAAAAAATTATAAATCTTTGGCAAACTTGAGAAAAAAAAGTATTAAAATGGGTCAAAATCTTACAAAAACGCGTTTTTCCTAAAGTTTAGAAAAAAAGCATTTTGTTTCTCTCGCTAGTGCCAGTGTTAGTGTAACAAAGTGACAGTGTAACAAAGTGTCAGTGTTAGTATAACAAAGTGTCAGTATAAAAAAGTGTCAGTATTAGTGTAACAAAGTGTCAGTGTAAAGAGTTACAGTGCATGTATATTAAGTGTCAGTATAAAAAAGTGTTAGTGCTAGTGTAATAAAGTGCAGTATTAGTGTAACAAAGTGCCAGTGTAAAGAGTGTCAGTGCATGTATATTAAGTGTCAGTATAAAGAGTGCCAGTATAGGGTAAAAAAGTGTCAGTATTAGTATAAAAAAATGTCAGTGTGAAAAGTGTCAGTACATGTATTATTAAGTATCAATGTAAAAATGATTTTTCATTAAAATTAAAAAAAAAATGCGTTTTTTATAAGACTAACTCTTAAAAGGGATTAAAAGGGAGAGAAAATGTAGCTTGTATTCTATCTTATATCCAAAGAGTTGATACTAACAATCAAGTTCGAACTTTGTGTTGGAAAAATAGTGTGTTTTGAAGAAAATTAATGGATTAATTTCTAAAGGGTAATTTTGTCAAATTATTTAAGTGGTTTAGTGTTTGTGAAATAAAATATTTATTTGTCCAAAATGGGTTTTTGATGAATTAAATATAAATGCTCAAAGGATTTGACCCACTTATTGCTAATAAATTTTGATTTTGTAAATCAAAATTGATTTTGAATTTTACTGAGGTGCTCGGTCGAGCAGGTTGTTGACTCGGCCGAGCAGAGCATGACAGAAGGTCCAAAGTTTCTGGACAACCATGCTCGGCCGAGGCATATGCCTTTCTCGGCCGAGCATATCCGGGGCGAAAGCCTTGCTCGTAGAGCAAGGTATAAGACTCGGCCGAGCGGTTCTGGCGAAGTGTAACAGCCAAGTATTAAATGTGAAAAACTGAAACGAAAATCATTATGGCTAAGATTTTCGAGTTAATGGTTTGTTAATTTCGTAATAATTTTGTTTATTACATAATTAACAACAAATTTTCAGTTTTAATCTTGGTTTTTGAAATCTTTAAATAGTTGTTTGTCAACAACATTTGAGAATAACTTTTGAAAATCATTGGAAGAACACAAGAAAAATCCACAGCAGAAAAACCAAACACCTATCTTCTAAAATCCTCCACCATAATCCTCTTGTTGCATCTTGTTGATCCTTTCTTTTGGCCTCCTTGCATAGTTTGATCAAGAGGTGATATTGTTCAAGCATAGTTCAGCTTGCCGGGAACTTTAGGTGCAAAGTGCTCCTGATCCGCACGTTCTATCCTGGGAGACAAGCGATCCAAGCAAACTCAAGCAAAATCGGTGAGGGATCGAATATGTCTTAAGGAGACAGTGGTTTCATTGGGCTTGTGCATCAAAATTCAACAACTTCTCCTTTGTATTTTCAGTTTTTGTTAATTGTGTTTTATTTAATTTTCTATAACTGTAACACCCTTGTAACAATCTTAAGACATATACCTAATCGAGGGAGTCGATTACAGATTTTTTTTAAAACATAAAATACTAACTAAGTTGTTGTGTTTCAGATGGTGACTAACAACAACAACGTGGAGACCCAAATTGGATCCCAAACTGGACCCCAAACTAATCCCCAAACTGGAAACCGAAGTGGCTCAACTATTGTGACAAATCCTCCTACAATCCATATCCCGACCCCCCATGTGGAAAAACCCGAGAAGTTTGTTGGCCACGACTTTAAGCGTTGGCAACAAAAGCTGCTTTTCTACCTCACTACCTTGCACTTGGCAAAATATCTGAAAGAGGATATGCCAAAGGTGAGTGAAGGAGAAACCGATGTTACAACCTTGGCTGCAGTTGAAACATGAAAGCTTGGGGAATACTTGTGCAGAAATTATGTCCTTAATTCGCTTTCAGATTCTCTCTACAATGTGTTTAATGAGAAGAAATCTGCAAAGGAATTATGGGGTTCTTTGGAACACAAATATAAGATTGAGGATGCGAGAACAAAGAAGTTCATTGTTGCCCGGTTCCTTGATTTTAAGATGGTGGACAGCAAGAGTGTAAAATCTCAAGTTGATGAGTTTCAAACTATTTTGCACGAGATTCATGCCGAGGGTATGATCATAAGTGAAAGCTTCCAAGTGGCTGCAATCATTGAGAAATTGCCTCCTTCTTGGAATGATTTCAAGAACTACCTTAAGCATAAGCGAAAGGAAATGGATGTGGAAGGAATCATCCTTCGTTTGAGTAGTGAAGAGAACAATAGAGCGCTGAGAAAAAGTTTGTTTCTAGCGTGGCTAAGGCCAATATGGTGGAGCATGGTGAAAGCTCCAAAGACAAGAGTTTTGGGAAGGGAAAAGGGAAGGTTGTGACAACTTTCAAGCGTTCCCACTTGGGACCAAAAGGTGGTGTTTCCAAGAAGAAGTTCTTAGAAACTTGTTATAATTGTGGTGGTGAAGCCCACAAGGCTCATGCTTGCAAGTTGCCAAAGAAGGCTCGTGAGGCAAACATGGTGGAAGGCATTGCTAGGGACGTGTCCGAGATGCACCTCACAGCTGTGATTTCTGAGGTGAATTTGGTGGGTTCAAACCCAAATCAATGGTGGATTGACACCGGCGCTACTAGACATGTATGCTCCAATAGAGACATGTTTAGTACTCTTGTTGCTAAGGATGGCGAGAAGCTATTCATGGGGAATTCAGCCACTCCCGAGAACAAAGGTGAAGGAAAAGTGGTTTTGAAGATGACATCCGGGAAGGAGTTGACTCTCAACAACGTGCTTTATGTGCCCGATATCCGGAAGAACTTGGTGTCCGGATCGCTTTTGATAAAGCATGGTTTTCGTATTGTGTTTGAGTCCAATGTAGTCACTTTGTCTAAGAGTAGAATGTTTGTAGGCAAAGGCTATGTCAATGATGGACTGTTTAAGCTAAGTGTAATGGTTGTTAAGGCTAAAGCTAATGATATGAATATCTCTTCCGTTTACTTGCTTGAGTCATCTAATTTGTGGCATGGTAGACTTGGTCATGTTAATTTTGATTCTATACGTCGTTTGACAAAAGCAAATTCTATTCCAAAGTTTAAAGTTGATTGTAAACAAAAATGTGAAATTTGTGTAGAAGCAAAATTAACAAGAAAGTCATTCCATTCAGTTGAAAGACATAGTGAACCACTTGAATTGGTTCACACGGACTTATGTGACTTTAAATCAACACAAACACGGGGCAGCAATAAGTACTTCATGACTTTTGTAGATGATGGCACAAAGTATTGCTATGTGTATCTTCTAAAAAGTAAAGATGAAGCTATAGAGAAGTTTACTCTCTATAAAAATGAAGTTGAGAATCAATTAAATCGGAAAATTAAGGTGCTAAAAAGTGATAAAGGGGGTGAATATGAATCTCCATTTGAAGCAATATGTGCTCAAAGTGGAATTAAACATATAACCTCGGCACCTTATATATCCCAACAAAATGGTGTTGCCGAAAGAAAAAATCAGACATTGAAAGAAATGATGAATGCCATGTTATTGAGTTCGGGATTATCGGATAACATGTGGGGGGAAGCCGTGTTGTCGGCTAACAATGTGTTAAACAAAATACCCCGAAAGAAACAAGACAAAACTCCTTATGAACTATGGCATGGAAGAGTGCCAAGTTACAAACACTTGAGAGTGTGGGGGTGTCTTGCAAAGGTAGCCATACCTCCTCCTCCTAAAAAGGTGAAAATTGGATCTAAAACTGTTGATTACATATTTATTGGATATGCACATAACAGTAGTGCTTATAGATTTCTTGTGTGTGAGTTGAAAATTGAAGCTATACACAAAAACACTATAGTGAAATCTGTAAACGTGTCGTTCTTTGAGAATATATTCCCGTGTAAGTCAAGAAATGAGGCAAGCTCATCGACTAGGGAAATAGATTCAATAGAAGAAGAACACGTTCAAGATAAAAGTGAAGAAGAAGAGGTGGAACCTCGACGGAGCAAAAGAGCTAGGATTGAAAAATCCTATGGTCCGGACTTTCTAACCTACATGGTAGAAAGTGAACCACAAAGTTACAAAGAATCCGTTAGCTCTTCGGAAGGACCTTCGTGGAAGGAAGCAATTAAAAGTGAAATTGATTCCATTTTGCAAAATCACACATGGAAACTAGTGGACCTTTCTCCGGGAAGTAAACCACTAGGATATAGGTGGATTTTCAAAAAGAAAATGAAAGCGGATGGAACAATTGATAAGTATAAGGCACGACTTGTAATTAAAGGTTACAGACAGAAAGAAGGCCTAGACTATTTTGACACATATTCTCCCGTCACGAGAATAACGTCAATAAGAGTTGTACTTGCAATTGCTGCATTGAGAAATCTTGAAATACATCAAATGGATGTAAAAACATCCTTTCTAAATGGAGATTTAGAAAAGGAGATATACATGGAACAACCCGAGGGGTTTGTTGCGCGTGGACAAGAAAAGAAGGTGTGCAAACTAGTAAAGTCATTATATGGCTTGAAACAAGCTCCAAAACAGTGGCATCAGAAATTTGATAATGCTATGATGCAAAGTGGATTTGAGATAAACGAGTGTGACAAATGTGTCTATACTAAAACCACGGAAAATGGCTATGTCATTTTGTGTCTTTATGTAGACGACATGCTTATCATAGGGAGTTGTAATAATATGATCAAATCCACGAAAGACATGTTGAATTCGAAGTTTGACATGAAAGATATGGGAATTTCTAGAATATCCAACGGACTTGTGTTAAGTCAATCTCATTATGTGAATAAAATTCTTGAGAAATTTAGCAAGGATGACAATGGAATAGCGAGTACTCCAATTGACCCAAATCTTCATCTATCAAAGAATAGAGATGAATCGGTGTCTCAATTAGAGTATTCGAGAATTATCGGAAGTCTAATGTACTTGATGAGTTGTACTAGGCCGGATATTGCTTATACCGTTAGCAAGTTAAGCCGGTATACAAGTAATCCTGGAACAAATCATTGGAAAGGTATAGTAAGAGTACTAAGGTACTTAAGATATACTCGTGATTTTGGATTACATTACACTAAACATCCAGCTGTGATAGAAGGATATAGTGATGCTAATTGGATATCGGATATCAAAGACTCAAGGTCTACAAGTGGATATTTATTCACATTAGCAAGTGCAGCTATATCATGGAAATCTTCTAAGCAAACTGTTATAGCCAGATCAAATATGGAATCTGAGTTTATAGCATTAGATAAATGTGGTGAAGAAGCCGAATGGCTACGCCAATTTCTAGAAGATATTCCAAGATGAGAAAAGTCCGTGCCCGCAATTAGTATACATTGCGATAGCCAATCTGCGATTGGTAAGGCACAAAGTCATATGTATAATGGTAAGTCTAGACATATACGTCGAAGACATAATACCATTAAACAACTACTTGCAACTGGCACTATATCTATTGACTATGTAAGGTCAAAAGATAATTTGGCAGATCCGCTAACCAAAGGGTTAAGTAAAGAGATAGTTGCAAGGTTGACATTGGGAATGGGATTAAAGCCTCTTGAGAAGTTAAACACAGCGGAAAACCCAACCTAGCTGATTGGAGATCCCAAGATCTAGGTTCAAAGGGACAACCTAACTGTTAAAAGACTTGTAGCGTCACTGTGGGGGTCAACCCTATGCTCATTTCTTAAAGTGACATCCCGAGATGAATGAGGTTAAGCCTATGGCTTTTAATGATTCTTATGTGAAGTAAAATGGGTTACTTAAAAGAATTACCTATGTGATAAAGAAGTAGAGGCCGCTTCGAGGAGAATTGTGTGAGACTCAATTCTTAGACCTTCTCACAGAACCAGGCATTGTGATCCAGGGCCATGAATGGACACAGCTATGAGAGCTGAATTATGTTAGGGAGATACCTGTGTAAAGTATATGATCGGCTAGACAAAAAGCTAGCAGTTCAAGGACATCGCGTCTACTGATTAGCGAGTTGAGTAAATATGCTTTTACAAGGGAAGGTTCAAAGGGCAAACCCCTACCTATCTTATGCAGGTTTTCGACTGCCGGACTTTATCACCTATCCTCATGAATTTCCTTCATGTGGGGGATTGTTGGAAAAATAGTGTGTTTTGAAGGAAATTAATGGATTAATTTCTAAAGGGTAATTTTGTCAAATTACTTAAGTGGTTTAGTGTTTGTGAAATAAAATATTTATTTGTCCAAAATGAATTTTGAATGAATTAAATATAAATGCTCAAAAGATTTGACCCACTTATTGCTAATAAATTTTGATTTTATAAATCAAAATTGGAGATTTTAGATATTAATTAGCCAAAAATATAAAGACAACTTTTTAAAAAGAACATGTAATAAAGATAAAGTAGCCTTTCAACTGGAACATTCTTACATCCCAAAGGTCTTCTTTTGCTTCTTATAAAGTTTGTTTGGAATAATTGTACCCTAAATATCAAAAATAAAATTAAAAAAATAATGAAAACAATAACAATATTATGATATATACTCCCTCCGCCACTAAATTATGGTTGTATACATACAATGAACAAGAGAAAAAACATTACTTGCTTTCCTATATTTACAATTGAACGGAATAAACCGAGCTACGAACATGGGCTTGCCCGAACCTGGGCCCAACTATATTGGGCCATGGATATTGTATATTCATCAAGTGTTATGGCCGAGCATTATTTTCCTCGTATGCCGAGGAATATTTCCCTTGACTAAATGTCGCCATTCTTGGGCCGGCCTGTCTCGATTACCGAGGAGAGAAAAGTCCTTTGCTCGGCATGTCACCAATTACCGAGGAAACAAAAGTATTCTCCCCGGCATATTTTCATGTCGGCCATTTACCAAATGACGAGGAAACAAAGTCACTTTCCTCGGCTAATTTGCTTAAGGCCGAGGAAAATCATTTGTCTTCCTCGGCGTTCCGGCTAGCAGTTACACTCCTTATTCAACAAGGATTATACAGTTGTATCCCAATCAGGATTACAATTACCAATATCAATTCAAGTCAAACAAGGATTCCTTAACAGATATGATCCTCTAAAGATTGTATCTTATCTCCTTACAAGTTCATTCCAACATGGATTCTACTTATCCATTCCTATAAATACAAGCCCCATGGCTCATTATTAGGTACGTTACTTTTTACATGGGAGAAACTCTGTCAATTTGATTTCTCTAATATCAACCGTGAACTTACTCTCACGCCGGAGGGCCTTTAGCCGGATCCGCCCCGGCATAGTTTACGTGTTTTCTCTTATTTTCAGGCCTTGCAATCACCGGAGCAATCATCGCTGGGATTTGGGCTGTTTTGACGATTTTGGCATCATCAATTGGTTCCATTGCCGGGAAGATCGATTCAAACACCCTTTGTTTGGCCTGGAAAATCTCGCCTGAGAAGCTATTTTCCGTTGGATTTGTTCTTGATCGAAATTGGTAATTTTCGCTCCGACAGGCTCTGTTCTTGATTCGGTCGGAATCTGTAAACTTCCACCGGAAACTGCATTAATTCGGCCGGAAACTGCTAGTTCACGTCCGAAGCAAAATTTGTGGCTTGAATTTTTGTGTTGGGAAAATCACAATTGGCTGTTTGTTTTGGTTAAAATTTACCCTAATTTTAGCCATAAATTCGGGTTTGGTGAAATTGTGATTTTTGGAAAATTTTGCATTTAATAATCTGTTTGAGATTCGTAATGGACGGACAATTCACAAGTGTTACTGCTGAGGATCCCACCCAAGTGAATGGGGGAAACACCGGAGCCGAGGAGCCACCGCTCCTCCTCCTCCTCCTCTACCTCAAGCCGATGCCGTTCCTCCCCTTGCCATGACTCTTCGTTCCAGAGGTCAGGCAAATGCCGAGGGAGAGGGCAATGACCTTCCTCGTCCTACTCGTACTCGTGGGAAGCAAGCAGGAAGGAAGAAAACAAAGAATGCCGACGCCGGTCAAGCAGGAGGATCTCAACCCGTTGACCGACGCTCTTTGTTACACAAACAAATGGAGACTTTGCAAAGGATGTATGAGACACAAGTTGCTCATTTGCAAATGGACCTGCACCATTCCATGGCTCCCTTCATTGTACCATCAATGGGCCCACCGTTGAGAAAGGAACAGGGGAGAGCATCGTGCTCCTCCCACGAAGACCGCCGAGCTACCACCGCCAACTCCTGCAGATTCTCCTCATCCTCGGCATAACAAGAAGCATAAGGAGCCCGTGGTCGACCCGAGAAGCCAAATAACTCCTAGGGAAGAGGAAGTGAACTCCAAGGACCTAAGAACAAGACTCGGCTTGAATAGACGCCTATCACCTCGCTCGCCTCATCATGACACCTAGGCGTCCCGCGTCTCCTCGAGCTCGTCGGCCGCATTCTCCTCGTCCTCGTCATTCAGATTCTCATCGTACTCGCCGACCGGACTCTCCTCGTCCTCGGCATCGGGAATTTGCTAGGCCAAGGACCCCGAGCCCCACAGGATGATACTTGGCGCACAAGACTTGGAACCAAGACGTGATAGGGCCCTCCAAACGTGATGGTCACCGTCATGAAGAAAAGCATAGTAGGGTGAATGATCGCCCAGAGAAAAGTCCGTTAGAAGCTCCCAACGAAGCACTCGCTCAAGCAAAGGAGAAGGAAATAGAAACAAAGCAATGGGAGCCAAGCAAAGGCCGGATGATATGGAGAGGGAAAGAAGTATAATGACGATGATTATGATTGGGCCACCCGTCCGTTTTCCTTGAGGATAACCGCAAAGACCTCCCCATCCTAACCTCAAGCTCCCAAATTTCGAGAAATATAACGGAACCATCGACGCCAAGGACCACGTGCAAAGTTTTGAACAAACCATGAATCTCCTCACCACCGGCCGATGACTTGCTCGCAAAGCTTTCGCGAGCACCTTCTCCGAATGTTTTTGACCTCGGTTCCGTGAGCTCAAGAAAGGTTGCATCGATTGGCCGGAGGGGCATGAGGAGAATGTTCTTAGATCACTTTGCCACTACTGGGAAGAGGAAGATGAGATTAACCGACTTGGCCAACATTGAACAAGGGAAGGGGAGACCACCCTTAGCTACTACAATAGGTTCCGAAAATGGCGGATCAAGTCGAAGAAAGCCTTATCGATAGGGAGGTCATAGTTTGCTTCAACTCGGGTTAAAGTCTCGGCCCCCTCATTTATGAACTCTCGCCCAGGGAACCTAGCTCCAAGGCCGAATTGTACAAAGTGGCTTATGCCATTTCCATGGCCGAAGATAAGACAAAGAAAAGGGGAGCCGACAAGACGGAACCCGAAGCAACTAACTCCCGACGTAATGACAATGGGAACGGCAAGAAAGGAAAAAATAAAACCGTAAGCACCGAGAAGCCGGAGTTCACCCCCTTACAAAGCCCATCTCCGAAATCATGCAGATGGTGAACCTTCCTCCACCTCGTCCGCCGATCGATAACCCGAAGTATCCCCGCAACAAGAACAAATACCGTGATTTTCACAAGGACAACGGGCACACCACCGATGGTTGCCGGGCCCTTAAGAAGATAATCCAACAATGGGTTGACGAGGGAAAATTAGACCGTTATGTCATGAAGAAAGATGGCAAGCGAAAGCGGAAGCAAAGAGGAGAGTGAAGATGATTCCAAGAGTGAGGATGAAGATCGAAGGCCTCCTAGGGCTAAACTACATGTGATCCGCGAAGAGGTGACCTCCACCGTAAAGCTAAGGGACCAGATCCACGAGCTAAGCAAAGTATACCATGTCCCCGCTGGATCCATAAAGCGAAGAAATCATTAGTTTTTCCCGAATGAGTTGGCGGGAAGTCGAGCGGCTCGTGAGCGGCCTATGGTCATCAAGGGCCGAATTGACAATGTTGAATCCGAAAGACTTCTTGTTGATACGGGGCCTCCCGTGACATCCTATATTATTCAGCCTTCCAACAGATGGGGTTGAAAGACACGGCGCTAGAGCCATATCATGGAAGGCTTGAAGGATTCACCAACCATAAGGTCGGAGCAAAGGGAACCGTAGAGCTAGAACTCGAAGTCGGCGATCATCCCTTCCGAGCCAAAGCTACCGTCACTTTCATAGTCATGGATTTGACTAGTGATTATCATGCGATTATTGGCATTCCAAGTCAAGCCAAACTTGGGATGGTAGCCTCCCTTCCTCACCAACGAGTTAAATTTCCCACTCGTGCCGGCATTGGATGCGTGAGGGCAACCCCCAAAGATTTCTTGGAACATGTTGTCAAAAGCCTAAAAAGTCAAAAAGCGTGGAGATAGATACGCCCGAGGAGAACATCAAGATCACCAAATCTCGAAGACCACGGAAACTAGCTCTAGAATGAACTATATCCGTGAAGTATGGGAAAGTGAGGAAGAGGAACCTATGGTCCTAGAAATTGTGGATGACCAAGGCATAACTCTAACCACACCGGAAGAAGAGCCTATGGTCCTAGAAACCGCGGATGACCAAGGCATAGTTCTACCCATCTCCGAGGAAGACCCCATTCTCGTCAATGACCGTAACTCTGGGGCCAACCATGACTCGGGAAGAACGATATTCCAGACATTGATAAACTTATGGAGGAAGAAGGCCTCAATGTAAACGACAAATGAAGGGAGAAGAATCGAGAGATCATCATCGAATCCCCGGAATTTCGAGACGGACCAGAAATGAAGCCTCGTAGATGAGCTAGAGGAAGTAGTCATCAATCCCGACTATCCCGAACAAAAAATCAAGCTAGGAGGCCAGCCTATCACAGAAGAGAAAGAAAGAATTATATCCCTCTTGAAAAACAGTCTCGACGTCTTTGCTTGGAGAGTCGAAGACATGAGGGGAATCAATGAAGAAGTAGCCCTCCACCGCTTAGAAGTTGATCCGCTAGCGAAGACCATCTCCTGCACGAGGAGAAATTTTGCAAGGGACAAGGAGGAAGCTATAAAAGAAGAGGTGCGTAAATTACTCGCCACTGGAATAATTCGCGAAGTTAAATACCCCGTTTGGTTGGCTAATGTCGTTATGGTGAAGAAGCAAAATGGGAAATGGCGTATGTGCATAGACTTCACCGATCTAAACAAAGCTCGCCCCAAGGATGCCTATCCTCTCCCCGTAATCGACAAGTTAGTTGACTCCATTTCTCGGACACCAAACTCTCGCCTTCTTAGATGCCTACTCGTGCTATCATCGATAAAAATGGCGAAAGAAGACATCGAGAAGATCGCTTTCAAACACCCGGGGGAATTTTGCTACATCATGATGCCTTTTGGGCTCAAGAATGCGGGTGCCACTTACCAACGGATGGTAAATCAAGTTTTTGCAAGTCGATAGGTAGAAACATGGAGGCATATATTGATGACATGGTCATAAAGACCAAGGAAGGCGGCCACGTTCCCGACCTAGAAGAGACCATTCACAACCTCCGAGCCAACAACATGAAGCCGAATCCAAGCAAGTGCGTGTTCGGAGTTACCGCAGGAAATTTCCGGGCTTCATGGTTTCCCAAAGGGGGATTGAAGCAAACCCGTAAAAGATCAAGGCGCTCATTGACATGAAGGAACCTACCACCATCAAGGAGGTCCAAAGACTTAATGGAAGAATTGCACTCTTGGAAGATTCATCGCCAAGTCCGCCGAAAAGTCACCGCCTTTTTCAAGGTATTGAAGGGTACCAAGAGCTTCTCCGGACTCCCGAATGCTCTAAGCGTTCCTCCGGTTGAAGGAGTACTTGGGTTCCCTCCCTTGCTTAGCAGTCCGACTACCGGTGAGATGCTATACGTCTTCCTAGCCGCCACCGATCACGCCTGTCGCAGCTGTCCTAGTTCGAAAGGAGGAAGGAATTCGAAGCCCGTCTACTATGTCTCAAAAGCTCGTCCGATGTGGAAAGCAGATATTTCAATGTGGAGTAAGATAGCATACGCCCTAGTCATTGCTTCAAGGAAGCCGCGTGCATATTTTTCTCGCACACCCTATCACCGTCTACACCAACGAACCATTGAAGAAAATCCTTCACAAGTTGGACGGCTCAGACGTCTCCTTAATTGGTCAATCGCTCTAACGGAGTTTGATATCACTTATCAACCAAGGAAGACCCTCCTAGCACAGCCTCCGGTTGACTTCATGGTCGAGATCGCCTTTATGGGTGAGCATCTCCCCACCTCCCTAAGCAAAACGCGTCGGAGGAAAAAGACTCTCCCATTGAACTCCCATCCAACCGTTGGATCTCGTATACGGACGGATCGCCTACCAAGGAAAGAAGCGGAGCGGGAGTAGTACTAGCAAGTCCGTAAGGAGAATATACTATACAAGATGCCATCCGCTTCAGTTTCCTCGCCTCTAACAACCAAGCCGAATACGAGGCTCTCATATTTGGCATTGAGTTGGCCTCCTTCTATGGAGCAACTAAGGTGGCCGCTTTCGTGACTCCCAACTTGTTGTCAAACAAGTGAAAGGAGAATATAACACTCAAGACGTCACCCTTGCCAAATATAGAGACTCGGTCTTAGATATGACGAAGAAAATGGAATTTTTCGAGCTCAAGCGTATAGGAAGGGAAGACAACCAAGTCGCAGATGTTCTCTCCAAACTAGCCACCATGGATGTGTCTCCTTCCTGAGACCAACCCATATGTAGTTTATGCCGAGGAACCCGCGTACGAAAGATTACAAGTCATGCTTACGGGACGAGGAAGAGAGATGCCGGATCGATGACTACATCGAATACATTGAGAAGGAGAAACTCCCGGAAGATGATGCTCGAGCCAAGCTTATCAAGAAGAGGTCTCCAAGATTCGTGGTGATGAACGGAGTCCTCTACCGAAGATCTTTCACGAAGCCCCTGCTAAGGTGTGTCTATCCAAAGGAAACCGAGAACCTCCCCGGCGTAAGTACATGAAGGTGTTTGCGGCGGACACCCGGGGGCCAGAACCTTAGCTGACAAAATCATATCGCTAGGTTACTACTGGCCAAACCTAAGGGAGGACGCGCATGCCTATGTTCGAAAATGCGACAAATGCCAAAGGTTCTCTGACATTCCAAGACTACCTGCAGTCGAGCAAACACTTGTAATACCTACGTGGCCATTTGATATGTGGGGGATCGACCTCATTGGACCCTTCCCACCCGCCCGTGGTAATTGCAAGTACGTGATAGTAGTCATGATTACTTCTCCAAGTGGATAGAAGCCAAGGCATTGGCCAAGATAACGGAAGAGAACGCGATCAACTTTGTTCATGACAACATTTGGTGCAGATTTGGCCTTCCGCATACAATTGTTTCTGACCATGGCCTCCAATTCTCCACGGCATTTACAACCGAATTGGGAAGAGTCAAAGTACGCCATGCAAAATCTTCGCCAGCGCACCCCAAGGCAACGGCCGCGTAAGCCGCCAACAACCGGTCCTAACCGCCCTCACCAAGAACCTTGAAGGACGCGAAGGTAGATGGTTGGACGAACTTCCCTAGCTTTATGGGCCGTTCGCACAACCACCCGGGGCCAACCTGGGAAACCCCATTCGCACTAACTTTCGGCTCGAGGCTACGGCACCGCAGAGATGGCCATCCCTACAAAGAAGGAACTCCCATTATGATGAGCAAGTCAACAAGGTCAATAGGCTCCTAGACTGGACCCGATAGATGAAAAACGACTAGCCGCGCAGATGAGGATGGTGAATTACAAACAAAGGACCAAGGCATATCACGACAAGAGGGTCATCAAAAGAGTATTCCAAGTTGGCGATTGGGTACTTAGAAAGATCGAAGCCACCGGCTCGGAAAGCGTAACAAAACAAGCTCTCCCCAAATTGGGAAGGTCCCTATATCATCACTCAAGTCATTCGAGAAGGGACCTACAGCATTAAGGACCAAGGAGGGGAAGGATCTCAAGCATCCGTGGCATTCCGACAACCTTAGAAAATATTATCACTAGTCTAGTTTATTTTTGTAATAGATTAGCTCTTTATTTTCGGTCTTTTGTTTTTGTTTTCTTTTTGTCTTTTTAGTTGATAGGATTGCAGCTTGATGTAATCACATTTCGCTTCTACGAAAGCAATTTCTTCCAACATGCAAAGCAACTATCTATCGCCTCTTCACCCCAAAGACAGAAGATGAGGGCGTTACCTCGCATTCTCCGATACACACAGCCAAGACCAAGGATCTTCCTTGGCCCGATGGCTTATCAATTGCCAAGACCAAGGATCTTCCTTGGCCTCGATGGCTTACCAATGCCAAGACCAAGGATCTTCCTTGGCCTCGATGGCTTAACCAATTGCCAAGACCAAGGATCTTCCTCGCCTCGATGGCTTAACAATTGCCAAGACCAAGGGTCCTCCTTGGCCTGATGGCTTACCAACAGCCAAGACCAAGGATCTTCCTTGGCCTGATGGCCTACACACCTGCCAAGACCAAGGGATCACCTTGGCCTGATGGCCCTCAATATATCCTGTCAAGGGCCCACCTTGATTCAGGATACCAAGCAGCCAAGACCAAGGAACCACCTTGGCCTGATGGCTTACAACTCTCCTAGTCAAGGATCCATCTTGACTTAGGAAGCTAACGGCCAAGGCCTAGGACTTTCCTCGGCCTAATGGCTTGATAAACCTCCCACCATGAATCTACTCTGATTCAAATTTACAACATTCAAAGCCGAGGAAAACTTCCTCGGCCCAAATAAAGTACGAGTATAGTTACAGCCGAGGAATCTTCCTCGGCCTAACCACTTGCTCCACAAGGAACGAGAGACCTTCCTCGGATCCCACATTCCTAAAGCTAGTGCATAGCATACAAAAATATAATCAAGTCAGTAAAGTGACAGAATAATGACAAAGGATTTTTTCATTAATGTTCAAATGGAAATTACAAGATCCTATTGTCTATTACAAGAAACAAAAAAGGAAAAACTATCCTAAGATGGCTGAGCATCCTAAAAAGGCTCTTCTAGCCAGCTAGTATTATTGGAGCCAGGTGGAGGAAGGGTCGTTTGATGGGCTTGAGCATCGCCTTCCTACTGCTCCCCTTCCTCGCCTCTAGGTCCTCCTGGCTCGTCTGGCTGCCTTGGATCGCCTCCACTAGGTCTTTAATATTGCCGGGGACAACAAGCTTCGGCTTCCACACTTCCCTACAAGCATGGGCATCCTCGCGCCTATTAGCTCCTGTTGCTCTCGTAATAAGGGACTAAGTGATGGAGTGCCCCGACCTCCTCAAGCATATTGATCCCGCATATAAGCCGGGCAATCTTATTGATGTCAAGACCACTGGAGGGATCGCCTAAAATGCTCCCGGCCAAGTGGAGGTAGCCGTCCTCGAACATGGTGGCCGTTTGCTCGTCAACAGCCTCTCTCAAGGCCGAGCCGGCCATCATCGTTCTTTCAAAGCCGAGCTCTCCTTGAACCGAGCTACGGCCTCTTCCTCCCTAGCCGGAAGGGTAGCTTCCAATCCTCGGCACTTGGCCTCGCCTTCCTCGCCTTGGTCCGAAGCTCGACCTTATCCGCCCGGCCCGGGCAAGCTCTTCATTTTGAGCCTGAGATGTTCCTCGGCTTTTGATCTTTCTTCCTCGGCCCTTTTTACCTCGGCCAACCTTGGCCTCGTCGCCGCAAGCTCAGCATCCTCGGCTTCTAAAAGTTTAGCCAAGGAAGACTTTTCTTTTTCGCTCTTTGCTTGAGCCGCCTTGGCCTCATTCAGCGCCTTGTCTTCTTCTTGGCCAAAGCACGTTCTCGTACGCCGCGATCGAAGCCAACCGAAAGATAAAATCATCGTTAGGAAGACAAATCCAATATCAAAGATAATAACCCAAGAAAGGGATCAACATTTACCTCTCGCAAGCAGGAGTCCCTTGTGGCAAAGCACAAGATCTTCATTAGGACCCTCTTGCAAAGTGGTCTCATAAGCATCCTCGTCCATGGCCCTTTCGATGGGAGCTCGCCCAATCTCACCAAGGGTCCCTCCTTGCCAACAGTGGGGAGTCCCTTAAGACGAGGAATGCCAAGGGACATATTTTTCGCCACCATCGCCCTCTTCAATAGTCTTGACCGATCGAACGGCCAAGGGAGGGGGAGCATCAACCTCAGGGGCCGCACTGTCGCTTGCCCGTTTGGCCCGGCCTCTGGGCTAGCCGGCACTGGAGTTCTTTTGGAGGACCTCCTTCGACGAGGTTAGCTTCCTGCTGTTTCTTCCTCGGCATCAACATGGAGGCTATGCCCCTCTACGCGCTGATGGATTGGATTGATTGGATTGATTATCGCCAGTAGGATCCTCGGCATCCACTTCCCGTGCAATTTAAGGGGGGAGGGGTTGGCCCTCGAACATTAAGGATGAGGTTACGAGCATTAGCATCCTCCCTCCTTTCGTTAGAGCGGTTTTCTTGCTCAACCTCCTCTTCCTCTTCACTAGCTCCCGAGGGCTCGCCTCCATTGCAAGGGTAGCTTCTTCCTGGGGTCGATCTGTAAAAGACAAGGAAGAAATGGTCAAATACGAGCAAGGAAGCCCAAGGTCAAGTACGAGCAAAATAATATGACAAAATTACAAGTTTAAGATAAAAATTTACGTCCAACAATGTTAGGTGCTCCAATACATTGGTCACGGGACGCTCATCATGGCACTCGATACAATCCTCGTGAAATACGAAGCCTGGATGTACCGTCCAATCGTTGAAGCGACGCCCTCTTTAACATTTACAAGGGGAGCTACCCCGTCCTCGTTCCCGCATTAATCCCGCCCGGATATAGAAATGGTCCGAGGATTCGACTTGCTTCCCCAGACCCCTACTCCTAGCAAACTCTTCCGCACGCTCTGATCAAATCTTTGGTCCACCCATATTGTCGGACGGCAAAGGAGGAGGTTGGATCATCACAAGGAGATCGGTACTCCCACCGGCGGCTCTCAACGCGGATAACATGGTTATCCCACTGAACTTTACTAGACATGGGGAGGAGCAATTTTGGTTTCCTATTAGCACTCCTAATTACTACCACCATTGTTCCTTGATGACTCGGACAATGTAGAAGTGACGGAAGGCTCCCATGGCTCGGCTCATAGCCTAAACTACTACAGAGAATGATAAAGCTAACCAAAACCCTAGTACCATCGGCTCCTAGCATGGCTGCATCGCCTTTACATCGTCCAAAAACTCACAAATGAAGGGGTCTAGGAAGACGGAGTCCTTGTTGGAACCGTTTGAAATAAAAATGGACGTAATCTTGGCTATAATAGAAGGCCGTCTCTTCTTTCTCCGTCTTCGGCTCTATCTTGCCCATATAAGTTAATTTATATTCAAGACGATCCACTTTGTACTTGGAGTACAACTTTTCAATCATGGGATCCCTGTGTTTTGGTGCCCTCTCAATTTGCTTTCCTCGGCTACCGCTTCCTCGGCTTCTTCGTCTGACAAGGCGGGCATCACTTGAGCACCTTCAACGAAGGCATTAACTATTTGAGTAGACGAGGAGGGTTTCCTTCTCTTCCCGTCATATCTCGCATAAAGACGAGGAGACCAAATTATTAACCTCGCCAATGGCCGATTAAATGACGGGAAGGAAGATTCCCCTCCTCGTCATTCCATAAGGCCGAGGAAGGAAGATCTCCTTCCTCGTCATTTCATAAGGCCGAGGAGGGGCCGTACTCGCAGACGCTCACGCATTTCGCGATCGGAGGCCGGGTAGAACAGCCGATGTGCTCCACCATCTCAGCCTCTATCCCCAAACACTATAATATTTGGTGACCCTAATCAATCCTATCTATTCTTGTAGAATCCGGGTATTGGATGAATAAACGAGAGCGACCATAACCCCTCAACCGCTTGCTTATATCATCCAAGTTCAAGATCAACCACGGACCCTCTCTCTACGATAGACCCTCAAATTTCCAAGATGATATCCATAACTAATCGGGAGAATGGTCCCAAGATCGAGCCATTTCTAAGGGGAATCAAAAACGAAGGGGGAGTTCATTCAATATTCCGTAAATTTCATATAAAATGCAAAGAGAATTAAAGAACCGAAGTTTTTAAAATTTTTATCAAGAAAAGCTTCAACCTTCAACAACGGCGGTTCGGCATAGACAAATTCACTCCTAAACCCTAGAAAACGCTGGAGCATGAAAGGAAGTTGTAAGAAAGGGAGGAATTTCATACCCGAGTTTGCAAGAATGAATGGAATCAATGTAAAGCAACTTCGCCGGAAAAACAAAGCTTTCGCCGGAAACCGGGACGAAGGTTGCTGTGATCGCTCGAAATCTCTTTCGCCTTTGCTCTCGATTGCTTGGGGTTTGTAAAGAATGAAATGAAAAGGGTTTTAGTTTTTATACCCTCCAATCCGGGTCAACCCGTGGGTAAAGTAAAGATCCAGGTCCGAGTCCCAAGAATTAAATGCGAAATGACGGGTTCAAGGCGTGACAAGACTGGGGGCCCTGTAATGGCAACCGTCGTCATATGAAGCGACGCCGAGGACACGTGTCGAACCCGTTCGTATTCCATATGCCGAGGACGAGCTAACTTTCTATTCGTCTAAGCCGAGCTAGAAAGTTGGGGGCCACCGAACGGAATAAACCGAGCTACGAACACGGGCTTCGCTCAACCCGGGGCCCAACTATATTGGGCCATGGATATTATATATTCATCAAGTGTTATGGCCGAGCATTATTTTCCTCGTATGCCGAGGAATATTTCCTTGACTAAATGTCGCCATTCTTGGGCCTACTGTCTCGATTACCGAGGAGAGAAAAGTCCTTTGCTCGGCATGTCACCAATTACCGAGGAAACAAAAGTATTCTCCCCGGCATATTTTCATGTCGGCCATTTACCAAATGACGAGGAAACAAAGTCACTTTCCTCGGCTAATTTGCTTAAGGCCGAGGAAAATCATTTGTCTTCCTCGGCGTTCCGGCTAGCAGTTACACTCCTTATTCAACAAGGATTATACAGTTGTATCCCAATCAGGATTACAATTACCAATATCAATTCAAGTCAAACAAGGATTCCTTAACAGATATGATCCTCTAAAGATTGTATCTTATCTCCTTACAAGTTCATTCCAACATGGATTCTACTTATCCATTCCTATAAATACAAGCCCCATGGCTCATTATTAGGTACGTTACTTTTTACATGGGAGAAACTCTGTCAATTTGATTTCTCTAATATCAACCGTGAACTTACTCTCACGCCGGAGGGCCTTTAGCCGGATCCGCCCCGGCATAGTTTACGTGTTTTCTCTTATTTTCAGGCCTTGCAATCACCGGAGCAATCATCGCTGGGATTTGGGCTGTTTTGACGATTTTGGCATCATCAACAATTATATGTTATGATATACTCCTCCTTTCTGTTTTAAAATAAATATTACATATGGTCAACTAAAGTAAATTTTAATTAACATTTAATGTCAAGTTATCTATTTTCATGAAAACTTAAAAATAATTATGAATAGTATTTTTATTGATGTATTAATAATCATTTTCAGAATAGTATGAAAATAATCAATTTTTTATAATTTTTTTGATCAAAAATCAATTTAATTGATGATATACTATATTTATTCCGTGACTGAGGAAGATGAAGAACAAAATAGATTTATAAAATAAGTGGTGAGCATAAACTTTAGAAAGGAGAGCATTAATATTGTTGTTATAATTAGGAAGGGATAATGGTAATAAATAAAGCCAAAATCTTAAAAAAAAAAACACTTTTTTTTTAAGCTTAAAAAAAAACATTTTTTTTTAAGCTTAAAAAAAACGTGTTTTGTTTCCCCCACTAGTGCCAGTGTAACAAAATGTCAGTGTTAGTGTAACTAAGTGCCAGTGTAAAAAAGTGTCAGTGTTAGTGTAACAAAGTGCCAGTGTAAAGAGTGTCAGTGCATGTATATTAAGTGTCAGTGTAAAAAAGTATCAGTGTTAGTGTAACAAAGTGTCAGTGTAAAGAGTGTCAGTGCATGTATATTAAGTGCTAGTGTAGGGTAAAAAAGTGTCAGCATTAGTATAAAAAAGTGCCAGTGTGAAGAGTATCAGTGCATGTATTATTAAGTGTAAATATAAAAATAATTTTTTCTTAAATTTATAAAAAAATATACTCCCTCTGTCCCACTTCAATTGATACTTATTTCCTTTTTGGTCTGTCCCACTTCAATTGATACTATTTACCCCACTCATTCTCTCTCCTATTTTACTTTTTCACTCACAACATTCTCTCTCCTAACTATTCCTCCCACTCATTCTCTCTCCTATTTAATTTTTCATACTCACAACATTTAACTTTTTCTCTTTCTTACATCACTTTTCCTTAATTCTCACACCCAAAAAGTTGGTCTCTATTGAAATGGGACGGAGAGAGTATTTTTTAAGACCAACTCATAAATAAATGGAAGAAGGCCTAATCTCAATGCAAATGAACATTGGTCTTAATTAGTTGTAAGTGACATGGATCAATCCCCCAAACCCAACCCACTTAACGAGAACTTAATCACCCATTTCTTTTTGTTAATTAACAGTAAAGTCTAGGGCACGCGTCGTGGTCCCCTTGGTCGTGGTCCCCTTCACTCAAAAAATATTCCTTCTCCCTTTTTTTCTATTTTTATTCCATGGTTAAGCACGCCGATCTATTAATATTTTCTCTTTTTATAAAGATAAGACTGTATAGATCAGGCGATATGCAAGTCTTGTGCATTTATCACGGATGGATGCACAAATCTCGTGTACTAGATTACCGACGCCCAAATCTTATATATTTGATTTCCGACAAAAGTATGTGCATCTAGATCTAGATGATTATGTAAGATCGCTATCAAAAAAGATCAGTATATGATGAATTGGACAAGTTGATCCAAATAAACATGAATTCAATGAATGTGAAATTGCATTTTTGAAAAATTGTTGATATTTTGCAACTCTTTATTGGAGACTTAAAACTCTTAGCTCAAAACAAGAGAAAAATGAAAATAAAATAAATTGATTAAATGCATTAATCCTATTATTAAGTTTGATAAATTTGTGGTGTAAGATGACTCGTTGACAGGTCATGATCTCATTCATGTGCACTCATTAGCTTTTTCTAATTTTTTTTTATTTATTTTTATAATTCAAGCGTCGATACTTGTGCTCCTGTATTATTAGGGTCCATGAACCCACCCCAAGATCAATATACAAGTAAATCCTAGTCTAATATTACTCACTAATTTGGTAATTGACTCAAAATGTAATATCAAACAAAAATTATATCACTTATCACCAAGTTGCTTCTCTCATCACTCTTTTACCTAATTAACGCTGAGCTATCCAGTGGGGTTCATTAGCTTTTCTATTGCGTTATTGAGTAGTGGGGTTCATTAGCTTTTCTATTGCGTTATTGAGTGTGTGTGTGTGTGTGTGAGAGAGAGAGAGAGAGAGTGAGAGAGAGAGTAAAAATAAAATTTGTGTAGTCAATGCTTATTTGAACACAGATGGAATTGAAATCTGTTCAGCAGAAATTTTGTTAAACATACTTGTTTTGTACACAGTAATATCTGTTACACCTTGTATTTATGTGAGCTATCTTTATCAAGATGAGTTAATATGTACAAAACATTAGTTACATACTACCCCCGTCCCGCATGCTGAAGTGTCCCATTTGGTCAATTCAAGTTAAATTTGACTTCAACATTAATGCAAATCTAATCATCTTATTGAAATTTTAAAAATTGTTATTGATAAATAATTAAATAATTTATCAGTAACAATTTTTAAAATTTCAATCGGATGATTAGATTTACATTAATGTTTAAGTCAAACTTAACTTAAATTGACTAAATGAGACACTTCGAACGGGACGGAGATAATATTATATTATAGTATTATAATATTATATTATAGTAAAATGTAATGGCAAATCTCATACAACAAATGAGGGTCATTAGACTCCCTCATCGGTGTTGGAGTTATGTCATTTTTACCATTACAAACGGTAACTTTTAAGATTATAACCCCCTTTTAAAATTAAAAAATACCATTATCTTTCCTCCATCTTATAATAATTGTTACATTTGACCATTTAAATATTTTAATAATTTATTTTCATTTTGATCACTAACCTTAATGAAATTTACTTATTAGATCATCTATAATGGTTTCAACACCTCTTCCACTTTCAACACCCACTTTATCACTCCACATCAACTTCTCTCTCCTCTACCTAATTTATCAACTACCTTTCAACTTTTACACCCTACGATGGTTTGTTTATAAAAATTTAACACCCTTCCAACTCATCATCCTATACCCCCACCACTTTTATTTTATTTTATATTCTTTATTTTTATGATTAGTAAAATTATTATTATTATTATCATTTATAATTAAAAAAATGATAATTAAGAAATTTATATTTAAAAAAAGAGATTTTTTTTGGGATCCATTTCTAGCCCACCACTTTTATGATTAGTAAAATTATTATTATTATTATTATTATTATTATTATTATTATTATTATCATTTATATCCCAACACTTTTATTTTATTTTATATTCTTTATTTTTTACACCCTACAATGGTTATTATTGGGATCCATTTCACTAAAAAGATATTGAAAAATTAAATGAAACAAGTCTCTATTTATAGAGAAATTTATATTTAAAAAAGATAATTAAGAAATTTATATTTAAAAAAGAAGTTTTTTTTTTCTGTGTTCAAATCAAATGAAACAAGTCTCTATTTATAGAGAAAAAAAATTATAAATTTTGGTGTAATTTTTTTAAAATTAATTTATTATAAAATAATTGAGGTAAAAAAAATCGGATAAAAGAAAAAAAAATTGAAATCCAACTAGCCAATCATAGCCTGCCACGTGTCCCAATTAAAAAAAAACGTTTTCCGCTGCAGTACACGCGCCTCTGTCGGCGCGTGTACTGCACGCGCCAACTTTGCCGAATGATAGCACGTCACGTGAAATCTCAGCCGACCCCTTCTCTTTTTATCAACGTGTTGTAAAATTACAACACCCAAATTTTACAACTCCCCCTTCAACACTTTCTACAATGGTTTCAACACCCTCCACAGCTCATCATCAACACCCACTTTCAACACCATTATTGCAGATGGTCTTATTAGACTACTCCATCTTCTTTCTTAGTTGACTCTCATCATTTCCTTTCTTCCTCCTTCGTTTGGCAATTTGAAAAGCTATAAGATTTTAATCTTACGATTATGAAAATGAATTTATCTTTTTAGAACAAATAAAAATAATAAAAAAAAACGTATTTATGAAACGAGGAGAATATTATAATTTTGTTCCTTTCTTCAATTTCTGATTTCACTGCCGATAAAATAAATTGCATTCTATTAAAAATATTAATTCCCTCTATTATCTACCGACACATGTGTGAAAATGAATTCATGACGCGTTGTGGTCCCCGTGGAACCCGTCACTAGAAAATAGATACTCATAATTAATTCTCACGACAACAATATAACTATGTATCTTAACCTTGGTTTGAGCTCATTATATTTGTGTCCACACTAGGATGGTCAAATCGGATCGGATCGAAACCGGAAAATCAGACTGAAATCAAAAAATTGGATCAGAAAAGTTCGGAATCGTCATGAACCGCCACGAAAATCGGAATCGGGGTAACCGGAACCGGTTTGGATAAGGGTCAGTTAAGGGTCACAAAAATGGTGAGCCGGACCGGAACCGTGAACCGGACGAAAATTTCTTGTTTTTCAATAGAACCGGACCGAAAAAGCCCGAAACCGGAGCAAACCGGGGAGAAAACCGGAACCGGAGTAACCGGAACCGTGATTAGGCCGGACCGGTTAAGGGTTACCCTTTTGCCAAATCGAAACCGGCGGTTTTCGAATCGAAACCGGGCCCGGAACCGGTTTGGCCATCCCTGGTCCACACCTCGGTATAACACGAGACGAGATCACTTGTATCATATTTGTGTATCACAAGTGATTCAACAGTTATAAGTTATAAGGGCTGGTATCATCATGACAATATCATTGATTTATAAGCGTTGAATCACTTATATTATACATTATATGATACATAAAAGTGATACAGATGATGTCGACTTGTATAACACACTTTTTTTATGTTACGTGTTACTAAAAAATAAAAAATTGTGTCTTAATTGCAAGGTTTGTTGCGTAGGACTCCTAATTATAGATAGATAGATTTGACCATATGAAAACAAAGAAAATGCACACAATCACACACACACACACGTACACAAAAAAAATAAAAATAAAAAAAAACAGCAATATTGTCATTGAATTATCATTTTTATTAACAGGTTTGTCATCCACAATAATAATGACTGGACGGTATAAACTAAGATACGAACGTAGATCCGTGATTGGACAAGGTTCAATGGATTGGGCCCAAAATATAATTTATAAAAGTCTCAATTACGACAAAGGGAGTGGATTTTCCCTACCTTTGCTCGTCGTGCCTCCCCGTCACTCCCACTATGTCGACCTAGACATAGCAGAGCGTATGATGACTAAGGCCCAACAAGACTCAATGCCGAGCAAGGCATATCTCAAGGCCGAGGAAGACCTCCATATCAAAGACGAGGAGCCCTCCTCGGTTATCAACTTAACAAAGAAATGAGCTTCCCCATACTTACTACTCTCCTCCTCACTCAAGCCGACCAAGCAATACAAGCCGAGGAAATTCCTCATCGGCGCACGTGCAGAACATTAATTATTCAATCCTACTCAAATAAGGATTGTGAACAGTTATAACCCTCCTAGGATTAATATCTTATCTCACACGAATTTCTATCCAACAAGGACTGAACAGTTATAATCCTCCTTGGAGTAAAATCTTATCTCCATGCATTCCTATCCAACAAGGATTGTACAATGCTATGCCTATAAATACAAGCCATAATTCTCATTATTTTGGTAACACATATTTTGACTCTAAACTCTTGTCAATTGATTTCTCTCTCTAAAAACAAATACTTACTCTCACGCCGGAGGGCCTTTGCCAGTGAAGCCCCGGCTAAGTTTACGTGTTTGTTCATCTTTTTCAGGCTATTCAATCATCCAGGATACAGCCTGCTGCTGAATTTGGACTGATCCGAACGTTTTTGACATCATCAGTTTGGTTTCATTGCCGGAAAGCGATTCGAAAACACCCATTGAATAGCTTGAAAAATCTATTTGCCTGAAAATTTTGTTTGCCTGAAAATTTTGTTCACCTAAATAGCTTGAAAAATCTATTCACCTGAAAATTCTATTTGCTTGAAAATTATGTTCGCCTCTCCTAATCCCAATGGAAGACGGACTCACCGCTAGTATTACTTCTGATGGGGATAATATTCGTGTGGAAGAGAATCAAGGGAACAATATGACTGCTTTTCCTCTCAATAATGAGGAATTACTTCCTCCACCACCGTTGATTGATGGGCTAACGCCCCTGGGGATGAATCTGCGTTTCAGGGGGCAGCCCGTAACCGAGGTAGTCATGACAAACCCTCCTCATTGTCGGCACCGAAGAAGCCCTGCCGGCAGCCAGACGATAAGGAATGTTACTCAGGGAGGAGCTGGGGCTTCTACCCAGCAAGTTGATCGTAGAACTCTATTGCACCAACAGATGGAAACACTGCAACGCATTTATAAAGCACAAAATGTCTTGCTACAATTAGATCCTGAGCACTCGCTGGCTGAATTCATGAGGCCTACGAGGACTGGAGATTCCTTGGAGAGGAAAGTTATCTTGACATGCGTGGTAGTCGGGGGAATAGAGAAAATCTTCCTCCTGGCCAAAATCCCCCTCATCATGGCGGCTGGTAGATCCAAGAAAAACCCCCAAGATGTCCCTCCTCGTCATAAGGCTCATGGACATGAAAACACAAGAAACGAGGTAGAATTGAGAAGTCACTTGAACCAAAGGGAACAGGAGGTTGATTCTGCTGACTTAAGAGCAAGGCTTAGTCAGGCAAGGCAAAAATCCCCTCCTCATCATAACCTCTCTCCTCGGTAGAGAAGCCATCCATAACAGAGGACCCCTCCTCGGCCTAGGAGCCCTCCTCGTCGTCGGACTCCTCCTCATCCTGAATTGGCTCCTAGAAGGAATAGAACACTATCTGAACATGGAGATAATCACCAAGAGCCTGAGGAACATAGTAGGGTGAATGGACACAGAAGGAAAGAAAGGTCCCATCGAAGCTCCCATTACAGCTCAGTAGGGGTGTAAATGGTTCGGTTTGAGCAAATTTACGGACTGAACCACTAGTCATCGGTTTGAAAAAATCTCAAACTGAACCGAACCATGAAAAAATTCAAATCGAACCGCGGTTTGATTTTACGGTTCGAACCGTGATTTACACAATTTAAACCACGGTTTAAACCATGAAATAGAACATTGCTTAAACCATTAATTAGTACATGGTTTCAAGCTACACAATTCATTGTCATGTTTGTTTGAATTTTCCAAACATAACATACATAAGAGATTTATTATTTAAACACAACTTGAAATTGTGATTCAATGCTTATGATAACAAAATGCCATTTAAGTACTTGTAATGGTATGTGCTAAAGATTGAATTAACATTATTACAAGAAGATAAACCAAAATAAAAAAGGGTTATGGGCTAAAACCCATGAATAGAATTAGGGGTTTTCAAATATAAATGTAAGGTGAAAATGAAAGATATACATATCTACGGTTAATATTGAACGGTTTGGTGGTTTGGTTTATTGGTTCGGTTTGGTGATTCGGTCTTGTTGGTGTTATGTCTTAGGCTTATAACTATTTTTGACTCATAGTTAATACTGTTATGTAATCGTCTTTACCATTTATAATAGAGAATATTTATTTTGACTATTATATGCTTTACATGTTTATTATGATAATTTGTGTCCCTAATTATTGTGAATAACTAGTAGAAGTTGGTAATGGATAATCATAGAGATGATTATATGCATGGGGATGCACATTACGCTTATGGGTACTTGTTAGAGAACTAAGTACTGGACAGACCTTCCTATGAGATTTATGTCATGGTCTATATTCATATATGTCATAATTAAATCTCATGATAATCGTGTCATTAGAATCCTTTGTACCTGAGATTATCATCGTCTTACACATGATGAACGTTATGTTTGATGTAGTCTAACACTATCTTTAATAGGATAGCAATAAGGGCTATGTTGGCATGACCGGATTCTTGTAGGGAAGAATGATAAGTCAAGATGGGATTTGTCCCTCGTAAAGAGAGATGATTGCTTAAGCCCTTCGATAAATAGTTTGATGAAATGTATGACCATCCTCAAGAGATTTAATAGAGATCAAATGCACTTGGATTATCAACATATTCAGAATCGAGAAAGCATTGAACAATATAAGTTGACGTGGACCATGACTTATGTTCAATATGACATCGTGTGACAAAGGGATTGTGACAATGATCTATCAAGGAATCAAGCTTTGATGTTATATTTAATTGGGTGGACATAATGGCTTGCTAGAGACCACTTACGTCTTGTGAGGATTGATGTTTCAACTCACTACCAACATAAATATAATTCCTATAGGGTCACACAAAAAACGGATTGAAAAATGGCTCAAATATGGAAAAGGGAGGGGGCAATCACGCGTGCCATGGAGGGGCGATCGCACCCTTTCTCTAGACAAAAGGGGCGATCGCGCCCAACCCCTGTCATGCTCCGTTTTTGGCTTGGATTAGGGCTTTTCTCCCTATCAGTTAGGGATATTTATAAAGTATAAATTCAGCCAAGATACACGAATTTTAGGGTTTGAGAAATACAAATTGGTTGATTTTGATTACGAATCAAAGATCAAAACACCCTAGATTCAATTCCATAACATCCATAGATTGTTGAAAAGAGTATCAACAATAGAGGATCATCTAGAAATCCTACAAGATATAGATCTTGGTTCATTCGCGTGTGGATTACCAATAGAGGGTGATTGCTTTATCACCTAAAGCTTGAAGACCTACCATTGATTGATTCATCACAAGGAAGAACAAGGAAGAAGATCAAACTTTCGTCTACGATTCAAGGTGAATTACGAATACGTGTATGAAAGACAAAATCGCAACAAATGTTAGTAAATCTATATTCATAGTTTTAATCTATTCATATTAGACGGATTCATGGCCAGAGTTTTGTGATTCAGCTAAATCTTCCGCTGCGCATGCTACCCCAAAACCCAACAGGTCTCGCGGTCTCGAGCCGTAGTTTGGGGGTCCAAACCGTAGACCAAACCGAACCACATGGTTTGACAATTTTTGGAACCGAACCAAACCATTATTACTTGAAAACCGAACTAAACTGCATGGTTTGGTTTGGTTCGGTTCCGAACTGCGGTTTGAATCAAACCACTTACACCCCTACAGCTCAGGGATCGATGCCAGATAATTACTACTCTTGAAAAAGAGATTAGATGAGATGGAAATGGGGAAAAGGGAGGTAGATGACGATGATACCAGTGCCAGTCGTCCTTTCTCCCAGCGTATTAATGATCTCCCCCCTAACCTTGCTCTTAAAATCCTAAGTTTTGATAAATATGCGGGAACCACTGATGCACAGGATCATGTGAAAAGTTTCGAATCTACCATGACCCTCCTCACTAAAGCAGATGACATTCTCTGCAAGGCTTTTGTTAGTACCTTTTCGAAACAACTTTGTTCTGGTTCCGTGAGCAAAAGAATGGAAGCATTGACAGCTGGAAAATCACGAGGAGGAGGCTCCTGGACCACTTCGCCACAGCAGGGAAGAGGAAGAAGAGGTTGAATGATCTTGTCAACATCGAGCAAGGGAAAATGAAACTACTCTGAGTTATTACAACAGATTCAGAGCTATGGCAGACCAAGTTGAAGAAAGCCTGACAGACAGGGAGGTGATCGTTTGCTTTAACTCCGGTTGAGATCCGGACAATTGATCTATGAGCTTTCTTCTAGGGACCCTAAGTCCAAATCTGATCTGTACAATGTGGCCTATGCCATAGCTATGGCTGAGGAAAAATGTAAGAATAAATCTGATAAGCCGGAGGCAGAGGCAACTGGAACCCACCAGGCCTCCAATGGAAATGGCTATAAAGGGAATAATATAACTCGGGCTACTGAGAAAGCCGAGGTTTTTACCCCCCTCACAAAACCAATCACGGAGATCATGCAGTTGGTGAACCTACCAGATCTCCGCCCACTTAGTGATAAATCAAAGTACACCCGTGACAACTCCAAATATTGTGCCTTTCACAAGGACCATGGACATGAAACGGAAAACTGTATCTCCCTCAAAAGAATGATCCATAGATGGGTAGACGAGGGAAAGCTTGACCGCTACTTTATAAGAAAGGATAGCAAGCAAAAGAGAAAGGATGATGACGATGATGATAAGGAAGATGAAAGGGAGGACATGCCTCCTAGGGCTAAGCTTCATGTCATCAGAGAGGAGACCGTCTCCAACAAAAAGTTGAAAGACCAGATCTATGAGCTAAGAAAAGTGTATCATATCCCCGCCTGGATTTATAAGGAAGAGGAAATAATAAGCTTCCCTCCTAATGAACTTGCCGAAAGTCGCACGGCTCGAGAGCAGCCCTTGGTGATCAAGGGAAGGATTGACAACTGTGAGTCCGAAAGTCTCCTCATTGACTCGGGGGCCTCCTGAGATATCCTGTACTATTCCACCTTCCAGAAGATGGGTCTGAAAGATAGTATGTTAGAACCATACTCTGGAAGATTAGAAGGCTTCACAAACCACAAAGTCAGTGACATGGGAATTGCTGATTTATTACTGGAAGTGGGTGATCATCCCTTCCGAGCAGAGGCCACAGTAACCTTCGTGATCATGGATCTGAAAAGTGACTACCATGCCATCCTCGGCATTCCAAGTCAAGGCAAACTTGGTATGGTCGCCTCCCTCCCTTACCAACGAGTTAAGTTCCCTACGCGTGTCGGAGTCGGATGTGTGAGGGTGACTCCCAAGGACTTCTTAGAGCATGTCATGAGGAGCAGAAAAATATCCAGAAAGGTGGAGGTGGATACACCAGTTGAGAACATGAAAATCTCTAAGTCTGTAAAGACTACCAGCTCCAGTTCCAGGCTCAACCTAATTTTTGAAGCGGAGGATGAAGACCACATGATCCTGGACATACATGAAAACGATTACACGGTTATATACATCCCGGATGTAGCCCCTCATCTCGTCAGTGGCCAGAACTCCGGGGCCAACCCTGACTTGAGACAAGGAGAGTTCCCAGACGTAGATGAACCAATGGACATGGAAGAGATAGACATCGATGGCGAGGAAGGTAGAAGACTTAGAGAAGTAATCATTGAAACCTTGCAGTTTCGAGACGGTCCAGAAATGGAGCCTGTAGATGAATTGGAGGAAATTATACTCAACCCCGACTATCCGGATCAAAAAATAAAAATCTAGGGCCAGCTCTCCCTTGAAGAAAGGGAAGAAATCATCACACTCCTAAGAAATAATCTTGATGTCTTCGCATGGAAAGTCGAGGAAATGAGGGGAATTAAGGAAGAGATAGCTCTCCACAGGTTGGAAGTTGATCCGTCTGCCAGACCTATCAAGCAGACAATGAGAATTTTTGCAAATGATAAAGAAGATGCTATCAAATAAGAGGTGCAAAAATTGCTAAGTGCTGGAACCATCAGGGAATCAACATACCCTGTTTGGTTGGCCAACGTTGTGATGATCAAGAAGCGTAACGGGAAGTGGCGGATGTGCGTGGATTTCACAGATCTTAATAAAGCCTGCCCGAAAGACAGTCACCTCTCCCCATAATTGACAAGCTTGTAGACTCCATCGCTGGACATAAAACAATCAGCTTCCAGATGCCTATTCTGGTTATCACCAAATAAAAATGGCTGAGGAAGACATTGAAAAAATGGCTTTCCAGGCAGTTGGAGAAATTTATTGTTACACTATGATGCCTTTCGGGCTCAAGAATGCAGGCGCAACCTACCAGCGCAGGGTCAATAAAGTCTTTGGGGAGCAGATAGGCCATAACATGGAAGCCTATATAGACGACATGGTCATCAAAACTAAGGATGGCAGTCACACACTAGACTTGGAGGAAACTTTCAACAACCTACGAGCCAACAACATGAAATTAAACCCAAGTAAATGCGTGTTCGGGGTGACTGTCAGAAAATTCCTCAATTTTATGGTATCACAGAGAGGCATCGAGGCAAATTCGGAAAAAAATCAAAGTTTTGATAGAAATGAAGGAACCTACCAACATCAAGGAGGTTCAAGACTGAATGAAAGGATAGCTGCGCTTGGAAGATTCATCGCTAAATCCACTGAAAAATCACTGCCATTCTTCAAAGTCTTTAAGAGGGCCAAGAATTTCTCCTGGACACCTGAATGCTCGAAATCATTCAAACAGTTGACGGAGTACTTGGGATCCCCTCCTTTGATGAGCAGCCCGATTACTGGAGAGATGCTATATGTCTTCCTAGCAGCCACGAACAACGCAATAGCTGCGGTACTAGTTCGAAATGAAGGAACCACAAAGAGACCTATCTACTATGTCTCTAAGGCACTATCCGACGTGGAGAGAAAATACTTAAATGCATAAAAGATAGCATACGCCCTAGTCATAGCGTCATGAAAGCTACGAGCGTACTTTTCTGCACAGCTCATCACTATGCATAAGTTGGATTGCTCAGGACGTCTCCTTAATTGGTCCATTGAACTCAATGAGTTTGACATTACATACCAACCTAGGAAGACGCTCCTAGCACAACCTCTGGTCGATTTCATGGTTGAACCCTCCTTCATAGGCGAGCATGACCCCACCTCCCATAAACGCAAAAGATCTGAGGGAGAAGAATCGACCATCGAGCTCCCATCCAACTGTTGGGTCTTATACACAGATGGCTTAGCCACTAAGGAAAGAAGCGGAGCTGGAATTATGCTAGAAAGTCCTAACGGGGAGCACACCATCCAAGATATAATCAGATTCAAGTTCCTTGCTTCAAACAATCAAGCGAAGTACGAGGCTCTGATATTTGGCATTGAGTTGGCTTCCTTCTATGGAGCAACCAAAGTCGCTGCTTTCTGTGACTCCCAGCTAGTAGTCAAGCAGATAAAAGGGGAGTATAGCACGCAACATCAGGTACTTACAAAGTATAAAGACCTGGTCCTAGACATGACAAAAAAACTGGAGTTTTTTTTTTAAATAAGTCAGATAGGAAGGGAAGACAATCAAGTGGCAGATGTTCTATCTAAATTAGCAACAATTGATGTGGCAGATCCTAATTCTAACCCACTCATAGTCTTTGCTGAAGAGTCTGCTTACGAAAGACTACAAGTAATGCTCCTAGATGATGAGGAAAGATGTTGGATAGATGACTACAGGGACATCATTGACAAGAACCAACTCCCGGAAGATGAAGCGCATGCCAGGCTCATTAAGAAGAAATCAACAAGGTTCATAGTGATGAACGGAATTCTATACAGAAGATAATTTACAAAGCCCATGTTGAGGTGTGTCTATCCTAAGGAAATAGAAAACCTCTTGGCTGAACTCCATGAAGGCATTTGCGTTGGTCACCCGGGGGCCAGAACCTTAGCCGATAAAATCATCACGCTAGGTTACTATTGTCCAAACCTGAGAGAGGACGCGCAAGCCTACGTAAGAAAATGTGACAAGTGCCAGAGATACTCTGACATCCCTAAACTCCCGGCAGTCGAGCAGACTCTCATAATACCTACATGGCCATTCGACATGTGGGGAATCGACATCATCGGACCCTTTCCCCCCGCCTGAGGTAATTGCAAGTATGTGATTGTAGCAGCTGACTACTTCTCCAAATGGATTGAAGCAAAGGCCTTAGCCAAAATAACGGAGGAGAACGCAATCAACTTCATCCATGACTTCATTTGGTGTCATTTTGGGGTCCCACACACTATCATTTCGGATCATGGTCTCCAGTTTTCTAAGGCATTCACAATAGAACTGAACAGACTCGGAGTCCGACACATCAAGTCATTAGTGAGCAGACCACAATGCAACAGACAAGCGGAAGCAGCCAATAAGTTGGTGTTAATAGCCCTAACTAAGAACCTTAAAGGAATTGATGGTAGATGTTTGGATGAACTTCCCTTAGCCTTATGAGTAGTTCGCACAACCACCCGGGGGCCAATCAGGGAAACCCCATTTGCGCTGACCTTCGGTTCTGAGGCTATAGCACCAGCTGAAATGGCTATCCCTCACCGAGAAATTCTAACTATGAGGAGCAAGTCAACAAAGTCAACAAGCTCCTAGACCTAGACTTGCTAGACGAAAGAAGACTAGCTGCTCAGATGAGGATGGTGAACTACAAGAAAAGGACCAAGGCCTATCATGAAAAAAGGGTCAACAAGAGAGTATTTCAAGTGGGCGATTGGATACTTAGAAAAACTAAAGCAACTGGCAGAAAGGCTGAACAAACCAAGCTCTTCCCAAACTGGGAAGGTCCCTACATCATCACTCAAGTCATCAGAGAAGGGACCTATAGAATGAAGAATACAGATGGGCAAGAGCTTAAACATCCATGGCATTCTGATAACCTAAGGAGATATTGTTATTAGCTTTAATTTATTTTTTATGTAATAGATTAGTATTTGTTAGTCTTTCATTCTTTCAAGTGAGATAGGATTGCAGTTTGATGTAATCAATTTCAGTTAATGAAATTCACCTTTTCTTCAAATATAAGTGACTAGTAAGGCAGATACTGGAAAATAAGGAACAACCTCCTCGACATCCACAAGGAGAAATCCTACAAAATCATCTAAGAACTATGTACGAGTCATCTTCCTCGACATGAAGAGATAAAAGAAGAATAATTCAAGTGTCATGCCGAGGAACCTTCCTCGGCCTAATGACCCAAATTACAAAAATCATCTAAGACCTATGTACGAGTCATCTTCCTCGGCATAGAGAGATAAAGAAGAATAATTCAAGTGTCATGCCGAGGAACCTTCCTCGGCCTAATGATCCAACTTGAAAAAATCATCCAAGACCTATGTACGAGTCACATTCCTCGTCATAGAGAGATAAAAGAAGGGTAACTCAGTGTCATGCCGAGGAACCTTCCTCGGCCTAATGATCAAACTTGCAAAATTATTAAGTGTTAAGACCGAACAAGCTTCCTCGGTTTAAACCTATCAAGCGTGAAGTACGAGAAGACCTTCCTCGGCTTCCCAAAATATGGTTTGATACTTAGCAAATCATACAACATACATTCAACAAGAAGCATTTAAACAAAAACAGTTCATATCAAAGCATAAAGCGAAGACAACATTGAATTGAGAAAAGGCATTATATTGATATGAAAGTCGGAGTACATAAGCTCTATTCTATTACAAAAAATTACTCAAAAGGCCTAAAAAGGTCCTCCTGATCGACTGCAGCATCAGGGATAATGACTTGGTGAGTTTGAGCCTCTGTTTAGGCCCCATCATTGGGCTGCTCCTCAGCATTAACTCCCTCATCCTCTTCAACCCTAAGGACCTCGTTCTCGATCCTTTCAATTATAGCGTTTATATTTTGTGGATCGACGGGGAAGGAACCCAAGAAGGATGACCGGCCTGAGCATCGTTGGAGGCAATCACCCTAAGAGTATTTTTTGAGAAGGGGACAAGGTAATGAAGAGACCTGACAGCCTCATCGTATGAATCTTGGAATACCATTCGAGCTAGCTTCTCCAGATCGAGGCCGAGAGACGTATCCTCCATAGCCCTCATTGCCAAATGCAAGTACCCATCTGAGTACATTGTGGCCGTCTCCTCGGCCAGAGCCTCCCCGAAGGCCGGGATAGCCTTATACTTAGAGATAGCTTCAGCAATCTGAGAAGGCAAGCTAGCCTCCAACTATTTATACCAGGCATCAGCTACCTCGGCATTCTCCTTGATATCATATTGAAGCTTCTCAATATCTGCCTGGCTGGTCTTGGCAACCTCCTCGGCTTTGTCCTGAGTCTCCACGACCGCCTTCTCGGCCTCTGCCTTGGCTGCCTTCTGACTATCTACCTCGGCCCTCAAATATTTAAGCAATGTCGCTGCCTTGGCCATGTCGGCCTTTTTATTCTCAATCTGCCGTTCAAGTTTTCGAACGTGCTCATCGACGAATTTACCTTTTATTGCCTCATAGGCAGTCATGGTGGCGAGCTACAATGAAGAAAAGAGAATCAGTACAAAAAATTACAAGTGTTCCAAAAATGAGAAGAAAAAGAAAAAAGAGACGAGAAAGCTACCTCGCTCAGAATGAGACCCTTCCGATTGGCCAGATGCTCCCTGCTCGGCTTAGCCTCTATCATTTGCTCCAGCAGGTCCTCATCCATTGAACGATGGACAACAGCCCATCCCAGCCTGAGCTTGGGGCCTTTTTTAGCTGACACGTCCAAACCTCTAATCCTGGGGTAGAGGGCCAACTTCTTGACTACCTGCTCGGCTTCAGTATAGGTTTGCACATGCCGAGCAGTGACCTCCTCAGAGGTAGATGCAACAGTTTTCGTGGAGGGATATTCCTCCTGCACGGTGTCCACTCTTGGCCATTTCTGAGCAGATCTTCTTCCACCGGCATCAGCCTCCATGGTCTCAGCTTGACCAGCTTGCCTTGTGATTGCCTCCTCGACACTTGGAGTTGTAGTTTAGGAGCTATTCCCCTCTTCGACATAGTCCCCTTGCCTGGTAGTTCCTTCCTTGGTGGAGGTAGCATCACCCCCCACCGGCTTCAAAGGCAATGCCCCTGCATCCTTGGTGGACAAAACTTCTTGACGGTGAGCGACGTCCTCCTACCTCTTTGCTTGAGCCGAGGAGCTTGACGTCCTCCTTCACAGTTTCATCAAGGCTTGGGGATCCAGGAGTTTTTGAGACATCTCCCTTTCTTGATCGTCTGTCAAATATGCAAAGACAAGGGAAGACAAGTCATTAAAATGACTAGGGAAGAACAAAGAAACAAAAAAGTGGGCAAGTATGAAAGACGGGAAAAGAAAGAAAAATTACAGCCGACGACACCATCCTCGAAGAGACATCTATCGTCATACAATTTGCAAGTATTACATTCGTCACAGAAGACGAGACCGGGATGCACCCTCAAATCTGGAAATCTATTGCCTCTGGTGACGGGGACGAGAGGCATCAGCCCGTCCCTAGGCCCAGGCATGATGCCAGCCTATACATAATACCTATGGTCAGTTTCTAAGGTCGCCCAGCACAAAATACCCACCTCGGCAAACTGCCTAAGCCTCTCTATCAATTTCCCACTCCATTCAGGCCTCCATACCTCCTTGGGCACACCAGGCAACTTCGAGGGAGAGGGGAACTCCCAGCCTTGTCGGCTCTCCACTCGATGACATGGTTACTCCGCCTCGATACCTTGCTGGATATAGGGTATATAAGTTTGGGTTGGTTGGGGTCACTCCTTATCACCATCGATCTCGAATCACTCTTATAACTCAAGGTGAAGAAATTATGGAATGCAAACTGACAAGGCTCAAAGCCTAGGCTACGACGAAGCCAGTGAGGAACCTCACGGCATTGGCACCTAGCATAGCCGGGACGGCTTGCATATCCTCAAGGAACTCATTTATAAAAGGATCTAAGGGAAGACGGAGGCTCAATTGAAATTGTTTATAGAAAAAGTTGACATGGTTCAAGTTATAGTAAAAATCAGTAACGACCCTCTTGGGTTTTGAGTGGGACCCAAGGGAAGTAACTCAGCCTATACTCCTCTCTTAGCACTCCATACTTAGAGTAAAGCTCTTCTAACATGGGCTCACCATCCTTAATGGGTTTGATCCTAGGAACATACACCCTACCCCGGCCTCTTCCTCGGACTCCAGTTTGTTCTCCCTCGAAAAATGCATCAACAATTCCTGCCGATGTAGAAGGACCACTTCCTCTTCCCGTCATGGCTGCATAAACAAGAATTAGAAGGTCATTATTTGGCCAAGGTAAAAGGTAGACGAGAAAGAGGAAGACTATCCCTCCTCGTCATATAAACTTAAACCGAGGAGGGATCCTTACCCAACAATGGAGCACGCTCAAGGTGGTCAGACTTCAGGTAGTAGAGGTTGATGTGATCAAGGATTTTAGTCCAATCATGGAATAATACAATATTTGGTGATTCAATGTCAAGACGGTCAATCCTATACCGGCTAGGGTATCCCACGTCGGTTCGAGGTGACTGGTACCTCGTCAAAATCTCACCAATTTCATTTAGAGACACCATTAGCCAAGGGCCATCGATTCGCTTATAAACCCTAAGGTTTTTGGTGTGATAACAGTAAAGGGCATATGGGTTACACCTCCTTGTGCGTGCCATTTCTAAATATGAACAAGGAATCACTCAAGAAAAGCTTCATAAAAGTACAACAATGGCAGTTCAAGAACAAGAACGCCATAAAACCCAGAAATTAAGAGGAAGGAAGAAGTTATACCTTAAATTGAAGGTTGATGAAGAAAATGCACACCAAATCAAGCACAAACAAATGAAACGGGCAATGAAATCAAGAACACGAACGGTAGGTTTTGAAGCTTGCTATTCCTCTCTCAAGTTGAAATAGTGATAAAAGATTGAAATCATAGTGGGTTTTTGCTTTTATGCCCAACTACGAAACGGGTATGGGTCAGAATACGGGTAAAGAAACCGTCACCTCCGTTGCAATTAATGCCCTAGTGGGTTTCCAAGGGGATTTCAGACATCATGCGGCGCGCCCCATCATTGTACAACTTGAACCGGCGAAAAATGAAGCACCTCGTGACACGTGGAAAACCCATTCGAATTCATTTAAGTCGAGATAGAGCACTACTTCCTCCTCGGCATAGCCGAGCTAGGAAGTCGGGGGAGGGGCACTGAACGGTATAAACCGAGGTACGAACGTGGATCCGTGATCGGGCAAGGCCCAATGGATTGGGCCCAAAATATAATTCATACAAGTCTCAATTACGACAAAGGGAGTGAGCTTTTCCTACCTTTGCTCGTCCTGCCTCCTTGTCACTCCCACTATGTCAACCAAAACATAGCAGAGCGTATGATGACTAAGACCCAACAAGAATCAATGTCGAGCAAGGCATATCTCATGGCCGAGGAAGGCCTCCATATCAAAGACGAGGAGCCCTCCTCGGTTATCAACTCAACAAAGAAATGGGCTTCCCTATAATTACTACTCTCCTCACTACTCTCCTCATCAGCCCAACTCAAGCCGACCAAGCAATACAAGCAGAGGAGAATCCTCACCGGCACACGTGCAGAATATTAATTATCCAATCCTACTCAAATAAGGATTGTGAACAGTTATAATCCTCCTATGATTAGTATCTTATCTCACACAAATTCTCATCCAACAAGGATTGAACAGTTATAATCTTCCTTAGAGTAAAATATTATCTCCATGCATTCTTATCTAACAAGGATTATACAATGCTATGCCTATAAATACAAGCCATAATTCTCATTATTTTGGTAACACATATTTTGACTCTAAACTCTTGTCAATTGATTTCTCTCTCTAAAAACAAATACTTACTCTCACGCTGGAGGGCCTTCATCGGTGAAGCCCCGATTAAGTTTACGTGTTTGTTTATCTTTTTCAGGCTATTCAATTATCCAGGATACAACCTATTGCTAGATTTGGGCTGATCCGAATGTTTTTGGCATCATCAATGACTGTTATACTTTAAATGAAATATATGAAATTTGTAAGGGATATAGGTCATTTGATGCGGCCGTAGTTTTGTTAGAAAATTAGTCTCGAAATGTCTTCAAATTCGCAAAAGACATGTAAAACTTCATCATGATATAAAGTTACAGTTTCACGATGTCTATACTGATTTTAGCCATCTTAAGATTGTTTGATAGGTAAACATGTCATTTTACTATTTTAAAATTTTTAATTTATTATTTCTGAGTTTATTTTATTTTTATTTGTTGGCAGTTGGTAGAATTTTATATATATTATAGTGAAAGTTTCGGCTAGCTACGAAACCTAGTCAACTCAACAGATCACGGATGTGAGTACAGATGTGACACACAACTGTCCACACATCCACAAATAAAGCAGCGGAATAAAAAGTAAAACGCAAGAATTATAACGTTTACTGGTTTTGATCCCAGCAAACAAGGCTTACGCCCAAAAACTTTTCACTATTAAAAACTGTGTTGTTTACAAAAACAAGAATAAGTGAAAAATAAAATAAGAAAATACTAAACAAGTTCTAATCACCTTCTATGACAAGAACAGTATCCCTTTCCCAAGTAGATCCTATTCTAATCAGAAGTAAAACAAAGAACTTGATTAAAATCTAGATGTGAGTTCGGATGTAAGATACAACCTTCACTCACTACCTAAATTGACAATATGAAAACGTGAAGAACAACTGTGTATTGTCTTTTAAATTCACTCCAAAGCCGTGTCTTCTCTTTGTGCTGATCACTTGTATTTATATGCACCTTGAGAAGATATTCACGAATTCAACACCTTTCCATATGTGAGTTTCCAAATCCTACAAGGAAACATAAAGCATACTCACAAGGAAAGAGATTTTATTAGTAGGTTAGTCCTAATATAAATCTATGTACATAAATAAAAGATATTTACAATATTTACAAAGTCCTTTTCATAATAGGACAATATAAATCTTTTCATGAAAGTTCCGAAATCAACTTACCAAATATATCATATTGATTCAAAATAGGAAACCAATTGTTTCCTAAAATCTCTCTCTTTCAATCTCCCCCTATTTTGGACTTTCTGGTCAAAACCAAAGATTTATGACTTAGATAATAATGACCAACAATTTTCAGATTTGAACAACTCCCCCTGAATGGATGTGTGTGCAGATGTGTCAACACATTCACACAAAACTTCATAGAACAGGTTAGAACTAAAACTGCAGTTCAATAAATATAGCAAAAAACAACCATTCAACATCATGTTTAGGATTACAGACCAAAGCTTTAAACTAACCAAATACTAAAAGCAAAAATTAAGATTGTGTAGAATGCCACCTTTGGAGTCTATCCTTTAGAGCTTTGAGTTTATTGGCATGAGAATTGGAGGCTTTCGTTTGAGTATTCAAGGCTGTGGTGAGAGCTTCAGCAGCAGCAATTTCAGCATCCAGATCTTGCATTTGAGCTTCTAAGGGATCCACAGATGTGTGGCTGGATGTGCCCACATCTGGCTTAGAAATTTCTGGAACAGCTCCCAAAGAGAGATCAACAAATCATTATTTTTCATCCAGCAGGGTTTTGGATTCCTTAAACAATTCAAATTTACTTACTCTTGATTCACCCTTTTCTGGCTTTACCCCTTGGGCAACTAAAATTTGGGAGATGAGAGAAGGGTAAGGAGGGGACCATTTTTTAGAGGGGGAATTCACAATACCCACAAATCTTTCTAAAGATAAACTCTCCAAACTTGATATTTCTCTTGGCTCCCAACCTATAGAGTAAATCTGCTTGCACTCTAGTCACAGAGATCTTATTGTTGGAGGGGCAGAGATTGGCAGTTAAAATGCAGTGGAGAAAGCAATAAAAAGAGGTAAGAAATTCACTTCCTAAATCCTTAGGCTTTATGGGCCAAGCAGTTATTTTCCCATGAGTAATAGTGGATACAAGCTCTTCTTCAGAAACATCACAGGGGTGATCATACCCTTCCTCTAGTCCTAAAAAATCATTGATGACTGAGGGTGAAAAATGGATGAACTTTCCTCTAACATACACAGTATGGAACATGGGGGATGAGGATTTGTCCAGACCTTTGGTGAGATTAGCATAGAATTCATGCACAAGCTTGGGAAGGAATGGGATAGGATGGTCAAAAGTCAAAAATAGACCTCTTTCCTCAAAAAATTTATCGAATCCCAATTTTGAGAAAGTCTCCCTATCTCTCTTCATTTCTAAAATGAAGGCTTTATTCACAATTTGTTCATGCCTATCAGAGGCATCAGCAGATAAAACTCGGATGAAATGGGGGTTAAAGCAGTAGAGGTAGAGAGGGATTTAGAGATACCCTTTTGAGCATTCATCCTTGTAGATGTGTGTTTGGATGTGTGCACATTTGCAGGTACATCCTTTGGAGGAGAGGGCGCCTTTTCAGGTACAACTTCAGTTTCTTTATCAGAAGGTTCATCAAGGATTTGGTCCTCATTTTCTTGATCAATCTCCTCACAACCAAGCTTGTAGTTCTCATCTGCAGCAGTGTCATCACTGTCATAACTTTCTTCAGAATTTTCTTCTTCAACAATGGGTTCAAGTCCAGCTTCAGCCACTTTCTTTTTCCCTTTTAGTTCAATAAGAAAGTTTGCCAGAGGATCCTCATCTTTATCAGTTGAAGGGGATAAACTTGTTTGGGCAGTAGGCTTCCTGGACCTGGTCAGCTGTGGTGCTTCCTCTTTTTCCTCTTCATCATCACAGGCGATGGCTGTAGATGGTTTGCCACCAGGCTTCTTCAAATTCTTGGCTTTATCAGCCTCAGATAACTTTCTCACCCTGTGAGATCTTCTTAAATTCCTCGGGGGTGCAGGTTGGACAAGTTCCCTTTTGGTTTGGAAGTGGGTAGCTTCCTTTTCTTGGTAAGGGGAGTGACCAAAGAGGGTACAGGGGCCACAACAGGGGGAACCATATAAGTTTGAGGGACAGGAGAGGGAGGAGTATTGGTTTTTGGAGATGAGGGAGCAGTGTTTGGAGCCAATGTAGATGGATTAGAGACTGGTGGTACCTCCACTGATGATTCAGAGGATGATGATGAAGGGGATACCTCTACGAAAAAATTAGGTTTAGAAGGTTGATCAGAAGTTGGTTTATCAGCTATTGCAACTGAAATTGGTTGAACATTGTACATCTTCCTCGCGAATTGCATTAATAGGGTCCATTGATCCTGCAAAGATGGTTAGGTCGAACAGTAGGCAAAAATTAATTGCATTGTGTGCGTGTGAGAAATTAAGGGAGAAGGGAGCAAGGATTTAACAAGGGTTTAAGGGGATGGGACGGATGTGAGGCTCCATAAATACTCACAGCTCCCCCTTTCCAACTGAATTGAGGATTTCTTCTCCAAATAGGTTTCAGAAAAACAGAAATACCATAAATATCCCACAACGGCTATAAACCTTTGAGATTACCACACACAACCAATCACGAAAAAATAGGGATTAAGAGATATCAAAATATTGCATACCTTTTATGGTAACAAACAAACTTCAGCCATATCTTTTTCACAGAATCCCTTTTTCAAATTGTCCTTCCTTTTTCAATAAGGATTGATACACACCTTTTTTTTTCATGAGAGATTTTGGAAATCAAAAACATGTTAAATCAAATAATAAATTAAGAATGAAAATAAATTAACTAGAATATTTACAAAGCACCCTATATGACCTAATATGCAGTATGTCTAGCATGATGCAACACATAGGTGAAGGAAAAAAACCTCAGCTTACAGATGTGGCAAAGGATATGAGTCACATTTGGGGACACATTTAAATCACAAAAAGTCAATGAGCAATAATCTAATCTGTACAGCCTCTAGGATGCATCCACCCATTTTTTATTGTGAATATTTTACATTTTGAGTAGATTTCACTTTTCTTATTTTCCAAAGATAGCCCTTTTCCCAATGATCTTTTCAAGTTTAATTTCAAACTTTCTCTTGAGAATTACTTGATCACAATGGTATGGCTTCATACAAATGGGAGAAGCGGCTGTTTCTCATTGATTTAAGGCACCCACTATGAGATATCTAAGAAGATTATATCAAGTCATCAAAAGACAACATGAACAAGAAATGCTCACAATTAAGTTATCAGAAAAATGTCAAAGATGTAAGACTCACAAGTGACCACACTGAGATATTTCGTGCTAATGCATGATATTTTTTATATTTTTTTTCATTTAAATAAATATACAAATGTGTTAGTGGATGTGTGCACATTTGTGCTCACAACCTTAAATATCACACAAGCCAAGAGACTTCCTCAAGGAGGAAAATCTCTCCAAATCTAATGCCTTTATAAATATATCAGCCAATTGATTTTCAGTCTCAACAAATTCCAGACACATAGTTTTTTGTTCCACAAGATCCCTAATGAAATAGTTTCTAATATCAATGTGTTTTATTCTAGAATGTTGAACAGGATTTTTAGATATGTCTAAGGCACTTTTGTTATCACAAAAAGCAGTCAAGATTTTGTTATTCAATCCAAAGTCTTTCAGCATTTGATTCATCCACAGTAGTTGTGTGCAACAACTTCCAAGGGCTATATATTCTGCTTCTGCAGTGGACAGAGACACACAATTCTGCTTCCTACTGTACCAAGACACAAGGTTGTTCCCTAGGTAGAAGCATTCACCTGCTGTACTCTTCCTATCATCACTATTGCCAGCCCAACCAAATTAGTGTTTGTCTCTTTAGAGTAGTGCAACCCTAGGTTCACCGTCCCACTTACATATCTGATTATTCTTTTCAAGGCTTTAAGATGGAACACTTTTGGGTTAGCTTGATATCTTGCACAGAGACATACACTATACATAATGTCTGGTCGACTTGCAGTGAGGTATAGCAAACTTCCTATCATGCTCCTGTACAGGGTCTGGTCAACACTCTCACCATCTGAGTCATGACTAAGCTTTTGGGAAGATCCCATTGGTGTTTTGAGATGTGAGGAGTGTTCAAGGTTAAACATTTTCACAAGATTCTTGGCATATTTGAATTGTTAGATGAACATGCCTTCTTTAAATTGCTTTATCTGTAGGCCTAGAAAATAGTTCAACTCTCCTACCATACTCATCTCAAATGTGGAGGTCCATCTATTCACAAATTCAGTTAGCATAGAGTCAGAATTTGACCCAAACATAATATCATCCACATAGATTTGTGCCACAAAAATCTCTTTTTTATTTTTCTTCACAAACAAGATTTTGTCCACCTCACCTCTCTTGAATCCTAGGTGAAGCAAGTGGTCAGTCAACCTACCATATCAAGCTCTAGGAGTTTGTTTCAGCCCATACAGAGCTTTCTTCAGTTTGTACACATGGTTAGGAAACTTGGAGTTCTCAAAACCTTTAGGTTGTTCTACATAGGCTTCCTCATTCAATACCCCATTTAGAAAGGCACTCTTAACATCCATTTGATGAAGAGAAAGCTTGAGGTAGCAAGCAATGGCCAACAAGAGTCTAATGGACTCAATTCTTGCAACATGAGCAAATATTTCCCCAAAGTCAATTCCTTAAATTTGAGTATATCCTTGAGCAACTAGCCTAGCCTTATTCCTAGTAATCACTCCCTTCTCATCAGTTTTATTTTTGAAAATCCATTTGGTTCCTATGACATTTCCATGAGAGGGCCTAGGGACAAGGGTCCAAACATCATTCTTTTCAAATTGATTTAACTCTTCTTGCATAGCAAGAATCCAGTCAACATCTTTCAATGCTTCAGTAATGTTCTTTGGTTCAATCTTGGAAACAAAACAACAAAAACTTACCTGTGAGTATGCTGATGATCAACTCCACAATCCAGCCAGCTTTCTATAGACTTGTGAGCACCCCAACCCGGAACCTAACACGTGTCCCGAGCTTGAGAAGCCCAAACTAAGAAAACTCATCTCGAATTTTTAAAAACTTTTATTTTACCTTAAAAGAAAACCAATTCTCAAACTTCCAAAATAAAATCAACTAATAATATCTCCACTTGGAGGAATTTCAACAACAACTTCAATAAACCATAATCTGATCAATTACATCGAAAACCCCCAAGGATATGGGAGCAAATAAGGCCACCATGTACCATAAACAATTCCTACGTAGTCATTACACAACCTTGAATAACCTTAATAAAAGTTCAAGATCTAATTCCCAAGTTTGAACCACTTTGGTGAAGTCACTAATCAAGCTTATCAACCATTTTTCGAACAATATTTAAACTACTTCCACAATTTCATTTTGACCAAATAAGACATCATGGTGTAGCCAAAGTATTCTACTTTAATCTAAGTTAAATAGGGTTCAATTATGGTCTAGGTTGGATAGGTTTAAACAGCTCTAAAAACAGTTCAGTGTTGTCAGTGCATGGCACGACTCGTGCTCTATAGCACGACTCGTGCCCTTTCAGCCCCAAATTGATCAGAACGATTTACCCCAAATATACGAGTCGTTTCCACGAATGGGCCATGGGCACGACTCGTGCCACGGCCAAAATCAGACACCAGTAACAGGATTTCAGCTACACTTCAAAAACCCAAATAATCATAACCAACTTACTCTGTTTTGACAACATAAAAAGATTACCAAGTTCATCAACTCATGCTAAAACCTTCCAATCAAAATAAGATAGCCCTAAATCCCTTACCACTTAATTATTTTACTCATTACACTACCACATTTCATGTTTAATATTCCTACTTCAACTTAAACCATACCCTCTTACTCTTTAACAATTTCCATTAGCATCAATAACATCCCAAAACCATTTTACCACTTAGAACAACCATTCTACCTCTATCCAATACATCCCAACACTAGCCAAAACCTTTTAGTACCAAAACTTTATTCCATTTTAACATGCAACCATTTCTTGTAAACCATTAACACCATATACCCATTACTAACCATTTTCTTCACTTTTTAATTCTAGTAAATTGGCCAAAACCCACATTCAACACCTACACTTAAACCATTAACATCCACAATTACTTGATACCACTCTTCTTTCAACTTAGATCACCATTTTATAACCACAAGTAATTCCACATTTACTAAAATCCTTTTTACTCAAATAACATTACCCAAAATACAAAAACCCTTTTCTTTCAACCAAATATTCAATAAAACATAGAATGAGCAATTATTAGAAGGAAGTCATAATAACTTATTAAATTGATGTGAAACGAAATATTTATCTTCCGGGCTTGATGCGCTCCCCTCACCGTCACGAACAAGAAAGTACAAACGGATCTTCAAATGGAAGAGAATTGAATTTATTATGAATTTTGGAAGTGAAGGTTCATGGATGGGTTTCCATGGAGATTTTGGGGAGGTTAAAGGAGAAGAATGAAGATGATGGAATGGGGAGGTATGGGGAGGTTAAAGAAGAAAATGATGTTGATGGAATGGGAAGTATGGCTTCCTTTGACTAACTTAAAGGAGATCTTTCAAATTTGTGCACTTAAGTCCCCCAAAGTCTAAGGCAATGCAACTACCACCTACCCTTCAAATCTTTACACAACACACCTTGACCACTTATAATATGTTATTTATTTTCAATTATTATAATTCCACCCCAACACTTTATCTTATTTCCAATTAAATCCTAAGGTTCTAAAGTTATGTCACAACCATCCTAACCTTTCATAAACGATCAAAGACATAAAACGAGCACCTGAAGCCAACAATTAACATAAAATGCATATAATAGGATGCTAAATTAGTGCCTAGGATTAGGGTCGTTACAAGTCTGCATTGTCTTTCTGCCTTGTTCTTACTTGAGCATGCACATCTCCCACAACTTGTGAAGTGGGGTGATTTTTCTGGATTTTAGAGGAAATATCTCTTGATCTATCCACACACCCATCCACATTACCTTCTGGAGCATCATCTCTATCAGATTCAGAGGAACTATCCTCAGATTCAGGATTTTGAATGGATGTGGGAGCAGATGTGGGTTCAGATGTGGAAGCAGATGTGTCCACATCCTTGGTCACATCCTTTACTGTTTCATCATTTGTTTCAGTTCTGGCAGCTTCTGTTTGTTCTTCATCACCTGTTTTTGTATTTTTCCAGTCCAGTAAGCAACCTAAAACATCATCCTCAGCAGTCTTGAGGTTAAGATCAAGTGAGTCATCAAAAACAACATTAGCAGATTCCATAATGGTTTTTGTTTTCAGATTAAAAACTCTATAAGCTCTACTATTAGTAGAATATCCCATGAATATTGCTTTATCACTCTTTGAATCAAACTTGGACAAGTACTCCCTATTATTCAGAATGTAGCATATACACCCAAACACATAAAAATACTTTAGAGTGCGTTTCTTGCCAAGAAGAATTTGATATGGAGTAACTGTGCTTCCAATTCTTAGGAACACTCTATTGCCTATGTGACAGGTAGTGTTCAAAGCTTCTGCCCAAAATTTCTTGGACAAATTTTTGGAACTCGACATAACCCTAGCCATTTCTTGCAAGGTTCTATTCTTTCTTTCTGCAATTCCATTTTGTTGAGGAGTGATAGGTGCAGAAAATTCATGAGTGATTCCTTTGGAGTTACAGAAAGCAGTAAACATTGAGTTTTCATATTCAGTGCCATGGTCAGATCTTATCCTCACAGAGTCACAGCCTTAAGACCATAAAAATTTCTAACCCTTTTGTACCAGTTTTTGAATTCTCCAATTATCTCAGATTTTTCCCTTAAGAACATCACCCATGTGTACCTAAAATAGTCATCAACACACACAAAAGCATACTTTTTCCTACCAAAGCTTTCTACTTCTATAGATCCCATCAAGTCAGTATGTATCAACTCTAAACACCTAGATGTGGAGCACTGTTGGACCTTTTTATGTGAGGCTTTTGTTTGTTTTCACTTTTGACATGAACCATAGATATCAGTGTTCTTAAAGTTCATCTTAGGGAGGTCATTCACAACATCAAACCTTTGAAGTTCCTCCAGTTTTCTGCTTCTAGCATGCCCTAATTTTTGGTGCCACAGATTGACATCATTAGCTTTGGAGCTTAGGCAAGAAAGATTGTCACTAAACTGGTAACAATTATCAGCAGACCTAGGACCAGTGAACACACACTTATTATCTTTATCAAACACCTCACACAAGTGTTTATCAAAATTCACATTGAGGTCATCATCACATAGCTGACTGATGCTAATCAGGTTGGCTTTCAAACCTTACACATGGTATACATTGTGCAATTTTGGGAGTCCATTAACATCTAGGGTTCCTTTCCCAACAATTTTGCCTTGAGCACCACCACCAAAATTCACCTTTCCCCCACTGATTAACTCATAGTCTATTAGAACAACTTAGTTTCCAGCCATGTGCCTAGAGCACCCACTATCAAAATATCAAGAACCAAAGACACTAATCTTGAGGGAAGAGTAAACAACATTGCAGGTGGCACTTGGTTTAGCCACCCACCTAGTTTCAGTTTTCTTTTTGTGGTGCACATGCTGCTGTGTACTAGGATGTGTCCCCGGATGTGTATACATCTGGACACACAACTGAGATTGATTCACACAGCCAGTCTTTTTGCTAGCTTTTAACTTGTAACAGAAGGGTCTAATGTGCTCAGGAGCAAAGTAATAATGACAGATGTAGTGCTTTCTCCTTAGCCTTTTTCCACTCAAAAAAAGTTTTTCTTTCAAAATTTATTTTTCCACACTTTTTGAAGTAGAAGCCTCACATCCCTCCTTTACAAATTTGCCTTTTTCAAAGCTCAAACCAGTTTTATTAAGTTGTCCCATAGAAATAGCTTCATCAAGTTTCATTTTACTTTTGTTTAACTTGGTAAATGTACTCTCAGCTTTCTCACATTCATTTTTGAATTTTTCAATCTCAACTTCTCTCTTGGTCACAAGAACTTCAAGTTTGACAATGGTATCTTTTTTATCATCATTCTCTTTTGAAAGTATGGCTTTTTCATCTTCACAAATAGCTAATTTATCAGAAAGAGATTTATTTACCTTAGCAAGTACCTCAATCTTGTCCATCCTCTTTATCCAATCAGCATGCAGTTCTTTGTAGGTTGCAAAGAGTTTCTCGTAGGGAATGTCCCTATATATCCTCATCATCAGAATCTCTTTTTACAGAGAAGCAATTAAAAATCAGGTTAGATGTGTCAGCAGATGTGTACACATCTGGGACCACATCCACCTTTTCCTCAGGAATCCTTCATCAATTTCTGCAAAATGAGCATTAAACACAGAATGACAATTTATTATAGACATGTTAGCCACTTCTTCCTCATCCTCACTATCACTTCGAGAAGCAGTTAAGCTCATTCTCTTCTTTTTAAGTGTGTTAGCACACTCATTAGCATATGTTGATCAGAGAGTCGCGACATGCCCCCGTACGTTGCACGTAATCGAGATGATTTTTTATTCTCAAGGTTTGGCCTTTTGAACCCATTCTCGGTGCTAGGTTTTAGTTTTCGGCACAAAGATCGAAAGCGCGTGGTCTATTGGGAAATTTGTTCACCCGCTTTTGCTTCTTCAACATGGAACCGAATTTTTTAGTAAATAAGTGGCCACGCCATTTTCCTCAAGATTAGACTTATCATTATCGTAGGATAGTTCCACAAGTTCTCGTTGGAACA